>CM044446.1:34296150-34309778 GCA_024363595.1 Xenopus borealis
CAGACAAAAATAGACATATTTAATTGTGGATATATTATAATTTGAAGTCGCTTAATTTGTCACAGATAATATATTTTCATCGTATAGCTATTCCAATAGATCAAGTGAAAAATTGGCAAACAGACGTTTATGTCATAGTCTCTATAATTTAATTCATTAAATGCAGAGACTTGAATCTATTACTGAAATGATTCAGATACTGCAAAATTGTGGGAGGAAGACACATCTAGGCCAAGGGTTCAAATCTGCTGTCACATTGTTGATTTATTGCCCTTTGCATGTCTCCTGAACTTTACAGTACAAAATTCCTACAACACTATACACAACAGCGCAAAAATGTGCTAGCGACAGCTTCGCCGGCGTCCGGCGCACTTCGCCAGGTGAATTTTTGCCGGCGCTACGCAAATTCACTAAGATGCTACTTTGTGCTAGGGCAGCGAATGGTAGTGATCATCAGGGACTTAACTCCATAGGGGCCAACTAGAAACCTATGGGTCCCTACATAACTATATTAGAAAAAAAATATTTTGCACAGCCAATCAATTTATGCAGATTTTTTTATACAATCACAAAAAAAATATTTTTTTTATTTCAAAAATTGTGTTTTCCCCTTCAAAACAAAAAACCATAAGAAATAACCCCCTAAAATACGCCTACTGATAATAACATAGGCTACATTTTCTATGCCTCAATTCAATGACTGTGCAGTTTGTCAACAGCATTATCTTTTTAGCTTTGTTAATGTGAATGCATAATTGGTGATAAGAGTTAATGCAGGTAATTGACTATGATAAACACTATCCCTTCTAATTTTACAATGCTAATTAGAGGCATGAATATGACAGTTATAGCTTTTCTGCCCTGTATTATCTGAATACATTACTCCTGCCGAAGGAATCCTTAGAAATTCTGGTTTGGAAGTAAGTTATATGTACCATTGTTGGGGCATATTTACCAGTGGTTTGACTTATGGTTTTCCTAGTTACATCTCTTTTTCACTTTTGTGAAAAAGCTGAGCTTTGATCGCTGGATTGGTCGTCTGGATTGCCTTGATTCGACATTGCGAGCTGAACTGCACCTCTCGACACCCTTTATTTTACATATTTCTCTATAAAAATAAGTTTCTATTTTTTTTTCTTTTTCTGTCTTTGGCCTTAGCACACTTACAGGCAACTTTGCCTAGCTCACACAATCACACTTACTTTCTTTCTTACTTTTTTCTCTATTTATTTTTTACTTTGCTTTCTTTAGTAGTTTTTCTTTATTTGTTGTTTCTTGTGAATTTAGTAAATCTGCTCCTTATTATATTGTTCTTTACTGCTGGTTTAGTTCCCCTTTGCATTGTTCTTTACTGCTAGTTTAGTTCCCCAGAAAAGTTACCCTTTGCAGGTATACTGGTGGATCTATAGTTCTGACCACTGATTTCACCCCAATAAATGTTCATTTTATTTCTTTTGGTGATTTTATGTTTACCCTTTGCATTATTCTTTATTGCTGGTTTAGTTCCCCAAAAAAGTTACCCTTTGCAGTTATACTGTTGGATCTATAGTTCTGACCACTATTTTACCCAAATAACTGTTCATTTTAATTCTTTTGGTTCTTTACTGCTGGTTTAGTTCCCCAGAAAACTTCCCCTTTGCAGTGACACTGGTGGATCACTAGTTCTGACTACTGATTTCACTTCAATAATAGTTTTTTTTATTGCTTTAGCTCTTTTTGCTGCATCTTCTTGATTTTATTCAGTTTTTCCCCTTGCTTAGTTCCCCAAAAATATTTCCTTTGCTGGGACACTAGTGAATCTAGGACTCTTGACCACTGTTTTTTTTATTGTAATCACTGTTCTTTCATTGCTTTGGCTAGTATTATTGCATTTTAGTGATTTTATTCGAGTTTTCTTTGCACTGTTCTTTATTGGTTGTTGAGTGTCCCTAAAAAAAGTTTAGTGGTCTTATTCCGTTTAATTCAACTAAGGCCATCCTACAGGACATGGTCCATTATGCAAATTTATATGCTAAGCAGTATCTTGCCAGCCACCCTTTACCAGGGTATTCAAGAGTCCAGATGTGGCATCCCACTAATATAAATGAAATCAAAAGATTAGTGATGGGCGAATTTATTCGCCAGGGCCGAATTCGCGGTGAATTCTCGCGATTCGCCGCTGGTGAATAAATTCGCGAATCACCAGTGAAATTTCGCCAAGCGAAATTTCGCCAAAAATACGAGTCACGCGTCGTTTTTGACGTGACACGCGTCGTAAACGACGCGACGCACGTCAAAGTTGATGCGACGCGCGTCAAAAGCGTCCCGCAACTTGTTTCTTTTTCGCCGATTCTTTAGGCGAAGCGAATCGCGGGAGATTCGCCCATCATTACAAAAGATTCCTGGCACTCATATTGACAATGGGACTCGTAGAAATGAACACTTTAGCTTCATACTGGGATACCGCTACAGTCCTTTCCATCCCTCTTTTTTCATCCGTTATGCCAAGAAACCGTGTTTCCCCTATTAAGCCTGGTCACGACAGGCTTTACAAATTGAGGTCTTTTATAGTCTGGTCAGATCCTGATGAGCGCATGGGAATCAAGATCTGTGATTAACCAAATCATTATATCGTCTTTATTTGACCGCATCACTAAATGAACTCATTGTTAGCAAGTTCAGAAAAACTGGGGATCTCCGTCCAGTTAGTTGAGATCTCGCCAGTGGGGTTAACGTGTGCTGCCACAGGACCTCTGTACTCCACTTGAGACCTTCCATCTGCGGACTGTTTGGCATCTCCTAGTCTTGGTTGCAGAAAGGGGGGGCTTGCTCATTCGGTAATGTATTTCTTTTTCATTCTACACTGTATGTATGTAACAAAACCTTTCATACATAGCCAGTGTGTTTGTATTACTTCTGAGGGACTCATAGAACCACAATTAAAACACATGCCTAGTACCCCCCCACCCCCGGTTCTCCCCTTGATTTGTCTGCCAGTGGTAAAATCATCTTGGCGCTCATAACTCCACTGTTGGGGTGATGTCACCACTTATACTTGGATAACTTTTACACAAGCATCCCCATATTCAGAACCCTCCACTGGTTGGACACCCCAGCCTGTGACACTATTAGGCAAAACCACAAAGGACTGCCCAAGGAACTGGTGCATAAGAAAACATGGAGAAGTACATGCTCTAAGAAGCGATGAGCTCCTGGTGCTAAAATTTGCAGACACCAAAAACATTTGAATGCTTACTACAATCCACAATGAGAGTGTAGTTGTCCAACACAGACATGGTAGGCCTGCAAAATCAAAGCCACTCTGTTGTAAAGAATATAGTAATGGGTGGCGTCGATAAAACATACCAAATCCAAATGTAATAGGACACCACCAGAAAAACCAGGTTCTGGTACAAAAAAAGCAGCTATTTACATGATTCAAATTGCCCTTTATAATTCTTATGTCGTTTACAAGTTGGCAGTACCAGGCCCAAAATTGTCTTTATACAATTATCTGCTGCAACTGCTCCCTGCCCTTTTGTTTGGAGATGTACAGGAGATTCCAGATATGTCTGCCAATAACAATGTTGCCTGAATGGTGGGTAAGCATTTTATTGCACAAATTCCGCCAACTCCTAATATAAGATATGCCCAGAGAGCTTTTAAGGTTTGCTGTTCCAGGGGTGTTTTGAAAAGATGTGCAGTATTTTTGTCCCAAGTGTCCTAGCAAGCCTGCTTTGTATTTCCAACCCTACTATGACAAGACTTGAATTGTGTTCTGTCGGTAGGTTAGGGCTCTCTGGTTTTGTTGGTTTAGTAAATCTTTATAGTAAACTTGTCATGCTATGTTTTTATGCACATGCTATAGCAGTAGGTGTGCTGGCAAAGTAATGCTTTTAATTTTGTGTTTTTAAGTTGTGCAGTGGGACTCCAAGCCCCCATTATTTTGCAATAAAAAAAAGTTTGACAAGGCAAAACTTAGCAGTTTTTGTTCTGTATAGTAGTGATCTTTGATTTATGGTGTAGCATTTGGCACAGGGAGAGAATTTTTTTGTGCAGTGTAGCAGTAAAAACCAATTGTATGTAGGTTTGTTCTTTGTTCAGCTTTTGTGTTGAGCTATGGTGCTTTAGGTCAGTTCTAGTGTTATGGATAGCAACTGTATTGCGCTGTGCTAATTGAGGTGCTGGTTGACCAAGTGGGTGCACAATAGAACATGATGCATGATGAATACATGGGATGATGTGCATCTCTAATGCTGATGTCACAAGTCTTTTTTTTTTACTGGCACCTCAAAAGCTCATCTATCAGTGCATTTATCTATAGTTTTGTGTCTGTATTTCTGGGCAACATTTGCATTTGTTTTTGTAGATTTAGGCATCTCTGGATGTGTGTGTGTAGTATGTCTTCAGTTTTCTTGAATATTAAAGGTTTTTGACCACAGGGAGAGACTGAAACACTATGATCTTCCATTTAGATTTATTTTTAGTGTAGGCATTCAGCATTTGAATATGTATGGTTGTTTAGGACAAGTTGCAGTGGCTCTCAGACATTGCACGTGATCAAAGTACTATTACTATTCAGTCACCAGTGGGGCACCAGCTTTTTTACAAACTTCTGGTGTGCATGATTTTATCACAGCTGCTTATTCCCCAATCCTTATTGTTGCCACCTAATTTCCTAAACGTCTTAGGACACTTGCATTCTTTAACAATTTTTATTTTTTTTACATATTACACCAAAAATACACAATAAATCCCCAGAAAAGTCGTAAAATTCCACTTGCATGTCAAAGCCCAATTTGCAACCAAAAAAAAACAATATGTAAATTTTCTAGTTTCATGGAGGTTTTCCAACAAAATAACCTTGTTAAACTAAACAAATACCAAATGCTTAAAAATGACTGGCATTTCGCGTAACCAAAATGTGAAATTCAGCTGGCACACAAAGGGTTAAACAAATGAGAAAAAAACATTGTGCAATGTGCAACAAAATATGACAAGCTCTACAGATTTGATTATTACGGACAATTACTAGCAAAAAAAGAAATCCACCAGCAAATTTTCCATTGATTTAAAAGTATGTAAAATGTTAATGGCTCATTTAAACTATACCACATCTTAAGGATTTTGCTTCTAGAACAATAAAAACAAAGCTTTGATATGTAATTTTTAATAAGTTCCTAACTCAGCATTTATGTTATTCTGGTCGATGTTTCAACCCCTGTTCTTTTAGAAAAGCTGTTTTAGAAATAGTTTTTACTTACTCATACTAAAACAAATTTCCTTCCTTATTTATTTATTTAATCAATATAGTAGCTGATTTAGCTGAAACATAGCTATAGAGAGAAGCTTCCTGACCTTTTACACATTGCTTTATATGATATACATACACTCAGGCAGATTTACCAAATTAGTGTGAATGATTTGAATTTTGATCGAATTGAAAAATTGCGATTAGTCGAATTTTAGAATATGCAAATTAGGTGACTTCAACCATCGAATTTGAAAAATTTGATCGAATCGAATAGGTGGAATAAAAATTTATTCGACTATTCGATAATTCGCTGGTCGAAGTACTTCCCCTTTAAAAACTTTTTTCGATAGGCCAGTTCGCCAGATTGAACCTACCAAATTGCTTTAAAACCCTATGGGAAGCTCTCATAGGTGTTTTAAAGCATTTTTAGATCGAATAAAAACAATTCAATCGAATGGTAAAAAAATTTGATTTAATGATTAAATCGTCCGAATCAAATTAATCAATTTTTTTTAATTTGATCATTCGACCAATGGAATTGTGGTAAAATCCTTTGAATTTGAATTCAAAGGATTTTACTTTCCCTTTAAATTTGATGGTCGAATTCGAGGGTTAATTAACCCTCAAATTCGACCCTTAGTAAATCTGCCCCTCTAAGCATCATTAAATAAAACATACATGTAATAAAATGAAACAAAACTCTTAAAAAAGTAAAAGGTGTCGGTATGAGACATACATACAAAGATACATAGCTGTGGATATGGTATACATTATGTAGAGGTTTATTTATTAATAATAATATTAAACGATTGGAAACCAGAACAAAACCTACAAACTCTAAAACCACAATTTTCATTGAATTTATTAAAAGAACCGAATATCAAAAGTGCAAACAGATAAAGCACTGAATGATGTACTAAAAAATATGTGTACCTGAAAAACCTCAAAAAATTTGAGTTTTTCAGACAATTCCTAGCAAAACAAAATTCTGAAAGCCTCTAAAAGTCCAGTTACTTTTAAATCAGTCCAATAAGATCACTGCATATTCGAATTTTCAAATTTTGAAGAACTGGCCCTTTAAAAATCCTTCAACTTCGACTATTCAGCAGCTTTAAGCTTCCAAATTGGCATTTTAGCCTATGGGGGACCTGGCAGAACTTGTATTGAAATTTTTTCTAAGTGAGAAATCAAACGATTTTTCATTCGAACAAATAAGGCCTTTTTTCAAACAAATGACCCCCAAAAAAATGTGGTCAAATTTTGAGTTTTTTTTTACTTTGAAATTCGACCATTAGTAAATCTGCCCCTAAATGCACATTTATCAAAGTTTGAATTTTGAATTAATTTGAGTTTTTTAAAACTCCATTAAATTCAAATGAATTAGAAATTCAAATTTTTTGAATTAGAACTTATTTTTGAAAAAACTTGAATGTCAAGAAGACTGCAAACATCTCCAAATGGATTCCTTGACCTCTCCCATTGACTTACACAGTAACTTAGCAGGTTTTAGGTGGCTAATTTTTTTAATGTATTTTGTTTTGGTTGTGATTCCTGCAAAGAGTATTGGAATTTATTCCCTGTGTTCTGTTTTTAGATTTGAGCTTTAATCTTGTCTACATAAACAATGACACCTTGGCTCAAGCACTGTAAAGTGTAAAATGGCACTTTGTGAGTGGATATGGTTAATTATTTGGATGACACATGGTCAAAGTAAACATTCGGCTCTCAAATTCATAGCTGTAAACTGATAAAAACTTGCATAAATATATGCAAATAAAACAAAAAAAGTAGCATTTTTAATTGGACTATGTAAGGCCCCCCTAAACTTTATTCTTTGGACACAAATATGAAAACTTCTCCAGTAAGAAGTTTTATTACATACTGTGCACTGGTGCAACGTTTGTAATCATTGATACAATAATTATATTAAAATTGCACAAAGTAAAAACTGTTTGCACAACAGAATCAATGTGTGCTTTGTCCCTTTATCAAATCTTCTGAGGGCGGAGTAAATGTCTTATATGGTCTTACATCTGGTACTTGTCAGGTAGCCAAAAGCAAACGTCATCTGGCAGCATTTACTGGTCAGATGGGTTACCTAACGTAGGCAAACTTACGACACTGGTGCAGCTTCATTAAATCCCTTTGTTATATGTGACATCAGTACACTTTTGAGTGTCACAAAGGCCCACTGACACTAATGGTTGCTACTAGTTCATTGGTCTCTTTGCTGCTGGTCTCTCTGTTGTGTATACTTTCATATTCTGATCTTTCCAGTTGCTATGTTAGAAAGCAGAAGCATGCTAACAGCAAATTCATAAAAACTGAAAGGGAGGAGGGCTGTGATTTAGATTGGAGAAGTCAGTTGGAAGTAGATTGCAATAGTTTGGGCACAATAAAGTGTTTAAGCTGTTGATGGGAAAAAAAAGCATTGATTTTGGATCAAAGAGTAGCATATACATTGTTCTAAGTCAAAAGGTTTAATAAATATCTTATCAGTAGTAATAAAAAGGTTACAGAAAAGTTCAGCTCTGATTCTGATGGTGTTGATTAATTTATGAGAAGATCACTAGCAGGCAACAAGAGTTCTAGATTTTTAAAAGTTCCAAGAAGTGTGGATACATATATTTGGATAGCGCAAGTACACTATTTGGAAAGCACAAATATATGGATTAGATCTCCCAAATACAGTGTACAAAGAGAACATTAGACAACATATAAAACATTGCAGTTGCCCTCACATTAAGGGAACTGGTGACAACGTTTTCATAGCAGAAGAAAAAAGGAAAAATGTTTAGAATTGAAAGTATAGAGCAAGTAACAGTTTGAATGCAGCTACCAAGGGAATGGAGTATTTACATTAAAAGGGAGTGGTCAAATGTATCAAATACAGATGAGAAATATAGGAGGATTAGCATAAGTAAGTGACCTTGACTTTCAGGAGATCATGCGCAATGTAAATACCATTTCTTTACAGAACTGACTGATATTATTATTGACAAAAAGTTGTTTTGTGTTAGTACTTGCAGCAGGGTCAAACTGGGGGACCCACTGAGGCTGCAGTTTCAGGGGCCCCCTCCGGAACCTCCCGCTGTGACTGCAAGCCAACCACACACTCAATGTGTTTTTGCAGTGACCAGCCCAAAGAAGGGAGGTTGTGGTAGGAAGAAGCAGTGTGGGGCGTGGATCTGGGCCAGTTGCCCGCCAGCCTAGTCTGACCCTGAAGTGAAATCAATCCTACAGTATATTGCATTTTTTTGTACATGTTTAAGTATTTTTTGCCAGTAAATTCACTGGCACACAAGGCACATGAAAGCAGTGACAATCCCTTGTGTTTTTATTGCAGATATGCACATCTGCATGGGCTTGTCCCTACTTGCACTTGTCTTGTATGCCAGTGAATTTAGTTGCCCTTTTTGATTGGAGGGTGCCTATCCCTCCATCAATGTGCACCAAGCATTCAATCACCGGAATGCCAGGGTGTATGAGTGCAGATCTAAATTTCACATGCGAGTATTTTTTGCACCTTGCCTTTTTGTAATGAATTTATTAGAATGCTTCTAGGGTACTGAATCATGTTGGGTAACCCGCAGAATACTCACAAGGCAGTTTTGGCCTGAGATTTTGCAGGTGGTCAGCAGGTAACCCATCTGTGTACCTGGTTAAGTTACAGGACTGGTCCCTCGCGACCTCCCCTGAGTTTCTTCCCATGCCTAGTGGAATAGGCTCCTTCTGGTTTCAGGGGCTTTGGGGCGGGGGTAAGTGAGCTATTTTTGGATCTGGTAGTTGATCTGAGTTGCGTAGCATAGTGGGTATGGATTGGTTTGCAGGGCAGCCAGTCTGGGTCAGGCACGTTTGCCTGATCGGACCCACGCAGGACTCTAATCTGTTCTTTTTATTTGGTGAGTTTGGATGCATACCTGTTTGAAGTGACATTAGTGGGCTAATTTATCAAAAATTTAATTTGTGGGGGGCTTTCTACTTTGCATAAACTCACAATTTAAAAAGTTTTTACAGTAGATGATGTTTTTTGCTTATTAAATACCAGACATTTGAGTTTTTGAAAACGTAATAAAATTTTGTTTTGTGCAAAAAAATTGGAATTGTGGCAAAAATTTAATGTTGTGTCTTGATAAATCACCCTTTTCAATTCAAGTCATTTATAGCCACAATTCCTGAAGTCACTGTTTCTTGTTCACTTTTTTGTTGTTTAGAGCAGGCAATCAGTAATTTAATTAGTAGGAAGTAGTAGCGGTAGGAATGCCTATTTAGGATAGCTAGAAGTGCACATATAATGGATGGTTTATTCTTTAAAAGTCTAGACTGTACTGTGACTCTGCTGCTGTGTTGTTAATTAGGGATATGTTACCATTATGAAAAGTAGAGGTATGGGATCCATTATCCAGAAAGCTCCAAATTATGGGAGGGTCATCTCCTTTAGATTCAGTTTTAATAAAATAATTCACAGTTTAAAATTTTAATTCTTTATTCTCTGTAAAAAATGTAGTAGTAGTAGCTTTAAATCCTTGAACAGATAATTAAACTGTTTGGAGGCAAAACAATCCTGTTGGGTGTATTTAATATTTAAATGAGTTTTAGCAAACCTGAGGTATAGTGAACCAAATTATGGAAGGGACCCTTATCTGGAAAACCCCAGGTCCCAAGCATTCTCAATAACAAGCCCCATACCTGTATTCCTTGCTATAGAAGCAGGTGGTACACTGCAGCAGCAGAAGAGTTGGCTTCAATATATTTTGGTCTATAAGAGTAAACTAGAGAATTAGATTTCTATAATAAAATCATATCTATTTAGATGGCAGATAGGAACAGTGTGTACATAGTTCTGTTTTATCATATACTGCAAAATAATGAAAATGCTACACATATTAAACATTTCATGCTATGCATACATTTAGCAGATTTCTACTTATCTGTTGTGCAAAGCAAATAGCTACATTTTGCATGTTTATTATAATATTAATCCTCTTACAGCACAGAAATTTCTTAAGGACCTTCCCAAGGAAAATCTTAGCAGTAAACAAAGGGATTCTGATTTTCATGACTGTTATATATGATGTTGTATTTGCATTAAATCATTGCCTTCTAATTGCGGACTGTGTGTGTGTGATTTTACAGTTTGTGGAAAAACAGTAGCTTGGGACTATGGATTCATAATTCATATACAGTAACTGCAAATCTGGTAATCTCTAATTGCAATTAACAATCACTAGAATTGGATTTAGTTTTTTTACTCTCATGGGTTTTTTTTTTCTAATACCAACTGCAGTGTAAACAGCTGGAAAAAGAGATGCAACTGGATACAACCTTCTTGTGCCAGAAATAGGAACAATGAATATACTTAATTATCACAATTATCAAATGTATTCCAAAGGGGTTATATGAAAGCTGCACCTTTTAATTACAGGTATTTCATTATTGAAAATGTGGTCATTAATAGAAGTATAAATTTGCAGCTGTAAAATGTGTAGGTACTTTTAATAGCTGAGCTTGAATCAAAAATCTGTACTTTGAAGTGCTCTTCATTGCTAGTTTCTGCATATTTAAAAAGAGATTTTATTTTTGTGAATGTTGTGGAGGCATTCTATCCAGCAAGCACACAACTCATCTTGGTGAACTTTTCTCCTGGAAAACTGGTTTAGCCAATGTGATGGTTTTCCATTCAAATGCATTCTGTTATATTATATGCAATGGTGATGTACTCCTTAAACTAATCCAATGCAACACAATAGTGATATGGAGGTTGAGAGAAATAAGTTCCGAACCCAATTCCTTCCAAGTCGAACCTTACCGGACCATGGTTGAAGAACCTTACTGGCAGTGGTTGCTTGGGCTGGTACAGAATCCCAAAATATTATGTGCAATATTTCTGGCCTACTTCTTTAGTTAAACCTTACTTCTCCTTTAAGGCTTTTTCTGACACAGTATGGTAAGTGTGTGGCCCAAGGGGTGTCTTTGGAGGTTGGAGAGGCTCATTCAGTTTCGTTGGATTAGGACTAACACTGATTTGGGACTCAAATTTGTTTTATTGAATTAACCTCTGTTTATAGGCCTGCACCTATACTGCCCCCATTGTGATGTTAGAGATGGGCCTATAAATAGAGCTGCAGTGATGGGTCAGGTTGAAGTCAGGTACAGATTGTATCGTGTTACTGGCAGATGTATGCCTATAAATAGAGACTGCTGTCAGAAACCGGCAGAGTAAGACCCAAGACCCTTCAGTCTTCTACTGAAGTTGGCCCAAATCCACCCAATCCGTAGGTAAACCCACAGGACCCCCAGGTATCAGCCTGGTGGTCACTACAACACAGATCCATTTATGCTGTGTCAAGGACAAAGCAGAATGCTGCACAAAATATGTGTTAATTGTTTGAACGTTTTAGTTTGATGGATAAATTGGGAATTAGCATGAATTTAATGATTGAATTAAATAGATCTTCATCCCATCTCAGGTAGATCAATGGCATTGCATACAAGTTCACTTTCTGAGACATCTTTACGATACAAAAATGTATTTGATTGATAAAATGCAGATAAAATGCTAATTCCCCGACTGGTACTTTTCCAGATCCTATGAATATGAATTTAAATTAAAGCACACAGAACTGGCTCCAAAAGATATAGGGGTCAGGTTCATATAATAAGTTATATTTTTCTGATTTGTGTTTTTTCTCCAGTGCTTTGCCTGTTAATTTCCTCCAGCAATTTATTACTGTCTGCTGCCAGTGAGGAATAATGACAGTCAATTTGGGGATTTAAACTCTGACTCCAGTGACTGCCTGTTGATAAAAGCCGCATGATGTGACCAGAACTGATTAGGATAAAACTGCTCACATCTCAATAAGAGACCCCTAGTAGAACAGGACTTTAAATCTGCCACCTCACAGTCTTTTTCACAGGAAGCTAACTATGAGGGCAGCTGATTAATATAACAGGTTACGTCTTATTTTTGAAAATGGCATTTATTGTTTAAAATTGTCTCAAGATGCTTTTTACTGGGTGAGGGTGAATTAATCTCGAATGCAGTCTTTGTTACCCATACAGACAAAATATAACATAATAAAATTGATTTCTGGATGATAAAAGTTTAATGAGAGGTAATTGAGTCCTATGCCTTAGGCAGCAAGTACTGCCCATTTGGGCTGTAAAACAGCAATGGCTGGTATAATCCGTGTTTTTTGAACATCATTTTCAATTTTACAGGATTTTACTAAATATTAAAACTCAGTTTAGCAACAATACCCTGGTGAATAGGTGGTGATGTGTGGTGTTTTTGATTGCTGTTTTTTTTGTACACAATTTGATAATCTAGGCCCAAAATGGCACTCCTGGAAATAGAACCTCTAAGGCAGGTGGTAATTACTTGAAACCATGTGGCTGTAAGTATAGAGGAAAGTGCATTCAAATTGTTTTTCTAACATCTTTTTTAAATGTTTGCTTTGTTCCATGTTCAATGTGTCCATTTGTCCATAAATGAAAACCAGTAGCATTTCTGGGTCACTGTTGAGGTAGACAAATGCAAGATGTCCTCTGCACTCAACCCATTATCATTATATTTAAGACATTGAGTGCAGAGGACCTCTTGCATTTGTCTATATGTATTTTGTGGTCACAGCCTCATTGCACCCCCGCCTAATGGTTTTAAAAATTAGTGGTGAGCACAACTTTTTCTTGTTTGTCACTGTTGAGGTAGCCAACCTAATGTTGCCCCAGTCACCACTTTATGCATGTTTGGACCAGGGCAAGTGGACATGATCGGTAATACAGGTATGGGACATGCTATCCAGAATGCTCGGGACCTGGGGCTTTCCAAATAATGAATCTTTCCGTAATTTGGATTGTGTGTTTGACACAGAATAACGAAACTCAGACTTCACACTTGTCTGATTTAACACAGAAAATTGCACAGCAATCCCATCTAAGTAAAGTGTTCATCATTGTGAACAATGGTGCTTTGGTATGCTAGTGAAAAGTTTAAATGCATTAAATGAGTTAAGATAACTTTAGATAACACAGTCATGCAAACTACTCATTAAAGTCTCTTTGGCCAACTATGCATCCAGAACCTCAAGATATTGAAACATGGCTTCTGAGTGGGTAGGACTTGTAGTGTAGTAAAACAAAGATCCTAGCCTGGTTAGGGTGAGACAGGAAAAATGATGCATAGGGCATAAATGAGTGATTTGCATATCTCCGCCAATAATGCCTTAGTTACAATTTTATTTGTGGTATTAAGGCAATGCTATGTATATGGCATGAGGCAAGTAAATACCTTCTGTTTTCACAGTGCTTTATGCTGCATGTCGTGCACATGAAGGGCTTTTTGGCTCCTTTTAGCCCATCTCACCCTAACCAGGCTACGTTCTCTGCTTTACTA
>CM044446.1:34327505-34340204 GCA_024363595.1 Xenopus borealis
TTTTTCAGCCTAACTTACTATGTTATTATGTTACTATGTTACTATGTAACATCCAAGGGGGAGGAGAGCAACATGTTGCTCATGAGCTACTGGTTGGGGATCACTGCTCTAAAATGTAACAACCTACAAAGGTATACAGAAATGTTAATCTAGTGTGTTAGCATATTAATCCCATAATCACCAATGCTCTTAGTTTTATTCATCTAAATAAATCATCTGTCAAAAATAGAAAATCAACCAAATTACTATCCTGATAGCTACATGTCCTGCTGACCTTTAACTGAATTGCCATTATACTTTAACGCACTGAATTCAACAAGGAATTGCCAAAGCTAAAGCAAGAGTGCTTTCCTATTCAATTTGACTTACCTATATTTTTTACAGATGTATTGTCTTTAATATGACAGCAGGACCAAACCTTGCTCAAATGCAATGTGTCATTTAGAAGGAAGAGTGGCAGATTACACATAAAAAGTTCAACGGGGACATGGGCATTTTTACAGAGGCAATATAACGGAGAAAAATATAAAATAAACAGAAATTAAATATGAATTATCTCCTTTGGAAAAGCTGGTTAAAGGTTTCACAATGCCATCAAGCTTCAGAAAAAAATACAACTATAATGCAATTATAAAATTTTCTTTTCTTAATGCTTGTTATTAATTACTTATTAAAAGAAATATGTTAGGTCTGCACCTTCAAGATTTGTCAGTATAATAAAAATTCATTTTGGTTATTCCTAATAAAATAAAGGTATAATATTTGGGTAAATACCTTGAACTTTTTGTACAAAGTTTTCAAGAAAACAAACATTTTAAGATTTATTTTTACCAGAATATGGTCCTTAAAGCTCTTCAAATTAGACAGCTTATGCTTAATTATTAATAAGAGTATTCACTATGCCAAATCACACCAGCCATCTTACTGTTACAATTACTGTCTACTCCCATCTTTTATCCAGGTTGTATTCACTCTTCTGAAGTGTGATTACAGTGTAGTGCCAGCATTCCATACCAGTGCAGTTATCTCATTATGATTATAGGATTCTCAGAACCTAGAAAATAATCCTACTATAGTGCACCCCTTATGTAGGCTCCAAGGGGCAAATTCACTAAAGCGCGAAGCATCTAACGCTAGGGCTAATTCGCCAGTGTGACGTCATTTTGCAACTTAGCAAATTCACTAACACAGACTTCGCTAGCGAAGTAGATAGACTTGTGCAACTTCGCACCCTTACGCCAGGCGAAGTTGCGCACTGACGAAGGATCGTAACTTCGCAAATTCACTAAGATGAACATTTTCCTGAACGTTAGCACTTACGTTAGACTTTACTTTGCCTGGTCAGACCAGGCGAAGTTCAATACAATAGATAGGAGGTTGAAAAAAAATTGTAAAAATTTTTTTAAGTCCCAAAAAAATGCTGGCATATTTTAGCATATGAGGGTGAAAAAGACTGAGTCTGAAAAAGACTTTTCGGATCTTAGTGAATTTGCCCCCAAATGTATCCCAAACTTCACCTCCCTATCAACAATATATACGTAATCTTGCTGTTTTCCAACAAGGAAGATATTGGTTGGATGATAAAATAATTAAAATGTAAGTAACCCTTTCAACAACCCTTCTGTTGGTGTTACAAGTGTGGAGTATTTTCTGATTTGTAGCAGCTTCAGACCATAATAAATCTTGAAAATTAGAGGTTATGTTCCCCTTTAAAAACTCAACCAGAAAAATTTGAGTTTTTTTTATGTCCCCCTAATGTATTACATTTAGGGGAGTATTTACAATAACTCAACTTTTTCTCACTTTATTTAAAAAAAAAATCAAACCAAACTTGAATCACCATAATTTACCAATAAAATTTCGCAAAAAAATCTGTCACAAAAAGTTGCTGCAAAATCAAAATAAAAGTTGACTCCAATGCATTTGGCATGAGAAAAAATGCAGTAAAGAAATTGCCCATTAATTCTAATGCATTTTGCTAATTTTTTACCTGGTTTTGCACATTTTTATGTGAAGCATAATGGGGCAGTTTCAGTTAAGTTGGCATCTTCAAATATATTACACAGGTAGCAATACTGCACTGTAATGAGGTCTTGTTTTTTTTTATTGTTCTCTATTATAGCTGTGAGGAGTTTTGTGCTATTTTACCTTACTTTTACCTTTAAAGGTGATTCACCTTTAAGGTAACTTTTAGTATGTAATAAAATTACCAATTCTAAGCAACTTTTCAACTGGTTTTCATTTATTTTTTATAGTTATTTGCCTTTTTCTTCTGACTTTTTGCAGCTTCCAAATGGGTGTCGCTGACCCCTTCTTAAAAGCAAATGCTCTTTAAGGCTACAAATGTATTATTATTGGAAATTTTTATTATTCATCTTTCTCTTCATGCTTCTCCTATTCATATGCCAGTCTCAACCAGTGCATGTTGCTAGGGGTATTTGGGCCTTAGCAACAAGATTGGTAAAGATTCTAATTGAAAAGTTGCTGAATAAAAAGCTAAATAACACAAAAACCATAAATAATAAAAAATGAAAGCCAGTTGCAAATTGTCTCAGAATATGACTCTCTGCATTATACTTAAAGTTAACTCAAAGGTGAACAACCCCATTAAGCCTTGCATATAGGTTTAAATTGTACAGGTTTCCTGATTTTTTTAACTGCATCCCAGAGTCTTATTTTTAAAAAAGTATGAAAACAGACATTTCTTCAGGGGTTACTGATTAATCAGGGTCACTCTACATCCTTTATTCCAAAGGTTTGGAAAGATGAAAGAGACATGCATCTTGACTTTCTTCTCACTTCCAGAAAAAAAGCTATTTTTACACTTTGTTCCTATAGTGTAGACAGAATTAAAAGAATATTTTTCTCTAGAGATGCTATCACAAACTGAAATTACACAATTGATCCTCCAATTGACAATCCTCCATAACAGTGACATGTTCTCAGAGAGTATTCAAATGAAAGTGATTTTCAACTTAGAAATCAGAGCCTATTCACAAGAAAGATACATTAAAGCTGTTCTTTATATACAAAGCATTGGTTAGTTTATAAAAGAATTTATTACTGGAAACACTCAGGGGACTTTGATGTCTTGCCAAGTATTTTGAGAAATTAAAATATCTGAGAGGCCTCTTGTTTAGAGCAAAGTACTGACTTTAGAGGGAGGTGTTTAATAACCTAAACATATACAGTATTACCTTTTATAATGAAAACAGTTACTGCACATATAGGTAGGGATAAAACATTGAAATACTATTCTTTTTCATAATCTTACAGATATGGATTTAACTGTGCTAACATTTTCCTTTATGTAGGTGCAATTTATATTAAAGCATGGGTTAAAATGCATAGCAGGTTGAATCTAAAGGGTTCTTATCTGCATTAAGATAAAAAGGCAAAAGGTGTAAAGCACTTAACGTAAAGCATCAGCTCATGGTTTAAAAGGTTACTTTCAACATTATACACATGCAACCAAACATTAAAGGAAGTTAAATGTATTGTTTTCATTAGTAGGCTTTACAGATCAGTTTGCAAATGTCCATGGGGATGTGCATCTTTGGGCAAGTTCCTGTATTTAATCAGCCTTTGCAACTAAAATTATGTTTGCAAATGATCTTAATTTTTTTAATCTATATAGAGCTGAAGCAG
This sequence comes from Xenopus borealis, assembly GCA_024363595.1. NCBI lineage: Eukaryota > Metazoa > Chordata > Amphibia > Anura > Pipidae > Xenopus > Xenopus borealis. The sequence goes on from CM044446.1 coordinate 34,331,154, forward strand.
AACATTATAATTTGCATTTCATTTTTTTCCCAATTATATCCGAATCTCTGGCAAGGACATGCACAATAGCACTTCCTCTTCACTTTGTGTGCATTGATTCAGGCATGCAGGTAACAACCCTATTAGGGTACCAGGGGGGGTCATTCATGAACATTTTGAAAATACTACTCGGCTGTATTCCACAGCAACTCATTGATTTTTTTTTTTTAATTCGGCATAAATTACCCCATCTAGAGACAGAAATGTCTTAAGTTATAAGGTCTGTTCATATTCAGACACTTGGGTGAACATACCCTTTAAGCTGGAATCAACTTATCAGACAAAGGGAAATCAGTCTGTTACTAGTGATAGGCGAATCTCCCCAGTTTCGCTTCGCCGAAAAATTAGCGAAACAAGTCGCGACTCATTTTTTCCGGCGAATTTTCGCCATGCAAAATTTCGCAGGACTTTCGCGAATCGCGGGAATTTGCAGCGAATTCGCCCCTGGCGAATAAATTCGCCCATCACTATCTGTTACCCATAGGGTATGATAACAGCAGGAAATAGGCCACATACTTAGAATGTATACCTTCTATAAAACCATCCCATGCATTCCAAGCTCTTTAAGATAGGTTACCCAATCTTAATTGCAAATGTAAGAGAATTCAGCAATAAGAATAAGGGTTACCAGTCCTTTTTCTCTTAATGTATCAAAACATTAGTTTTGAAAAATGTTGGCTTCCTGACATTTCAATCTAATCAAACATGAAGAGAGAGGGCATATTGCTGTTACTCTTCTGGTGCTAGAAAAACTGTTTTTAATATTTCCAACCAGGTTGGATTCTCATTAGAAAACTCTCTTGCATTCATTAGGGTCACTGACCCTTGACATGTTTGCTGAGTGACATTACTTTAAGAATACAATTCTCAGGTTGCCAGACTAGGCTGCCAAAATTTTTCAGCGCTTGATAATATGTTTTTGCATGGTGGAAAAAATATCCTGGTTAAACTCTACTGGAGCAAGAAACAGAATATTGCTGGACTTCAATACATACAAATGCCATTCTTTTTCAAGGGCTTTCCAAACTTGTCTCGATACCATTGTAACTTCCCAACTAAAATTAAAACTATCAGCCTGTTGTATAACAAAATAGTTGGAAATATCTTCAGAGACTACAGAGGAAGAAAGAACCAACATACAGTAACTACTGGACAATTTTTTTGTCTCTAAATAAAACAAGTGAAATTACATTTTAAACATGAAATATTTTAAACAATGCAAATTACATTCTCAGTTACCTAAGCATAGTTTCCAAGCATTCACAGGCCACAAATATATGAAGTTCTACTTAAAGGACTGCTCTACTCAAATTATTTTGAAGAAAAAAAGTCATTCTTCCCTTTCCAATAATTTCCAATACATTTCAAGTAAAAGTCCAGTGATGGAGGATAGCTGACCTTTGCTACATTTGTATGTGCAGTTTGGCCAAACTACAAATCTACAAACAGCTATTAATTAAAGTACATTGGACATTTGTTTATATTTTTATTTCTTTATGCAAAAAAATATATCTTGTTGGAGTCTCCCTATAATAATCTCAAAAATATTTATAATTCCTCAATGCACATTTTTAATGAAAGTAAACGCTTATGAATAAGATATGTGCATAAATGGCACATGACTTAATATTTGCTTGTCAGTGGAAAGTGTTTTTCTATTTTGCATTGTCTCAATGGGGACATTTCAGTTGTTAAATACTTAATATTCATTATGTGGATGACTTCTGTTAGACATTTTAAGACAAGATGGTATTTCTCATCTCTGACATGACAAACTAGAGTCATTCTTGACTTCAGCTGCATCCAATAACAGTCAATCATTCATAAGAGCTAAGCTGGAAGCACATTTACATTCTAGCCGAGCAATTAATGGTATGGTGGGAACTCATTTTTACAATATGCAAGCTTGCTTCTTTTCTCTCTTTTTTTTTTTTTTTTTTAAATCCCCAAACTTAAATAAATGTATCTAGACAATTTCCAGTCAGAATACTAGCATTTCATATTAGCAAACATCAAGGGCAAGGGTTGTGTGCTGAGCAGAGAAAACATAATTATGGGAACAACTCAAATGCAAAAAGCTGGTCGCTCAAAGGAGTAAATATATCATAAGTAGGGATTACATTTACTTTTATATAGCGTAAAACATATTGGCAGATATTATTCTGTTCCGTGAGCCTTATTAATTTTTATATTTTATTTATTTATATGCTTGGGAGTTCCTAACATGATTCTATTTAGTATTAGCAGGTAAATCTCATTTATAGACTTCAAGGAAATGGCACCATTCTGTGGGGAAGCACAAACAAGAAATCTACTGGTGCAGAATATCCAGATACGTATGTGTTCAATGAAAAGTGCAAAAAACAAATCCACCATGTTGGTATAATGACCCCACTAATAAAGGTAATAAGAAAACTCTCTGGAGGGGATACCTACTCACCAGATTTAAAAGGTGTATATAGGCCAAACACAGTTATTTCAATGTTCACAACCTTGGATAAAACAAAGATAGGAACGTCATATAGTGGAGTATAACTTTTTAATTAATTAAAACAGCATTGAAAAAATGTTCAGACCAAGAGGAATTAATATTGAGTACTTGGACTGAACATTTAGTCAATGCTGTTTTAATTTCGGATCTTGTGAGTTTACTCAGTTTGGAGCTCTTTTAGTTACAATTAAAAAGCTTATTTAAAGCCTATTTATCATGCTAGTTGGCAAATGTAGTGTTTACTTGCCAAAAGGGTGAAGGTTTGTGGCAAGATTAATGACAGCAATAAAGGCAACATTTTTTTTCACTTAAAAGCAATGAAAATAGTGATGGGCGAATAAATTCTCCAGGCATGGATTCACTGCGAATTTCCACATTTCTCAAAACTGTGACAAAAATTGGCATCAAAATTGTCACGTGCATAAAAGTTGCCATGCTTCAAGATTATTCAGACACTCATTGACTAGTGATTGGCAAATGTATTTGCCTGGGGCAAATTCACGATGAACTCCTGCGATTCGCCACAGGAGAATAAATTAGCGAAAGTTTTGCCTGGCGAAATTTTGCCGATGTCTCATTTTCAGACACCAGCGCCCATTGCATCCAATTTTTCAATGCCAGCAAAGGGTGCCAGTGTCTGTAAACGGATGCCCGCGTCCAAAACAAGATGTTTCACAAATTTTTTCTACTAGAAATTCGCAACATTTCGGTGAAGCGAAATGTCCCAGATTCCCCCATCATTGCCTTCAATGCATTTGGACAAAATAGTTGTGCTTATAAACATTATTGCTCACGTCAAAATAATTTTGATGCACATTGACTTCAATGCGTTTTGTGAATTGTTCTATGTTTTGTGAATTTTTCATCGGAGTGAGATGGGACAGATTCGCCCAAGACTAAATAGAATTGATAAAAAACAGCACAATTATTCAGCTGCAAGAGAGATGCATTTTTTTTACTTTTTGACATACCGTTTTTCTTCATGCTTTGAATTAGTATGTAATATGTTAGTAGCATTTAATAACTAATGCAGAGCAGGTGCTATGTGTGATGTCACAGAGAGGCTGCAAACAGAAAGTCTTTGAGGTAAATCCTAAGTCAGGATGTATAGGGGAAACCCCCTGAGAGATCAATATAACTATGAAGATTCTCATTCATCCAGGTCATGGTATATATATATAAAAAGTAACTCAAAGCAACTGGACTTGCTGAGATATTTTTATATTCACTGCTCATCCAAGCAGCTTCTTCAGTTCAACTGACTGGTGTATGGGAGTTCTCGGCAAATAGACTTTTCCAACAATCCAATCACAATGGCACACTGCAACTCTTCAGAGAGGTGACATTTGAAATTCACAGTGGTCTTGATTCTGTTGTAGTTATCAAGACCACTGTGAATTTCAAATGTCACCTCTCTGAAGAGTTGCAGTGTGCCATTGTGATTGGATTGTTGGAAGAGTCTTCATTAAAATATCTCAGCAAGTCCAGTTGCTTTGAGTTACTTTTTATATATATATACCCCTGAGAGATCCAAGTCTGTTTTAAACAGATGTATGGACTAACTAACTTATCTGGAGCTAAAACTTTGCTGTAAAGAGTTCTGGTTAATGAATAAAATGTGTAGGCTACTGTTACTTTTGTTATTTACCTGGATGTTGGTGCCAATTGCAAATTACCAGGCTGACTCAGCTGTTGCTATTGACGCTACCAGCCATGTCCAGTCTGGTTGCACTTCCACACTTCCCTAGTGTCCATGTTTCCACTTGCTAGCTATTTATCAGAGCAAGCTGACCAAGTGTTATTAGCACTTCCTGCATGTAGTTATTTGCTAGGAGCAAGGGTGCAAGTACTTTTTGTAAATGACATCAAAACACTTCATGACAAAGCAAACAGAATTGAGATTTAGGTGAACCCTGGTGCTTTAAGCAGTACCTTCCAGTAGAAGGGGTCAAAATATATAACTATAAGTGGGTGAATTACTTGTATTAAACTCCATCAACAGTTATTTGTATAAACTACAATGGGGTCATATGTTCCATTCATCTTATAACTGAGTTCTGGTAGCTAACTGGTTTAGTAATGGCTGGAGAGTGTTGTGAGAGCCAAGGATGAGCAGAGTATAACAGTGCTTTATTCTTTAAACTCTAGCACCTTAAATAGTATAGAAGGTACAGTATATGCACAGTATAACTCATGTGCACAGTGACATCTACAGGCCATTTGTATAAACACCACATATTCCCCCTATAGTAGGAAAGCCTTTGGACAAATGGAATAAGCATCAACAATGCATCTTAAAGCAATAATATACATTTTTCACATGACATAGTCCTTGGTCCATGCAGGTAGTTTTCTAGCAGTTCTAGTTTTCATATCTAGCAGGTGAAAGACAACTTGCATTCCATATGCGTCCATCAGACAGTTCATTTGTGTATGTTCATCGCTGGCATCTCACTTCAAGTGGTGTAGTACATTTAGATTGTCCTTGTTTCAGTAGTCCTCGTTAGTGATGGGCGAATTCGTGGCAAATTCCTGTGATTCGACACTGGCGAATAAATTCGCAAGATGCCAGCAAAAATTAGCCTGGTGAAAATTCTCCAAAAAAACCGAGTCGCGCTACGATTTTGACATGACGCAACGAAAACGACGCGATGTGCGTCAAAAACGTGCTGCGACTCGTTTCGCGAGTTTCGCTGGAAATTCACTAATTTTTTGGCGAAGCGAAACTGGGTAGATTCGCACATCACTAGTCCTCGTTTCTTAATTCTGACTTAAGATCCAGGCTGAAAGTGCACTTCTGTTGCACCACGTTTTCTGTCAGTATAACTCGTGCACAGGGACATCTACAGGCCATTTGTATAATTTTGTGAATGTCTAAAATAAACATCTTAGAATCACAAGCAAAACAATATGTTCCCCATTTAACAAAATTTGTCAGGAACATTTTACTGTCAGTAAGGTTTTTAATGAGTTGACACATATATCAATAAAGATCTCTATGTCAATTCATCAGAATTTGACTGCTTAGTGCTTGATAGGATGGTTGATTAGCAGTACTGAACACTGTCACCATCTGAATCCTTACTCCCTGATGGGAGACATTTATTGACTTATTTTCTTTTATATTTGTAGATAATTTATTATTTTACCTATGTAAAGTCATTTTACAAAAAATGCTATATTAAAAATTCTGCAGCACATACAGTTCTCTCAAAAATGTGATATTCATTTAGGAGCTATTTTTACCAGCAATGATTAATGCAGACCGCTGACATATTAGCACAAAAGCCAAGAGTACTGTAGGTTGGACTCCAGTGGTTGCTATTAATTTTGAAAACATTTGGTAATGCCCTCTTAATCTGTAATCAATTTTTATTTTGCTGTAAAAGTATAACATGAAACATTACGGCATGCATATATATGGTAGGTTATTAAAACAATAACACTGCTGAAAATTAACGAAGGCGTTATAATACTCTTTCAGATTTTAGCTATGGCCATTCTAAGGTGTGTGATTATAAATAGTACTGTTACATTTATGCAATATAAGCCTTTACTAGACAACATTTAAACTGATAGGTTGTAACAAAATGGCTTTTGTTCAGACTTACTAGATTAAAAAAAGTTTTGTAATTAGTTTAGGGATCTAGATACAGATATATTCTTTGTCCTCACTCTTCTCAATCTGTGTCTTCTGAAAGTACAGAATAGGTGCACTATGAGAAAGAGAAGATTTTAATAACTCCACCAAAATAGAAAATGTATTTCTTGGTTTAGCATTACTACAAATATGTTATTATGTAATGGGCAAGATAATCAATCTAATCATATTAAAGACTGTCCCTACAATGTTATCATTTGATGCTTACTTACTTTGTCTGTCCTTCAGGTAGTTTAAGGTAACATTCAAAATAAAGGAAAATAGTTTTCTATATGTCAACACCTTATAATATGCTTATATCAACTTCTGCTCACCAGTTGTAGCTCTGTGCACCAATTTGCCAGCTGTGTGTACTTATGAAGTAGTGATGGGCGAATTTATTCACCTGGGGCGAATTCGCGGCAAATTTCCCGAGATTCGCCACTGTCAAATTAATTTGTGAAACCCCAATTGCTTTAGAATTAAAACATTTTCTTGACTTTGTAGAAGTGTATATAAAAAAGCATAAATATTGTTATGCTTTTGTGAGTTAAGGGCTGTGTTGTGCTTCAAGTTATTATAAACCGATATTACTTCTTGTGGATTAAGTCAACACCTTAAGCCGCACTTGCAAGAGGTAAAATTCTTGGCTACAATGAAAATATATAAAACACCCATATATAGATTTCAGTGCCAGATGGTATTGAAATAGTTCATATGAGGGGTACCTGATTGCAGATCAGATCTGCAGAAAAGTACCAATGGACTGTACTAATGAAATTTAAAAAAATGAGTACATCAAGTCCATTAAATAACAACAGGTTTATTGGGAAGGGCTATGATTGTGACCAGTGTTGGACTGGCCCACCAGAATACCAGGAAAACTCCCGGTGGGCCAAGGTGTCAGTGGGCCCTCTTGCTGCTAAACTTTTGGCCTATTTCATGGCCATTCCCATTTTCTATGAGAACAAAGAGGCTAAATAGATGGAATAATTGATTATATTATGTAAAGAAAACAAACTAGGACAATAGAAGTTGATTGAGGAGATGAAGAATATTAGTACTGAGAGTGGCCCCCTGGTCTAAGGTTTGATGGTGGGCCCCTGGTTTAAGGTTTTTGGGTGGGACCCTGGTGTCCCAGTCTGACACTGTGACAAACTTGCTTGAAAAAAGCCATACTCATCTATTTCTTTTACATTCTTAGAGCTAACATAGAAACAGTACATTCTAGAACTAGCTCTATAACATTTATAGACTCATCTACATATTTTTAGCATCAATGCAATGTGCCTGGAACATATTTCAACATAAAACACACATCTACCTTGGCTATTTTTGTTTTATGGATGTATTTCTCATTCACTGGTCTCAAAAATAGGTCAGAACAGGTGAAGAAGTTAGTGGTGATTACCTCAGAAGGTCTAATGCATTTGTCTTTCTAATAGAGCATAAAATAGGATGATATGTCTGTTTGGTGAAAAAAAAATGACAGGTCCTTCTGTTCTAATAATATATGAAAATGGTAATTCACAATTGAAATTATAGCTTATAATTGCTTTGATTTGTAGCAGTTAATGCCTGATTGTTTTCTTGATTGCACATGCTATTGTAACAAGTTTATATTTACTCATTATATTATCAATATAAAAAACAATTGAAAGAAAACTTAATCTTTGCATATGACTTACTTGTGCAGTTTTTTTTTTCAGTAAACTCATTCATTAAAGGCATTGCTTAGTAAAAACAGCAATATAGTCTGAATAATAAGTATGGATGAAATGATATAGTGGCACACAATTCCTCTGCCACATAATTTGGATCTAAATCACGTGAAACAGAAGCCATATAGTAACAGCAGGTTGTCTCATTTGTGAAAACTCACTGCTTGAGTAGAAACCTAAAGCTTGTGATCAATAATTCAATGACACTATGTCTAAATACTCAGAAATAGAATATCCTGATATTCCTACTATGTATCACCACATGTATTCTTAAATATAAAACAGAACTGCCATAATGAATGTTGTAAAAATGCAATAGCATGAAGAGATAACCTATTGGAATATTGGATTATATTTATGTTTCAGGGCCGGGCCACGCTGCACTGCTGCCCTAGGCAAGCCACCTGTTGTGGGGTCGGCTTAGCGCTCCTGTACATGCGCAAGGTGGCGCTCACGTGCGCATGCACTAATTGGCACTTGTGCACGTTTGTGCATGCAGGAGCAAAACAAAAATTAGAAAATGTAGACTATTGGCCGGAGAGCAGAGCGGATTGGGGGTAGGCAACAGAGGAGGTATGTGCCTGGAGCCCCCCAGCTTTGTGCCCTAGGCACATGCCTACTCTGCCTACCCTTTGGCCCAGCCCTGTTATACTTACATCCACTTTAGCATACATTTTAGGACATTCATTATTTGGGAGCGCTGCATGGCACATAGTCAATGAATGGTTCTGTATGTAGATGAACAGCACCTCTCACCCTTCCTATGGCACTCCTGCCTTGGTGAGCAGTACTCTTTAGAGACAGTCGGCACACATCAATCCAATGTAATGTGTTTAAGAGAATTGCACAAGCACCCTAAATAATGTAGGTGGGCGAGCTTACACCTTTTATTTAAAGTGACCACCTATGCATCAATGTTTCGGGGGCATTAACCCTCCCTTCATCAGGATACAAACAATGTGCTACAAATACCTTTAAAGCATAGGGAGACATAGTCCCACCCACTTACCCATAGTCCACCAGAGTGTTCCAAAGTGAGGCTTGATATTCAAAGTCCATATTTTGGTGTAAATGTCCAAAGTCCAATTATATATAAAAAATCAAACTTAAAGGAAAAGTAAATGTTTTTCTTTTTCTTTCTGTAAATTTGCTCTAAACAG
>CM044446.1:34349229-34363370 GCA_024363595.1 Xenopus borealis
TTATATATATATATAAATATATTCAGAAAAATATAATTTTTATTTTATGCAAGAGTTGGCCACATATACAGTACCATATGCAGATCATTTGTGCAGGTATGGGACCTGTTATCTAGAATGCTCTGGACTGGAGGATTTCCAGATAAGGGATCTTTCTTTGATCTATATACTGTCAACTAGAAAATCATGTAAACATTAAATACACTTAAATTAGTGATGAGCAAATTTATTCAGCAGGCATGGATCTGCAGCAAAATTCCCCACTTCGCTACCTGTGAATTTTTTTATGAAAAAAAATTTTGTGCAACAAAAAAGTTGCTGTGACAAAATTTTGACGCAACATATCAGTGGCCATAAAAGAATGGAGTAAAATTCTGTATTTTATAAATTTGCCTCATTGTCTTAATTTTAGGAGTACTAAAGAGTTTCTATTATCAGAATGCACAGTTGACATAGGGGCAAATTTACTTTATTCCCCAAAATTAGTTCAACCAAATTCGATATATGATTAGCATTCGATCGTCGAATGCTAAACGAATAGTTTTAGGCTACCTTTTATTCGATATTCAATCATTCGACGATCGAATACAAATTTATTCGATCAGTCGAATAATTTATTTGATCAGTCAAATAAATCATTCGATCATTCAAATAATTCGTACGATCGATCGTTCGAATCCTATTTGATCAGGACTTAGCCTCAGAAGCCTATGGGAGTGCTCCCATAGGCTTCTATTGCAATTCGGTAGGTCCAATCTGGCGAAGTAGGCAATCGAATAAACTTTAAAATTAAATCCTTCACTGATCGAATGTTCGTTCATTCGAATCTATTCGAATGTATTCGATCATTCGACCATTCGCTATTCGATGATTGATGCCAAAATTTGCATATTCGACCAAACGTTCGAAAATTCGACCGAACTTCGAACTATTCACGTGAATTTAGTACATCGGCCCCATAGAGTATTTCAGCATCAAGAGGTGAAGACAAGTTCAAGGTACTTAATTTTCCAAGGATAGTTTTCCAACCCTCCCTATAGATATAAAGATCTTGTCCTTGAAGAGGTGCTGCTTGTTGCTCCTAGGGGCCATGGGTTAGAAGGTGTTGGGAATTGCTCACTGCATATACTGTATTTGTATAGCTCTACTTACATTCAGGCTAAGTTTCAATATATGGGGGTACAACAGATAGACACGGATTTGTTTCTTGCGTACCTGAAATAAGAGAATGCACCATATGCTTTTAACCTGCCCATAATGTTATACCCATTTTAAAACCCACAAGGGGGAATGTAATTAAAGTCGCAAAGAGCAAAACATTGCGCACCAATAAGAGTAAAAATCCACATATTGCAATGTAATTTTGTTCCTTAAATGGTTATTGCATTGTGAATCGTTATTGCGCATTGCGAATTGTAATTGTCGTAATCTTTTGAAGCAAACATTAGGACTTTTTCAGTAAGAAGTTTTATTACATTGACAGCACATTAGTGCAAAGTATAAAATTCACAAACGGTCTTCCGCTGGCGGAAGTGGTTGCTAAACCGTTTCCGGGTTCGCAAAAGGTTTATTACATTCATGCAAAGCAAAATTTGTTTGTAAAAAAGGCTTAACTTTTTCACATTGCGAAAAGTTTTTGTGTTACCGACTTGTATTACATTCCCCTATTTGTGTTTTAAACCATTTGTTTTAATACAATGCATTAAAAGGGAAGTTTTAACCCTTTTCTTACTGCCAATGGGGACACTGAAAGAGAACAGTTGTGGTCCCTATAAAATTAGTTTCTTTCTTCTCCTCTCTGATTCTTTTCACTCTAGTTAAAAGCAGATTGTCTATATAACTCAGTAACTTCATTTCCAGTACTGTGTGGCTTGCTTTTATGATGGAAGTAATAGATTTATCAATATCACATTAGGCTTTTTAAAGAATTATCTCTGTGCATATGTCTGTTAGTATATGCAGTGCTGCTCCAACAGAATATTCTCTACTTTGAACCTGTTGCCTGGGAAATACTAACCCCACTACTTCTGCTTGGTGGAGTACAGAATTGTTCTTTCTCACTAGCCCTGAATACCTAATTCTCCTGGGCTGTACTGTTATCTGATGCTAGTTTGACACTTAGAGGCGGATATACTATTGGTTGCAATTCAAATAAAAAAAAATTGGAAATTCAACTCAATCAAATCTTTTGGGTGGGGTCATTTTCGAATGAAATGAATGATTTAAAAAAAAAAAGAAAAAAACTCGATTACCATGGAAAATTTTTCAGGGAAGCTTCCAGGAGGTCCCCCATAGGCTTAAATTGCAATTCGGCAGCTTTAAGGTGGCAAATAGTCAAACAGAATTTTTTTAAAGTACCAGTACTTTGAAATTTTAATTTTCAAATTTTTTCAATTCACATCGAATTCAAAAATTTACTTCAACCCTAAGGGGCAGATTTACTAAATTCACATGTATTCACATGAAGGATTCTAATATTCGATTGAATTTTCAAAAAGATTTGAATTCGAATTTCGAATATGCAAATTAGGCAAATTTGACAAGTTCGACCATCGAATATTCGAATATTTGAATTTAATTTTATTCGAATATTCGAAAATTCTATCGTTGAATACTTCCCCTTTAAATTTAAATTCGATCACCTACTTCGCCAGATTAAGCCTACCGAAATGGGGATCATTCCCTAAGATCGAAAAGGAAAAATTTGATTGATCCTTTAAAATCGAATTCAATTGAATTTCCCTATTCGATCATTCGATCGATTGAATTGCGCTAAAAAAATTTGAACTTCGAATTCGAATTTTTTTTAATTCCCCAACTATTCCCTGGTCGAATTTCGAAATGCCATTCGAAATTCGACCCTTAGTAAATGTGCCCCTTAGTAAATGTGCCCCATAGTTACAGTATCTCATTTATTGGGTCCCTGCTACCCCAAATTCATTAAGGCATTTGGTTACCTTAGGCAAACCTTCTGCATTTTAGGTAATTCAGCAGCATCCACCTCTTATGGTAGATCTAACACATACATCTATTAGTCGTTGAATTTGGCTGCAGAAGGTAGAAACATATTGTATTTGTTGCTAGAAGGTTCTGGAGTTAAAGATTTTTGGTACCATTGCAACTGGTTGTTGTTCTGATAAAGACATTTCAGTTATTGATGGTTTCAAATGTATGCATTGTTTCCTCATGTCCCATGGATTCTGGTTTATTTAAACATTACTCTTCCACAGACTTGATTATGAAATGCAAATGCCTTTCTCCTGTGTATTCTTGCTGCAAAGTTCCCACCAATGTATGCAAAAGATCATAATGTAATCACATTATAGAGGTTTCTCCAAGCAGTTAGGAAATCTAGAGCCCTAGATAGTACAGTATATCTATCAATCAGGTTATTATTATATTATCAACATAACATAGCACAAACATATTCCCTTTCTGTAAAATCAAATGGTGTATGGGACCTGTTATCCAGAATGCCTGAGGCTTCAAGATAATGAATCTTTCTGTAATTGGGATTATAATACCTGTACTAGAAAATCATGTAAACATTAAATAAACCCAACAGACTGGTTTTGCTTCCAATTTTATCTTAGTTTGGTTCAAGTACAAGGTACTGTTCTATTCTTAAAGAGGAAAAGGAGATCATTTAGAAAATTTAGGTAAAATGAAGTCTATGGGAACAGCCTTTCTGTAATTTGGATCATTTTGGATAATGGGTTTCCGGATAACAGATCCCATACTTGTACATGAAATATACAAATTCCATTGAAATACTAAAATACTGACTAATACAGGGGGCAAAGACTGCCCTGCTCATTGGAGTGTGGTTTGCATATACATTAAGGTTATAGGCAGATTATTTAATAAATCATGCATGCTACCCAATCATAATTCAGTATTATTGGAAGTACTAGGGGATGCACTGCTGCACACCCAATACCCAGTGCTTAGGTGGGTGGCTACGCATGTATGCCCGCTCTCTATCGTGAAGCATGGGGACATGCTCATGCAGGGGCACACTCGTGGGGGACCCTCTGACCTAGGGGTGGCCCAAGTAGAAATCCAGGCCTGATGGCAGGAAGAAGTGGGAAAGAGAAGGAATTTGACTAAGAATAGGACTGGAACAGAAGCAGAACTAAACAGGACTGCACCAAACAGTCTGAACAAGGAACAGAACCAGAGCAGGTCTGGACCAGGAGTAGGACTGGGACAAGTACAGAAACAGGAGCCAAACAGGACCAGAAAAAGAGCAGGATTAGAACAGGGAACAGGTCTGGAACAAAGATAGGTGCAAACAGGAGTCAGAACAAGGAAACAATCCAGGAACATGCCACAGTGCTCAAATTAAGAGAGACCAAATGCTTAGGCCAAGGAAGTGAGGTAACTGAGGGTTTATGTAGGGCAGAGTTAGCCTGATTGATCTATATCTTCAATTTTAGATTATATACTAACTATGGGCACAGTGCATACAATTTAGCTATGTGTGTAATAACTCACCCTGGTGGTCTAGTTGTACAGCAGGCTTGCCCGCCACGCCGTCCTTTTCTCCTCTGCCGGTAACTTAGGGCGCGCAGCACACATCTTCCATATTTATAGGTGCATGCGCTCTGGCGTGATGACATCAGCATGAAATTTTAAGTATTTAAAGAGACATTTTGTTTTTTCTAATTGCCGTTATACGTATTCCTCCTTGAGAATTTCCTGGTGCCTTGTGCTATTGTTTGATTCTGATTCCTGTTGCGACCCTTGCCTGTATTTTGTCGATTCTGATTTCCATGGTCCTGACCCTGCCTGGCAACTGTGGTGTTTATACAAATGGCCAGCAGGTGTCACTGTGCACAGGACTGTGCATACATAGGACTTTCTGTACAGCTTGAAAATGAAAGTAAGAAGTTACTGTGTTAGGCCTGTATGAGCCTGTCAATAAAGCACTGTTATACTCTCCTCATCCTCAGCTACCCAACATAACAAATGGCAATAAGGATGTCTTTTCTACCTCTGCAGCAGCCTGCAGCTTTTCTTCCAAACCCTGTTGAGCCCAATATACCTTTTACTGCTTGGATTCCTACATTTGAAAAATAAATTCTGCCAACGTGGACAACGTAATCCACAGAACACTTTGTAGCAGCTTTGATGGCGCTGGTTGTTACCCGTGACTCTGGGAATTTAACAGATGAAATGCTTTGAGACCAAACAATAGAAAAAAGACTGCTCATAGAACAGGATTTAACCCTTGAAAAGGCTATTACAGTTGCTAACCAAATTGAAACAGCAGTGGCAGAGGCTAAAACTTTCAGTCAAGGAACTGCTGGAAATGTACAGTGAATTCCAGTACACCAGAAATTGAGGCGATTGCCCTACTCTATAATAGAGACTGTCTCACAGGAACTAAAGAAACTGGTATAGCAAGATGTGATTGAAAAATCAGAATCCTCTGAATGGGTTTCACCAATTGTTGTAACAAAGAAGAAAACTGGAGGTATTCAATTGTGTGTTGATCTCCGTGAACCTAATAAAGCAGTTGTTATGGATAATCATCCTTTGCCACACATAGAGGAAATATTTTCTGAACTCAGAACCTGAAAACAGAGACCTCACTGCATTTATCACCCATGATGGTTTGTTTCAGTTCAAGGGTGTACCTTATGGATTGGCTTCAGCACCAAGTTGTTTTCAAAGACTGATGTCTTCTCTACTCCATGGCATACCTGGTGTAGAATTCTACTTGGATGATATAATTGTCTACGCTCCAAGTATGGATCTTCATGACAAGTACCTGGAAAAGGTTCTGAAATGCATTGATTCTGCAGGACTCAAATTGAACCTTTCGAAATGCCACATCAGACAAACTCAGCTGTCATTTCTGGGTAATTTTCTGGGTGTCACTGTGCACAGGACTTGTTGTATAGCTTGAAAGTGAAAGTAAGAAGTATGACTTAATAAAGCACTGTTATCATCCTTGACTACCCAACATAATAGTAACCAAACCTTCTGGTTTGACCCTTGCCTGCCTGACTCCGTCTGTGTCTTGTACTGTGACCTTCTGCCCAAAAGACTTTGTTTTACATTCCTGCCCCTTTGCTCATCCAGAACCTTTAGCTTTGTACCTCTTTTATTACCTGGCGGCATCCAATTAGCCGAGGGCTTCTCCTGAGGTGAAAGGCGGCTGTTAGAGGCAGAAGCAAGAGAACCGGGTGCTTAGCATAGGTTCTGGATTTAGGGGGGCGACCATGACATTATGTCCCCTTTAATACCTATCTTTTGTAATATTCCACAATATTTTTTTGCATCTTAGGCACCAAACTTATACTGTGAGCATTATGAGGTAGGATCATGCTGTGCCTGAAAAATTATCTACGCTACTCTTGTATTAGTTTAGCTATATTAGATAACAATAACATGTTTTATGCTTATGTAGAGAAGTGCCATATGCAAAAAAACTGTTTACATTTATTGATCACTTTCATTATACAGGGAAATACAGTATATTACTGTGCTGTAAGCCAATCCTAATAGTGAAAAGAAAAATAAGTACACAGTATGAGGTATAGCTGTTTAGTAAAGTCTCCCATCGTGTATGAACACAATACCATAATTCCGATTTGCTATAAATTATCCCAGCCAGCTCATTATGGGTCAGTGTCACTTATCTTTTCCTCTTCTTTTTTGGAACATCTGTACAGAACACTGAAACATCAAGCTGGAAATATCCACCAACATTTGCCAGGGACATAAACCATAATAGAATGGCAATAGGTCCACCTCAGAATCAATAAGCTAAAAGCACAGAGCCAGGATATAATTTTAAAACACTGAAGTCAGCATTCTGCAGTGGAACAGACTGGAAATTTAGCAGAGCTTATGATAATAACAGAAAATTCACTTACAGGTTTCTTCAAAAGAATGTAATTGATCACAAATGTATGCTTCTTACAGGAAGAGGAACATCATCTGTTCATTTACATTAGTCAATTAATTTAATATGTAAATTAAATGTTTTTTTTGTATACGCTATACAATCGGGAACACAAAACTTGTCAATATTTCTTGTAAGTGATCACTAATTTCTTTGAGGAAAAGGGAATAAGGCATACCAGGCTACACCATTGATTGACAGAGAGTCACTACATGATAATACACTGCAGATAAATAGAAACACAGTAACTGAAATACATAAAAAAAATAACACTAAGGAGACTTCATTTTTTTCTTCAGGAGGTAAAATAATTACATTTATTAAATTAATGATTAAACAATAATTGTGCTTAATACACATCTGAGTGTCTTAAATGTGTTTTCGGAATAAAGTGAACATTGGGTGATAAAATAAAACAACATCTGCAACCACATGCTAATCCTTGCATGCAGCAATGTGTAGTACATCTGTGTCTCAAATGGAATTCCATGAACAAATACCCCAAAACTCACATCAGGATTGCACATCCATGTATATATATCCCCAAAACTCCAAGCAGGATGGCACAGTTTCATGTAATGAAGGCAAAGAAAGAGTTAAATATGTCACTGTGGAATAAAAGGATAAAACAGACCAAGTAGGAATGGTTTTCTCTCACAGTTTGGGGGGAGATGGGGAACTGCAGAACAGCCACAATGATGTCTACTGTCAGCCAACCAATTTAGCACACCGCCACAGCCAAGAAAAAAAATAATTTTCCTCCACCTGAACCCAGCAAAGTGGTAAATTCAAGCTAGCAAATGCTACCCATCAATCCTCTGCACAGCATAATCCATCCTACCAGAGCTCTGTGAGACAGATTGGAGATTCTGGGAATGTAAATTGTCCTGTAAATTGCAACCATTGACTGGGGGTGGCTCTGTTGCCACAGGGACAGTCAGGGAAAGTATTCATAGGTGGGGAAAGCCTCTCACAGACATAACAAAAAGCTCCAACCTGGGGTCAAGAAGCTCTGGTATGGAAATTAATGAAAATAAAGATGTAGTGGGATTCCCACTGCATCCAGATCCAGTTCAGGCACTGAGCATAGCAAAGGATCCAGATGCTGCATTTTAATAAAAATACAGTAAAGTATACTGAAATAACGGCTAAAACTTGGGTATTATAATACATAAAGTACCCCTTGCTGGAAAATGTGAAGATTTTAGAAGTAACTCAGAAGTGACTTATAATATCCTTATATTTTACGATGGGGGTAATTTATTCACTATATAGTTGGTCTATAATCCATGCTCTTGGAAGAAAGTAAGGTAACATAGTCTGGCTTTTTTCCTGAGAGTGTTAAAGGACTAATAACATCATAAAATGAAATTGTTTTAAAGTAATAAAAATATAATGCATTGTTGCCCTGCACTGGTAAAACTTCATTGTTTGCTTCAGAAGCACTAATATTATTTATATAAATAAGCTGTTGTGTAGCCATGGGGCAACTAATCAAAGGAGAAAAGGCTCAAGTTTCACAGCAGATAGCAGATAAGCTCTGTAGAACATATTGATGTTATCTGTTATCCATTACTTATCCTGTGCCAGAGAGCCGTTTTTTTAGTTTCCACCATTGCTACTTAGCAGCTTGTTTATATGAACTATAGTAGTGTTTCTGAAGCAAACAGATCAGTTTTAACAGCACATGGCAACACTACATGACATTTTCTTTACTTTAAAGCACTTTCATTTTTTTGGTGTTACTGTTCCTTTAAAACAGCAGAAATGTTCCTCTTAACAAATATTGGAAACTTCACTGACTGAGTTTGCTTTATTTTGCTATATAAAAAATGGTATAAAAATGGCTCTTTTCTGCAATGTTATGAACAATATATTCTACACTCGTGTTAATGTCTATGTTTTTAAATAATGCATTTATGTATGTAACCATTAGTTAAATTTGTATTTCATTTCAGCTTCAACTGTTCCAATAAAGTGTAATATTGCTGTTTTTCAGACTATTGTTCAGTGACAGATTGACCCAACTCTTCCCTAGAAATGTACCTACTGCTGGCAGTCCAGTTATCCGCTTAGTACTATTATTTATTTAAAAAAATTTATTTACACGTTATTTCACCCCATGATCTCTCTTATTGATTTCACACGTTATTCACTTATATTTCTTTCCCTCCTTGCTTCTGACCTTCATGCAACACACTGTTTTAAAAATGTTTTTGCTTTTGTATGAGATTTTTTTTATTCCTTTTCCATCATGCAGCTGACAGTTTAGTTTATCTACTTCACTAAATAGGGGAGTAAATAGGACATAAAACTTTTGTAGAAGCGTTGCAACATACAAAAACACAGTAGGTATTTGCACATGTATGTCTCTTACCATGTTGTTCTGCATTTCTTGCTTAATATCATATGGGTTCATACTAGTATAAGTTACATCATCATTCTATTTGGGATGTGGCTAACCATAAGGTATTCAAGAGTTATATTTTAATAAAATTAAGCTGAAATTTAGGTTTAAGGTAGATAAAATTTAACTCTAGAGACATCTATAAAGGTCCATCATGTAAAGAAAGGCATGAATTTTTAATTAAGACCATGTCTACACTTGCAATCCCCCCTAGACCATTGCCACAGGTACAAAGCTCTATTTATTTAAAAAAAACTGAAAATAAATTAATACATGAGCATCTGCAGATAGGGGCATGGGGGGCACTTGCTCCCTCCTGACATTTTGCATACCAATATCACTGTTTCCAAGTCCTATGTTGCCCTGCTAGTCCTTGGTGGAAAGAGAGAGAGGCAGCATTGTAGACAAGTGAATGCTTTCAATCTATCCATTTCTGATTTCATTTTACTTGAATGTCTGAAGTTAATGTAGTGGCCAATGGCCATTTTTCAGTGATCTCACTGGTTTGTCTGGGGTTAAAGAAGTGCTTATTGGCTATTTTTACAGTTGCTATACTGGTACATCTGCAGTTAATATGCTGATCTTCCATTATCTCTAGTAATTATGCTAACATATTTCAAATTAATATGCATGTTATATGTTTTCCTTAGTAATAATACTGGCATATCTCGAGTTAATATGCAGATTATCCATTTTCTGTAGAATTTATGCTGGCATATTTTGGGTTAATATGCAGATTACCAATTTTCCACAGTAATTATACTGGCACATTTGTTTGGGTTATGTTTTATGGGTATTAGAAAGTGTTCTTGTATTATGACTAGGGATGCACTGAATCCACTATTTTGGATTTGAATCCAACAAGACAAAAGTTCAAGAGGCTAAAACATCTCTGAAAATCAAGCATTCTCCAATTATTAAATGTTATTGTGCAGATTCCAGAGCAAGAAAAGGGACAAGGTATTTATTCACCAATCTTCATCAAAAAGAATTCAGGAGCTTTCAGAATCATTCTTAATTTAAAAGAACTAAACCAATTCGTACAAGTAAGAAAATTTTGCATGGAGACCATTACTTCAATATCTCAGATGTTAAGACCAGGAGACTAGATGGTAAGGATAGATTTGAAAGGTTCTGTATCCTGGGAAAATATTAACAATATGCAGCACTCCCTTTTGGATTAGCCACCTCTCCAAGGACTTTTACAAAAGTTCTTGCTCCACTTCTGGCACATATCAGAACACTTGGAATAGAAATATTTCCCTACCTAGATGACATCATGATCTAGACTCCATGTCCTAATATTCTCTGTCATCATTCAACTATCGCAACAAAGATCCTTCAAGAACATGTATGGATCCTGAATATTGGGAAATCCTGTCTAATCCCAGCTCAAAAACTGAGATATCTAGGCCTTTTTCTAGATACAGTGAACTGTGAAATCTTAAAGAAAAAACAGATGAATCCAACTAATGACCATGTTTGCAAAATCCCCAGCTTCTATGGCCATGATGATTGCCAGAAACTCTCTGGAAAGTTAGTAGCCACAAGTGAAGCTGTGAAGTGGGCTCTATATCATATAAGACCACTTCAATCAGAGTTTTTGAGACAATGGAACAAAACACAGGAATTCCAACTAATCCAAATCAGTCAGAAATTCAGAAACAATCTGGGGTGATGTAAAAATCCACAGAACATATTGAAGGGAAAATCCCTACACTTGACACAGTGGTTGCACCTGCCCATGGACAGAACCAAAGAAAAAAAGGATGAGGAGCATACAGTATTTAAAACACAAGTACTGGGGAAGATGAACATCTTATCAAATAAAGTATTCACCGAATTGGAAAGAGCTTATGGTAGTCCGACTAGCTCTCGTAAAATTAAAAAAAGAAAAGGCAGTGATGGTGAATTCCAACCACATGAGATATCTGATGAAACATGAAGGCACAAGAAGCAGATCCTTACTTCAGATGTCACATCTGATCTTCCAGTGGGGAGAAGTTCACCTCTCAGATTTGGCAGCCTTTTATGTACAGTACCAGGGAAAACGAACATTTTGGCAGACTGGCTCAAAATCTTCAAAATCCTCACCCAGGAGAATGGGAAGTACAGTATCAGAAAATCTTAAATCTCATAGAGGAAATTCTGGGGAAGTCAGTAATCAACTTTATGGCCACATCGAACAACAAGAAGGTAACATCAAGAAGGAAAATCAGAGATGAGAAAGCAGAAGTAATTGTCATTCTTCCCTGGTCGCCCATGAAAAACTGGGTTACCCCAGCTATTCAACATGGCACAAGCTCCTCCATTCAGAATTTGGTTTCATCAGAATTTGCTGAAACAATGGCCTCTTTTTAATCCCATTCCATGGAGTTGAAGATTGACTGAAAGGCTGAAAATATAGGCCTGTCAAATAGGACAATGAACATGCTTCTAGCAGCCAGAAAGCCATCCACTTGTCAAAAATACTATAATACTCACTAAGGGGTAAATTTCAGCCTTGTCAGCCCTATATGAAGAATCTTGGGCATCAAAACTGTTAATATAGTACCTAATTTTTTTTCAGGCTCTAATGAGAATAAAACCCAGACAGAAAGAAAGTGTTCCATCTTGGGATTTGTCTCTAGTTCTTCAGGCACTAACTATGGAACCATTTGAACCTTTAGATTTGACTCAGTTGAAGTATGTAACATGGAAAATGGCTCACTTCAGTCAGAAGAGTAGGAGAAATTCAGGCACTTCTGGCTTCAGATAGCCACCTCAAATTCATGGAAGATTGGAAGGCTGTAGCAGGATGCTTCACCATTAACAGAGAAAGAAATTTGATGTCATAAGTGTCATAATTGGAATCTAAAGATTTATCTTGACAGGCTAAAGAATATCAGAAAGGGTCAGAATACCCAGATGTAGAAGCATGTATCTCTGAAGCTTATAAAGCAAGAGCAGTGCAAGTCCCATCAAATCTAACAGCTTATTCTACAACAGCAGTTGAGGCGTCTTGAGCCTTCAATGCCCAAGTTTTAGTAGAAGACTTATATAAAGCTGCAGTCTGGTCTAGGGTAAAAACATTCATATAATTTTTTCCTTTTCCTGGACTGTAACATGGCAGTGGGCAAGACTTCCAAACCCTTGAGGGGAGAGATTGTTGGTACAGAAAAAAATTGGGGGACATATCTGGGGCATGGAGGCTTTTATTCCTGTCCTTCACATGACGAGGGGAGGTTAACCCATTAGAGCCCATGACCATATTACAGTTCAAGAGAAGAAAATTATGGTAAATATAAGAAACTCCCCTAAAGCAAAATAATTTCCCTCGCGAATTGGCGATAAAATTTGCGAAACAAGTTGCGTCCAGTTTTTGACGCATGTCGCGTCATTTTCGATGTGTTGTGTCATTTTCATCGCATGTCACATTTTTTTGATGCACATCTAATTTTTTTGATGCCAGGCGAATTTTCGCTTGCATTTTGGAAATTTATTCGCCGGCGGCGAATCGCGGGATTTCGCCGCGAATTTCCGCCTGCTGAATAAATTCGCCCATCACTGCTTATTACCAAAAAAGAAATTTTTTGTTCTTGTAATTTGATCATTTATGATATGGCTTTAAGCAGTGGAAAAATTCCAACTTCTGTCAGATTTTCATTTGTCAGCAATCTAAACCTTAGCGTATGTTCTTGGAAAATACTTCTTCATGAATTAAAGAGCAGACAAATGCTAACACATGGCTGTTTTTTCCTTTTTTATGCATATCTTTGGAAATCTTGCATGGCCTTTTTATTGCAGTCATCAAGGGAACCTTATACAACTTTTAAAAACTGAGAAATAAACTCTTATAACATTATGTAGTAATTTGACTGCACTGATTAATTTTCTCTTGTGATTTGTTGGGTTCATGCAAGGACAGGCATTATACCTCTTTGTAAGCTGGTTCCAAAATCATATATCACAGAGGAACTTTTAGGACATTATTATTTCAATTCAGTTTTAAGTCAGAGTTCATCAAGAAAAATATCAAAGCACTTAAATAAAATAGGAATAAAGAGCACACATCAGAGCTGCCAAATTAAACTGGTATTCACACTATTTTCCCTTGTGACGTAGCAAAGTAGAGAGTAAAAGCCTTACAAAAGAATTCACATCGCAGGCCTAACCAGTGGGAACAAAACCAATGATTCAGAGATGTAGATTATTTAATTTCCTGCACATTCTATTTGCCGAAATCAGCAGAGGAACAGAAAGGAGCTGCTGAGTGAAATAAATATATACATAAATAATTTGCTTACAAGCAGCAAGATACAAAAGATTGTTCCAGAAAGCTTGTCTTGGATTTTTTATTGACTATTATCATAGTGAGGTTGGAGGGCCAAATGCTCAAGATCTGAGTGCAATTACAGCAAATAAATATTTTAAGGAAACTCATCTATATTTTAGTTCTTGATTCTTATCGCTCTTAAAATGTATCATTTGATTATAGCATGCTTGGGGACATGCTTAAATAGCACAATAATAATATAGCACTATTTTATCCAGGTCATACTATCCGCACAGTGGTTGGCATTGTAGTCTTTCAAATAAATAAATAAATTAAATGCTTATAAGATTAAACAAATGCTAATTTGAAGCAAATGTATATAACATGAAGCAAATGTATATAAGCATTTAATTTAAAAGAAAGTTCTGGAATATAATATTGAGGTAGTAGTGCCTTCATTGGAGTGGAAGAACTTGACTTGCACACAGTCTAAAAAAACACTAACATAAACAATATTAGGAATGCTGCAAATCTATGCACTGCTTTTCCAAAGATATATGGGT
>CM044446.1:34378147-34390341 GCA_024363595.1 Xenopus borealis
AAAGAGTATGCTCAAATCAACACAGGTAATAGAGTTTCTAGGGATGTACATAGACTCACAGAGCACAAAAGTGACTCTGCCACTTTAAAAAGCGCTAATGCTACAACACGCTGCTCAAGACATAATCATTCGACTTCAGCCATCAGCATTGGACATCCTCAGGCTACTGGAACTAATGGAAGCAAGTATAGACACAGTGCCTTGTGCAAGGATCCATTTAGGCCCTCTCCAATGGGAGTTTCTAAAACTGTGGAACAAGGAGCTTTAAGAAATCTCCCAATCAATACATATCACACTGATTGCAAGACAAAGCCTCACTTGGTGGGCTCATCTTCCCAATCTGACAAAAGGCAGAATCTGGGACCATCCGGTATAGGAGGTAATCACCATGGATGCCAGCCGCTAAGGTTGGGGTGTGACATGACCACCTCAGGTATGACAGGGCATGTGGTCTACTCAAGAACTCAGCCTTCACATAAATGCCCTAGAATTAAAAACAGTTTACTATTCAAAGCAGCTACTTGGAGTTCACTGCACACTTTTGCTAAATTCTATAAGCTAGATGTTATGGCTTCTTCAGCAGCAACCTCTGGGACATCCCCAGTCATCCTGCACTGACAGGTAGGGCCAATTCAATAAAGGAGTGCTGGGGTGCTGTTTTTTTTGCTGCTCGACCATCAAATTAGTTAAGTAATTAGGTAGTTAGGTTCTTCTGTCTCCACTTGCAGGCTTTGTTACTAAACTAGGTGGAGCCAGGAGGAATGAGGAGATTGGAGAAAACTTTTCAGCTTGTCTTGCCTCCAGAGAGGATCAGCTTAACCCAAGTCATCCTGCACTGACAGTAAGGGCCTATGTGTACACCCATTTATTGTACAACACTGTGAAATATGTTGATGTTGAATAAATACCAGTTTGGGATCCATTATCCAAAAACCTGAATGCTCCGAATTGCATAAAGGCCATCTCCATTTTATCCAAATAATCCACATTTTTAAAAACTATTCCTTTTTCTTTGTAATAATAAAACACTACTTTGTACTTGATCCAAACTAAGATATAATTAATCCTTATTGGAATCAAAAACTATAGGGTTGATTTAAATGTTTATGTGATTTTTTGTAGACTTAAGTTATGAAGATACAAATTACAGAGAGATCTATTATCTGACCAACACCAGTTGCTGAGCATTCTGGATAACAGGCCACATATCTATATATACTAAATTAATTAAATATAATGTTTTAATTAATATCTGTTGGAATCTTTTTACTTTGACTTTCACTATGCAGGTGTTGGGTGGACATTTTTCAGTTTGCCAGTATGTTAAAACATTTCGTGGGGCACAAAGCAAGATTTGACGGTCACATTGACTATACTTTTAACTGGTGTCAGAAGTCATAATTCAGTTAACCCTACATTTGCCAGTATCTACAGAAATATTGTCACTGTGTAATGGCCTGTTTCTGGAAGGAAAACAATGACATATTTCTGCTATGCCACGTAAAATTAGACAAAAAAGTCATACACAGTCATACACATCTTTAGCATGCAGTTTCTTTCCAGTTTGAAATCCATTGTTTCTATGGCAACCCATGCTATCATAAAGTAACACTAAACTATTCATAGATGAATAATTATAGGGCCAGGATTATACCTGTAACATAGCATATGAAATAACTCAACTGCAAATAGACACCACCATTTTATGCTGATAGAGGGCTGAGGTTTTGCATTATAACTAAAGAGGGTGAATGTATCATTTCTATTTATGCTGGATGCCCAGTGTTTTGAGTGTCAGGCCAGTCATGGGAAGGAATACAGTTTTTCAAGCTTTTCAGTTTTTTTAGTTCAGTTCCTGCAAAAACCTTCACTGTAAGGAAAGCAAATTCATAAAATAACATAAAGCCTATTTATCAACAGTCTCATTTGACTGGTATTATAGTTTTTTTTAAAGCACTGCTAAACTCACTTTCACTAAAACCACAAATGCCATGACATTTATTTAAAGATCCAAATTTAAAAAGCACAAATGAAAAAAGAGCTGAAAAAAGAGAGAATCAAAAAACCCAGAATACATTTAAAAGTCTGAACTGAACTGATTAAAAATGGTCCAATAGGTCCAATAGGATCAGAACAGCTCCCACTAACTTCTATTGGACATTGACAACTTTACCTGATGAGTTGTTGTATTAGTTTTTTGTGGTTTTTACACTTAACACATCTTTTTAAGAAATATTGGAAAACTACAAATGTTTTGATATTCTTGAGAAAAAAAAAAGAAATTCAAATGCTTCTAGATGTATATTTTTGTCCACCATCACCAATCCTTGCTAAATGCCTTCTACATTTTTGAAATTTGCAATTTACAGTATCTTGTCTTGTACATGCTTTGGTAGACTAAACATCTTAATTATGGGTGACATGAGTATTTTGAATTGCACCTGAGGAAGGGGTTGAATCCCCGAAAGCTTGTGCTTCTATACTTTTGCAAATAAATGTGTTAAAGGCATTGCCTGACTGAATCATTGTGCTTCTTCCCTAAGACCATAAATAATCACAGTCATCAAATTCCATTATTTAGCTTAGAATTTGATATGCATTTTCCCCCTGAAGTCCTTTGACAAAACCCCTTCATGTCCAAACACACTTGAGGCACTGAGGACACAGAATTGAGAGAGTGTGACTTTGTATACCTTCTTGATCTTATTCTTCTTCTCCAATGTGTTTAATTTTTGGGTGGTTTGCACATCTGATTCTGTGCATGGGGTTTGGGTGTGTTTGCCTAGGGGCTTGAGAATAAAGTTTTAAAAGCTGCACCTCTGTTCTCTGACCCAAAAGTAAGTCAGATCTTAGAAATTATGATCTGTGGAAGAGTATGACCTTTGTACCTAGAGCATACATACTAATAAAATGAGTTAAACCTCCTGTTGCTAAATGCACACAGCTACAATATTATTTCATATTCTTTCAGTAAAGAACACCAATCTAGAAACATAAATCTGAAAAAGAATGTGTGATTAATTTCTCAATACTGTTTGGGAGATGATAGAAAAGTCCATAGATCATTTTTCAATGTGACAGTGTCTGTGATAGTGCAAATGATGGATGGATTCTGTTGTTTGCTACAAAAGGCATTACATATATTGTATGTTATGTTTGAAAGTTGTGAAGAAATTATTTTTTAAATGTATTTTTCTTCATTTACTTTTTTAAGTTTCTGATACTTGTTTAAAGTATTATGGGAATTAAAAAAAAAAAAAAAAAACATAAGCTAATAGTGCTGCTCCAGCAGAATTCTGCATTGAAATCCATTTCTCAAAATAGCAAAAAGATTTTTTTATATTTAATTTTTAAATCTGACAAAGGAACAATAACGTAGGCAGTTGTGTTCTATGTTTGCCCCATTGTTTATAACCTCTAGCAACCAATTGGCAATGGGTATTTGCAGGTTTTGTTTTTTCCTTGGATTCACAGTAATTACTATATATCAGTGCTTTTAGAGTAGGAGAAAATGGTTAGGAAAGAAGGCTACATTTGGCTTTGATTAGCTTATTGATTTTCTCTTCAAAAGTCAACGCAAAGTCTTTTCCATTGTAGAAGTTGACCTTTGCCAACATAATATGTACCATTCTGCAAATAGTTCAAACGATAGCCATATTAATATTGTCTTTATAATAACTGCCTACTAAATTAAAATCATGTGAAAATCTGGGACACTTTTAAATTGTTAAGAAATACAATTGAAAACAGAAAAAAAGTCAATCCAAAAAGTAAAACTGCAGACATTATATAGACATATTTTATTAATGTGAGAGGAAGCATAGAGCAGGCAGGTGAAAAATAGTTTTGGCTGCAGTACTGCACACTAAACCTCACTGATATAAACTGCCATTTCAGAATCCTTTGACCTTTGACTTGAGACCGCAGGTTTTCAGTTTTAAACTCTTATTCTCAGAAAATAAGGGAAAAAGGGAAATTCACTCCAAGGAGAAATGTTCCTGTAGAGCTCAATGTTTTAGCCAGCTTTTAAGTAATCTTTGACAAACAATCAGGGGATTAATTTTGATCAGTCTAGTGCAGTTCAGCTAATGAAAGTGGTTGTATGACTGGTTGCTATAGGTTACTCCATGATGCAAAGCTGCACCTGTTTTTTGTCAATTTCACCCACTCAACCAGCTGCCCAGATTAATGAGAAATATTAGAAGTCACATCTCTGTTCTGTGACCCATATTTATACGGACAAGGCTCTTCAATGACTTTTAATATTCTCATTTTGCAGCAGTTGAAAACAGACAGTCTTGTAGTTTGCTTTCAATAAGGTGTCCAAAATATAGGCATTGTCATGGGCTGCATAATATTAACTGTATTAGAAGATCTGCATCATAATTAATGTTGGTCGTATTAAATACAGTACAGTTTTATAGTTAGAATTTACAAATATGTATTGTAATTTGGCAAAAAAAATTACTTTAGCAGATGTGAGTCTGACTTTAAAAATGTTGAGTGGATGCATCAGTACTTTCTATACATAGGGACTGGGTGATTTCTATATTTGAAAACATTTGCTACACATATTCTTTCATAGTATCCCAAGGTCAGGTTTATTTTTTAATGCATTCAGTGGAATGTTTGTTTAAAATACCTCTAGCAAAATAGTCAATTTAATGTTTAATAACCACTTGATGAAAGGGTTAGATATTGTACATACATTTCCAATGCCATCTATATTGTCTTTAAAGAACCCATGACAGGATAGTGCCAATCCCATGTTAAATCCCTCCACCCTGTTTGTTATAGGAAATTTAGAGGTGTCTAGTGATGGGCGAATTCATTCGCCACGGGCGAATTCGCTGCGAATTCCCGCGATTCGCCGCTGGGGAATAAATTTGTGAAACGCCAGCGTAATTTCGCTTGGTAAAAATTAGCCGGAAAAACGAGTCGCACATCGAAAACGACGTGCCGAAGTTGACGCGACGCGCGTCAAAAGCGTGCCGCGACTCGTTTCACTCATTTTTCGCCAATTCGCAAATTTCTCGGAGATTCGCCCATCACTAGTGGTGTCAGTTTGGGAAGGCTATGTGCTTGCGTGAATTAAAATTGTGTTCACATAATCATTGATAACATGCAGTACATGAAGAGGGGACAAAAAAAATTATCCTAATTATTTGTCTGTATAAAATAAATTGTGAGATTTCAAGACATAATTTCACTATATTACATCTATATGAAAGCATATATGTAATTTTTTCAAGTGCACTTTATGAAATGCAGGTGAATATTCATGAGTTTGAGTATTTTCATGTAAATCCACCACTATCAGACAGGGAGATTTTCAAGCAGACATGGGTGTGTTGACCTGCAATTTTTTTCTGCCGGATAGAGGTGGTCAAAATACCCTATGTGTCATCACCCCAAAAAGCAGAAAGGGGTGTACTGGAACATATTTCCGATACAAGTATAAGATTTATAATCCAGAATGTTTGGTATCTGAAATTTTCTCCATAACTTATTTATATTTAAAAATATGTATTTATTAAATAATAACCAATAAAATAGAATATGGATTCATGTATTTTAGTTACCATCAAGTACAAGCTATTTACAAGCTACTGTTTTAATATTACAGAGAAATTGCCTTTCCGTAATTCAGAGCTTTCTGGATACTAGTTTTCCAGATAAGGGATCCCATGCATATAGTTTATTTTTTATTGCTGTAATGACCATTTTCAATAAAAAGAAATCATTTATAACCATGGCACATACAATAGCAAATAGTGGAAGGAAATCTTAGCAAAAAAAAATGCATTTATCAGAGCTAATTGTGATTTTATCCTTAAATGAGGGTGTGTTTTAGCTACTGTAATTTATCAAGTGGAGTAAAGGCATGACCTTTCTCAGTGGTGCAGCAAGGCTACAGAGAGGGAAAAGCAGGTGTTCTGCTGATCAGGTATGGAATGCACGTAAACATGTGCATATCCCTCTAGATGTGCCATTTAAATAACATTTTATATAATTCTTCTATAGTTGCATGTAAGTGCAGGGAAACAAAATATTCCTAATGGCTTAACTGCTAGACACTTGTATTATGGCCTGATGCAAACTCTAAAAACAAATCACCCTATAAAATGGAAAATAGTTAAGGATTCTGACTGTATGTCTGACCATTTGCTGTCAGATTAGAAGTTCTTGTTTGAAATGGTTGTATGTTGGGGGTTGAGAATAATAAACTGCTTTCCTTTAGGAAAATAAAGGAGCGAGAGGGCAGTAGTTATAATGGAACATTTGTTTGGGTACAAAATATGAGTAATGTTTGAGCAATAAATATAAGTAGCATTACTAGCAGGAATACTAGCACTGAGAGAATATGTGCCGTACAGCAAAACAGAAGAAAAAAATGATGATACAGTACATGAGGATATTTGAGAACAATGATGTTTGTGTAATTATAACAGCGTAGCAAAATAACACTTGAGAGAGGGAGGACCTACTCTGTCAATGGCATGTGTGCTTTAGGCAGCTTGTTTCCTGGAGATCTCCATTGCAAGTTGTGCTAGGTGCTTAGAAGTGTTTTGGCCATTGCTGCTTTTTGTCTGATTCTGTCAACTGCTCTGTGCTCCATAGCCCTAAGGCCAACAGAAACAACATTTTTAATTCTATATCACCTTACCATTTTATCTTTGCATTTTGGTAATTTTTTTGTGCCCAATTAAATTTATATTTGTTCTACCTCTCGGTCACTTTTTAAATGTCTTTAATGCACATTCGATCCAATATATCAAACTTGTTCAGAATTCTGAGAAAACAATGAATCTTTGTAATTTTTTTTACAATTCCATCATTATTGGAGGCACCCGCAAATGGAATGCAACACAACTTTCTCGTAACTCATTAATTGAGACAAATAAGAGTACCTTTTGGTGATATTTTTTCTTCCACTTCCATCCAAATGATCAACAGGGAGGTAAGTCCTGTAACACAAATCCAAACTAACCTCAACCTATAAGACCAGGTGACTGCATCCTCGCAACTGTTAATTTGGGAAAAAAGTTTTTTACTTTCGTTGAATATTCATATAATGAAATTCAGGCAGTTATTTAATAATTTTCTCATTATTTCATAACTTCGACCAAACTCCCATCCACAATTTGACCTTATTTATCAATAAAATAATTCTAAAAATTTTGTGTGGGTAAAGACTATAAAATCTTGAAAAAAATCAAAAAGTACTTTTTTTATTTGATGCTCAAAAACGTAGAATTTTTTTTAAATTATTGCCCGAAAACCTATTATTTTTCTGATTTTTGTACCCAAAGCGCAAATTATGATATCTTCCATTTATAAAAGGGACATCTGCCATTGACTTCTATATGACCTCAGTAGAATTAAAATTGTGTATATTCAGATTCTAACTTAAGCAATCTCAGGGTATAATATATTTTTTTCTGTGCATACACAAAGGGATGATTTCACAGGAAGAAAAAAGGTTGCCTGATGTCTTATGACACACAATGACAATTGTTGCCAACTGGGAAGAAATAAATTTATACTGTAAAGGCCCCCATACACAGGCCGATAAAAGCTGCTGACAGACCGAGTCGGCAGCTTATTGGCCTGTGTGTGGGGCCATCCGAAGGGCTTCCCCGATCGATATCTGGCCGATAGTCAGCCAGATCTCGATCGGGCAGGTTAAAAAACCCCTGTCATATCGCAGCTGCATCTGTGAGTGCATGCGGTGCTGCAATCTGACCACCCGTTTTGGATGCATTATGATCCGATCGTTGGGCCCTAGGGCCCACAATTGGATCAGCCCGATATCGCCCACTTCAATGTGGGCATATCGGGGAGAGATCTGCTCATTTGGCAACATCACCAAACAAGCAGATCTCTGCATCTATGGCTACTTTTAGTATGCCTGCAATGCTAGCCTTGTGCTGAAATAGTCTCCTGCCTGATAACCCCAGGAAACACAATAGTCAAACTGTTGCTTATTCAGTAGAAACTGTTGTTGCAGGTATTTTTTCTAGCCATTGTACTAAGTTAGCTGCTCTGCTTTTGGGTTCTGCAGTTTCAGAGAGGAATCCTGCTTATCTGAAGAAGTTTTTTTATGGTGTAGGGGCCATGGGTGGAGATACCCAATGCTGGAATGAATCAAGCCTGAAAACCACAGCTTGTATAATGCAGCAATGAGACAGCTAAAAAGCTACCAGGCCTCTGATTGGAAAGTCCAAACCTGCTACACAATCACAAGAAGCAGTGTGTGCAAAACTCTGTAGGGAAGCACAAAATGTATACTATGGCCAGTACCCTTAATTACTTGTTATAAAGTTAAAGGAAAGCCATACCACCCAAACAATGAAGGTCTTTACAAAAAGATATTGCAGAAAAAAACTCATATGTAAAACACTGCTTCATGTAAATAAACCATTTTCATAATAATATACCTTTTTAGTAGCATGGGCCATTGGGTAATCATAAATAGAAAATTGCCATTTTAAAAAATGACAGCCTCCTGGGATTGTATGATTCCCATGGTGCACACAAATATACCAAACAAACTATAAAGTTAGGTCACATGAGCCAATTAACAGACAAGAGTTCTGAATTTCGCTTCCACGCTTCTTCCTGTTACAGTTAGGGGCAGATTTACTAAATTCACATGAATCATTCGAAGTTCGATTGAATTTCAATAAGATTAGAATTTGAATCATCAAATATGCAAATTAGGCAAATTAGACCATCGAATATTCAAATTCATAGTTACATAGTTAAATTGGGTTGAAAAAAGACAAAGTCCATCAAGTTCAACCCCTCCAAATTAAAACTCAGCATACACACACACACAGACACACACCCCTACACTCTTTCACACAAACCATATGCCCATAGATATACTAACTGTAGAGTTTAGTATCAAAATAGCCTTTGATATTATGCCTGTCCAAAAAATCATCCAAGCCCTTTTTGAAAGCATCAACAGAATGAGCCATCACAACATTCAAATAATTCAAATATTCAAATTTAATTTTATTCGAATATTCGACTATTCGATGGTCGAAGTACTTCCCCTTTAAAATTTTATTCGACCACCTAGTTTGCCAGATCCAAGCTGCCGAATGGGTTTCCTTAATTTTGATTGAATAAAAAAAATTTGATCGATTCGAACAATTAATCAATCAAATTTTTCCTATTCGATCATTTGACCAATCGAATTGCGGTAAAATCCTTTGAATTCAATATTCGAATTCAAATTATTTTACTTCACATACTATTCACATAGTCGAATTGCGAATTTTTTTTCAATTCGAAATCCGACTATTGATAAATCTGCCCCTAAGAGTTGAAATATTTCTGGTCGGGTGATCTCTGAGGCAGCACAGAGACCATCACGAAATGGTGGTTTAAGGCAAGTGATGTAAAAGGGCAATATTTATTTAAATATATATACCAGTTTGGTAAGATTCTTTAATATGCCACTTAATTTGATATAAGCTATCTGTTGCCCAAAGTATTTATTTTGGGGGTATAGTTTTCCTTTAAAGTGCAACACACTGTGATGTGCTAATTTTGTAAAACATGTTTGGAAAAGTGCCATGTGCTGGGGACCCTTCAGGTCAGGCAAGGTAGCTGACTATGCGGTAGCTGGTCTTGGTGCCATTAATGTTTGTGCAGTAGCTGACTTCTGTGCATGTGCAACAGTATTGGCATACTCAGAAGGAATCTAGTACCCCAGCAAGCTTTGCATCTAACTTTTATTCCAGCTTTTTGTATGATTTGCAGCTGGATTTCCCTCCAGTATGGCATGTGTTGTACTTGGTTTGGCATATGTTGTACTTGGTTTGGCATATGCTGGTATTTGGCTTGTGCACCAGCATTTTTATGTATGACAGCTGTGTTTGTTGCCAGCAGTGAATGTGCTGTGTTGACTTGGTGTGCCAGGGCACAGGCACTGTTTCTAACTGATGAGCTAAGCCATTTGAAGATGTTGTATGTGGTTTGGGGACCAGTGTGGGCAGCACTGTGTCTGTCTTTTGAGGTTAGAATGGGTATCTTATGCATTGAACTGTTGAGCCCAGAGTGGCTTGGGTTAGTGTAGACATTTACTGTAGCTTGCTAATCTTCCATTGTTGACTGGCATGCTAGCATGTTCTTGTGTCTTGCATGGTACTGACCCATGTCTATTATCAAATTGTCTGGGCTAGTGATGGGCGTATTTATTCGCCTAGGTCGAATTCGCGGCGAATTCCCGCGATTCGCCGCTGGTGAATAAATTGTAATAAGTTGTATGTGTTATCCCATTTTATTATGGGAGTGATACAGCCATGTAAAGCTTTGTTTTGCATCTAGCAAGTTGTTCCACCCAGATTTTTGTTAGTTTTGTGGATTAGGTCATCTTTGTTTATGTAGTCTGCATGGATCCTTGGTTGTTTGTTACACTGATGCTGTGGTCTATGCCTGGGCTAAATTACATGGTACTGTATGTTTTTTATATCCTGCTTCAGGTCCGGTTTTGGGATCTAGTCATATTTTTCATTTGTCAGAAATATGTTAAGATTCAGAGGTTGTTTTTCTCAAGTTCTGACACTGTTCTAAAATGGGTTTTGTAGGTCTTATTTATCTATTTGTAATTGGGGGAAATATTTTCCTGTACTGCTATGTCAAATGTATACGAGTAGTGAGGACTGGCTATGTTAAAGATATTACCTTCTGGTGTGGGCTGGGAATTTATGCCAGTAGGTACTAAGGGGCACATTTATTAAGGGTTGAATTGATTGAAAATTTTAATCAAATTCGAATTTAAAACATTTTTTTTTATTTTTTTCGGGCTTATTCGACTATCGAATAACCCAAAAATAAGATTTGAATTTGTCTAATTCAAAAATTCTAATTCGTTTGTCGAAGTACTGGGCCTTTAAAAAAAAAATTGATATAAAAATTTGGCAGATTAAACGAATTGCTATATATCCCTATGGGAAACTCCCATAGGATTCTTCCAAATTTTTTTAATCAAATAAAAAAATTTTTTATCGAATGCTTGAAATTGATTCGAACGATTTTATCGATTGATAACATTTTTTATATTCGATCCTTCGAAAAATCGAATTCCGTTAATTCGACTAAAATTCGAGGGTTGAATTTGAGGGTTTTTTACCCACGAAATTCGACCCTTATTATATGTGCCCCTAAGTGTAATTCCCAATATTTACTGTATGTGCAAATGGCTTCACCTCAGGCACCAACCTCAATAATATCATCGCTGATGCAAGACAGCTGCACTTATTAGCGCAACCTACTAAAGAAGCTCTGACATTTCAAACAGATTGAAGCAAGTTTATTACTTTGTAATTTGCTTATTTGTATTCTGCTTTTAAGCTTCCTTTCTGTAAAATGGTTTGCCTTTCACTTTTTAAAAGTGCAAAAAAGAATTTTTTTAAAAAGGTATTTATTTTGAAGCATGGTACAACATTTCCACTTGGTCCTTCAAATGGCTTGTTAAGAACAGGTGTTGAAGGCATTTTATTGATCTGTGCAGGGTTCTTTTTTATGTTACTGTCATATTTATTGTTTTCAGCTATAGTTCTCCCATTTTTAAATAACAGGTTTGTAGGTTGAAGCAAAGAAAGTGTCATTGCGATGGTAATGCTGCACTTAAATGGAAGCATTTCTGAATATTTATCCTTGACATTTTGAATATAAAATTGCACACAAAATACAAATAAAAAGCATTTATGCTTGCTTGAAAGACAACTTTTATTGCTGTAACATAGGATTATTTTAGGGGAATGCTTGTAAAAAGGCATGCACCAAGCAAATATGCTAGACTTTTGAGTTTAGAACTAACCAGACATTTTATTAATCAGTATTAAAATAACAGAAAAAACAATAGCTATACAATATTTATAACTTGCTTTTACACCTGTCTTAGAGCATAAGACCTTACCTCACTGCCACCTCTTCCACAAAGATTCCAATATTTATACTTCAGTATTACCGACTATTGTGTAAGTAAAATAAGATATGTAACACCTCCACAGAAACGTCTTTACCACACTTAACAGTGGAACAAAGTTACATAGCTACTTTTACTTCACTTACCACAGTGAGACAGCTTACTGACTAATTATTTTCCCATTTGATTCTGCCCAATTGCAAAGTGTCATTAATGCTACACTGTATCTGTGTATTGATCATTATCA
>CM044446.1:34493250-34504465 GCA_024363595.1 Xenopus borealis
AAAAAAAAAGAAAAATAAACATTTGAGGGTAAGCAGCAGTTGTTGAGGTTCTAAAGAAGTTAATGGGAGCTGCCTGATCTTTTTGGGCCACTTTTAATCAATTCAGACTTTTAGAGGTTTGCTGATTTTTTGCTAAGAATCGTCCAAAATACAAATATTTGTACTTTTGAGTGTATCATTCAGATTTTTTTTTTTGTTCAGACTTTATATATTCAGATCTATGTGAGTTTAGTTGTGGGTTCAAAAACATCTAAAAAGACTAAAAATTTGATATTTAATAAATAGGCCTCCACATGTTGTGGAAGACCACTTCTTGCTAAAGTTTAAAAAATTGTAAGAGAAGTAGTTGCTATTGGATTAACAAAGTGGGGACGTTGGACATATTTGAATAACACCACTTTTTTGTTGTCAGACTTTTGATTTTAACTTTGCAAAGGTAATTATTTTGCTTCAGTCTATAGATCGATAAGGTCTCCAACAGAACTGAGTTTTCAACATTCTGCTGTAATAGGAACTAGATTTGAAGTTTGGGTTTTAATATGTTACCGTATGGGGCCCCTTAGATACCATGGGGCATATTTATTCTGCTGTGTAAAAAAACAGCAGGCTAGTACATCACATATCACCAGGCTTCGGCAAGTAAAAAAAAACAGCATAAAAAATTGTGTAAATTTTTAACACTTTTTTTTTCTAGAGTGACTTCCACCAGAAGCAATTCTGGCGATATCGCTGCCTGAGGTGGCCTTCGATATGCCGATATATCTTTCTCATAATTGGACTTTTTAGTCTAGAAATGGGTTTCTCACCTTCTTTTTATTTATAAAAGGCTAGATGTTTGCTTAGATTAAGAATTTACATAGTATAGAACTCGGATTAGTAGTAGTATAATGGTTCTCCAAATCTTTTTATTGTTTCTGCATGGTTAGGCACTTTTAAATACATTTTTTTATTTGAGATGCCAATGAAATAAAATGGCACCTAATGGTCGCTTTATGAGCTTTCAAAAGTATAGGTAGAGAGGACACAGTTCCTTCATTTAACTAAAAGGTAGTCTGTTAGAATAGACTTGATCTGTTTGAATCAGGATCATGAAAAATATTTAGACCTGGTGTTTGCTGAATAGTCAGGGGAAGGTAGGCAAAAATTTGTGTTTTGGGGCTGCATTCAATTAAAACACACGATTATAATTGTGTAGTGGTACATAGTTTGTAAAGCAAGAACATATACCCACCTGTTCTGAATAAATATTATCTATCTTGCCTGCTGTTAATGATTCAGTTAAATGTGTGTCTCCTGCACTTCTTCATATAGGTTGCTGAAAGAGCATCCATTTTCAGGCCAACAGTATTAGCTAATATCCCTGATGTACTGGCAAATATTGTCTGAAATATTTACATATGAAATAAAATAATTTCACTTAAGCTTTCCTTAAAAAATTGTTAATCTATATTTAGGAGTTAGACATTAAGGTTGAAGTGAAAAAAAACATTGAATTTCAAGTTATTTTTGTGTACTTCGACTAGGGAATAGACCTTATTAAAATTTCTCATGTACTGTCTCTTTTTATAAATTTGACCATTCACCATCTAAAACCTGCCAAATTGCTTTTTTAGCCTATCGGGGACCTCCTAGAATGTATCTGGAGTCAATTGGAGGACTGTGAAAAAATATTTGGAAAAAAAAACCAAGTAAAAACTGACAAAATCGAATATCGAATTTGTAGGATTTTACCGATATTCGATCTATTGAACAATCGAATAGCGATAATCCAATTTCAGGAAAAAAAATCTTACAAAAAATCTTACAAATTCATCCGATTTCATGAAAAAATCTGATGATTTCTATTTGATCAAAATTAGAAAAAAAAAATGGGAGCATCCCATAGGCAATTATAGAAACTCGGTAGGTTTAATCTGGCGAAGTAGGCAATCGGAAAAAAAATTAAAGGGCAAGTACTTCAACCATCGAATGGTCGAATGGTCGAACGATTTTCTTATTCGAATCATACAATTTATTCCAATCATTTGATTCTGTCGAATGATTCATTAGAATGGTCGGTGGTCGAAATAGCCCCAAAAAAAATTGAAAATCAAATTTTTTGCATTTGTATCCTTCACTCAAGCTTAGTGAATCTGCCCCTTAATGTGAGGTGATATTAAAACTGGGGCAGTAAATTGTCCAATTGGTTAAATAAAGGATTGTGTCCTGCAGTGGATAGGGGCTTATCCTTAATCTGAAAACCTGAGGTGGGTCTTGGCTCTTCTTCCATTTAGAACTTAGTGTAGGAGATTTTTTGCTGCATGTTCAAGAATGCTTTCATTGACTGAATTGAGACCTAGGGCCTGGAGAAACCTGTTTTCATTCTGTGGGTGTGGCAAAATGTGAGCTTGGCAGAATCCGTTCACCACTAGTTTAAAGGGGATTTTAGATACGAAAAACTGTGTGACAGCTCCCACATTTTAGTGAAGGTTATCGATAATATATCTGTATAGGTTTGGATTTTTATTGTTGTGAAAGTCTAAAGATAGAATTGCAAGTCTTTATTAGAACTGCCTCTATGCTTTCAAAATGGTGAAAACATTTGTATCCAGTGGGGGGGTGGGGGGCAAGTGAACAATGTGCCCTGTCAAAATGCCATAAGTTTGCTGATGTTCAGGTCAAATGGCAGAAAATAAGCTTCATAAGTTAGTTGTTATATCTGTTATTGACCTTCCTAGGACCCCTCTCACTCTTACATTTTGACTTGACTTGACTTCACGTAGGTTTTGCGTTGCAGTTGTGTCACTTCTTTGAGAGGCATTTTCTTCCATTTTCTTCCTTAAAAATTTTCAGTAGGGAAGAGCTAAATTTTTTGCTAAGTTTTTGCTGCTAAAATGACACCCATAGACTCCAATGGATGAACAAAATTGTCAAAAAAAATAGCCGCAAGTCAAAAGACAATGTCCCCCATAGACTTCAATGTATTTCAACTAATTTTTAGTGATGGGCGAATTTATTCGCCAGGGGCGAATTCCGCGATTCGCAAAACGCGCGTCAAAAACGACACGTGACTCGTTTCGGTAATTTTTTTTGTCAATTCGCGAATTTCGCTGGAAATTCGAGAATTTTTCGGCGAAGCAAAACAGGGTAGATTCGCCCATCGCTACTAATTTTCACCTTTTCATCAATTTTCAGTGAAGTGAAACAGGTCAGATTCACCCACTACTATTTATAGGAGAAATAATATATAAGGTCAATTAATTCTCTTTGCATGGTGGCTATGTGAGTCAAAATGGTTTGTAATATAGATTGTAGCTTAGTTGGTCACTTAGGTGTTTCACAGTGACCGAGGAGCAGCTGCATGGTGTGAGCCAAGCTGGCTATGTGAGTGATCAAGGGATTCAAAAATGAGAGAATGTGTGCTACGCAAAGTCTGTCTGTAGTTCGAGTCTTGCTATGCTGCAGGGGTGTAACTACAGAGGAAGAAGACCCGGTGGATTCAGGAGGGGGGGCAGGAGGTATAGAAGCCCCATGAGGTCCTTATTCATATACTATTTCAATAAATATTGGTAAAACAGGTCAACCTAGACATTTTATGGGCCTGCTTTGCTGTGGGGCTCAGTGATATGTAGTTATGCCACTACTATGATGTGTCCAATTCAGTGTCATCTTGGGAAGTTGCACATTTTTCTATGCCAGAGCTTTATGCAAGTTATTGACATAGTGGTCTGTTGGTTTCCTAGTTTCTTCTTACCATTTGTTTTTTCAAGTGCCACAAAAATCATAGTAGACCAATCCATCTGTGCTTTGCAATCTAATTGTAATCTAAAAGGTCACTGAAGTGGAGCTCTTAGAAGTTGTGTGTGCCTTCACATTGCTTGACTATGCCTTTTAACGTCTTTAAATTGTTCAAATTAGAAACAAAGTTTTAGGAGAATTAAGAAGAATCACACCTATGACCATTCTAAAAATATGTTAAAATATCAGCCTCTATATTGATTTAGGCAAAGAAATAAACCAAGTTTTATTTTATATTGATGTTTTATAAAATTAACATAATCATGTTAAAGAGTAAAAGTCTTTAGCATGTAAATGAAAATACAAAACTCATCTATAATGTGCAGAGACTCTTTATTTTCTGATTCAATCTATGATCATGGGAAGTCATGCATGTTTTTAATACTTGTTTTCTGAGAGAATGGGATCTTTATAATGAGAATCATTATTCTCTTTTATATGGTTCAAGCAAAAAGTGCTTTAGTTTAATGAGACATCAATTCTAAATTTCAAAACTGTTTAAGAATACATTAATTCCAATGAACTGTGGACAAAAGTTAATGCTAGTTGACCTTCTTCTTTGTAATTGGATCATCAAATGTCATTGTTTGCAGACATAATATTGTTTAATTGCTACCAATCACCTACAATTTATGCCATATAGAATGTTCTAGGACTTTTGAAAGCCAAATATTGCTTTTTGAAACACATTTCCTATTGAATTCTCTGTGTACTAGTTAAAAAAATACATCTAGACTAGATTAACTGATGCCATATATTGAAAATATTTCATTTATATTGCAAATTTAATTTAAAGGCAACATTTTTCTTAATCCATAGGGTTCTAAAAAAAAAGCTCTAAATGTTCAGGAAAACATCTGAAGATTGTTCAGATGTTTTCCTGAACATTTAGAAGCTGCCAAAGTTTTCACCACTACAAAAGCTGGTTTGGGCAAATTCACAAAGATTGAGGAGCTTTAATTAGTAATAAACTTTGCATACAGCTTTAGCAATCTTAAAGTCATATGAAAAAGTTTGGGAAACTCTCTCAGCCTGCATAATAATTTACTCCATTTTCAACAAAAAGCATAACAGTGGTATGTCTTTCATTTCCCAGTGGTATGTCTTTCATTTCTGAGTACTGGGGTGTTTTCTGACCAAAAATTTTTAGTGAAGCAGTATTTAGATGTATGAAATTAAATCATGTGTGAAACACTGGCTGTGCAAAAAATTGTGTACCCATGTTATTTTACTAATTTGAATGCATTTAACCTGCTCAATACTGATTACTGGGAACACCATATTGATTGGATTAGCTTGTTTAGCCTTGAACTTCATAGGCAAGTATGACAAAAGTTATATCAACAAATTCTTCAGGATAATTTTCAAGCATTGGTCACAATATGCAGGGGTTGGATATTCCAACAAGACAATGGCCCTAAACACACTGCAAACACATTTATTTAATAAAAGGAGTGAATGCTGTTACTTTCAAACCAATTGCAATACATTTGTAGCAGATATTCTTGTGACTGCACCTCCGCCATAGAAGCTGAAAAGGTATCCAAACTCGTAGTGGTTCACAAGAAAAGGTACAACTGCAGGGTTAACTGTTCAAACTTTCAGTGTTTATTGTCAACACATGAGACTCTTTGTCAAGTGTGGAACTATTTTGTGGATACACATATAAAAAGGTGCTTTACAGGATGTGACATCATGAGGTGAGACCCCCCCTCCCCCAAACAGGAAGAAATTAGGTAAAAACTACAGAAAAGTGCAAAATTTCAAATGCTTGCAAGAAATGGCCTGGAATGTTCAATAAAGTTCAATAATGTTCAATAAAGTCTTTTTGGAGCACATCCAGAACTGTGTACTGTAGTTTCTTTCACAAAGTCACTTATTAGGTTAAAAGAGAACTGTGAGGATGAAAACAAATTACCAATGAGCAAAAAGGTGGTACTACCTAACAACATCTACCTGGCCAATCTGTTAATAAAGATAAAAACTCCTGACATAGAAATACACAAGACTCGGAAATTGTTACTCTACATGATAGATATTAATGATATACCCATACATTACCAAAAGGAGTATTCTGAAATTCTTTTTAGCTTGAAAGTTAAATTGGAGACCGCATTAGTGTACATTGTAAGGGTAAATAGTAAAATGATCATAGGAAACTCCAGTTCAATCTCAAAGTTCAATCCTTTTGGATTTACCGTATTCAATTCCCTGATCCAATACAACTCTCATTGTGACAAGTTAAGTTTAAAGGTGGCCATACACGAGCCCGTGTATGGGGCCCTCCAACGGGCTGCTCCAATCAATATGTGGCCACATCTGTTCATTGATGCGGTCCTGCAATCTGACCTCCCGTATCCCCTGTGTTGTGATCCGATCCTCAAGGTGGGCATATCGGGGACAGATCCGCTCTTTTGGCAACATTGCCAAACGAGCAGATCTCTCAGTGTATGGCCACCTTATGATCACCTCCTCTAGGGTTTTTTTTTATGACCTCTAAAACCAGCCATTTCAATTGATTTGAATTATGGTTTAAAGCAGCAAAATGTCTAGATACTGCTGTGTCAGTATAAGTATCTTTTTTAAAAAAAAGTTACCTTTCGTTTCTACTTTTGGAACGCACAGTACTACCATAGAGAGAATCGTTCACAAATATTGGCCAAAAGTCCAGCAGGATAAGAGTTTAGGTAAATATTTCCCTACTACACCAATATTTAGTTATAAAAGGGGAAGTAATCTAAGAGATATATTATGTCCATCAGAAATTGACCCCCCTAAAAGTAGCGTACAGAGGTTTGTTGTAAAACCTAAAAAGGGAACATTAGCATGTCTAAACTGTTTATGTTGCTCATCAGTTATTAAAGGGGATACTATTAAACACCCACTCAATGGGTAACCCTATACGATTACATGACTATGCTACCTGAGATACCTGTAATGTAGTTTATCTACTAAAATGCCCATGTGGCATGGCATACATGGGCCAAACCTCTCGGTTAAAACAAGAGTGAGAGAACATCGGGGTTACAATAGAAATTTTAAAAAAAAGTTACTTACACAGCAGTATGTAGACAATTTGCTGGTTTAAACCATAATTCCAATCAACTGAAATGGCTGGTTTTAGAGGTCATAAAAAAAACCCTAGAAGAAGTGATCTTAAACTTAAGTTGTCACAACGAGAGATGTATTGGATCATTAAATTGAATACGGTAAATCCAAAAGGATTTAACGAAAAAAGTTTCCTATGATCTCTTTACTATTTACCCTTACAATGTATACTAATGTGGTCTTCAATTTACCTTTCAGATTCTGACCCCTATATCTAGTCAAGCTAAAAATAATTTCAGAATACTCCTTATGGTAATGTATGGGTATATCATTAATATCTATCATGTAGAGTAATAATATCCAAGTCTTGTGTATTTCTATGTCAGGAGCTTTTGTCCTTTTATTAACAGATTGGCCGGGTAGACATTGTCAGGTACAATAGTACCACCTTTTTACTCATTGGTTATTTGTGTTTTTATCACAGTTCTTCTTTAACCTAATAAGTGAATTTGTGAAAGAAACTACAACACAGTTATGGATATGCCCCAAAAAGACTTTAATGAACACATATTGGACATTTCTGTGCATTTCTTGCAAGCATTTGAAATTTTGCACTTTTCTGTATTTAAAGTTGTTTTTACCTCATTTTTGCCTGTTTTGGGGAGGGGGCCCTTACCTCATGATGTCACATTGTGTAAAGCATCTTTTTATGTATCCATGAAACAGTTCCACACTTGACAAAGAGTCTCATAGGGCTCGAAACATGTTGTGTTGACAACAAACACTGAAAGTTTGAGCAGTTAACCCTGCAGTTTGGTCTTTTCTTGTGAACCCCTTCAAGTTTGCAAAGGCATTTATGTAGAGAGAGAAGTACAATATTCTGGAATGGCCATCACAGTCCCCCGACTTTAATATCATTGAAAATCTATGGGATGATTTGAAGCAGGCTGCCATGCTCAGCAGCCATCAAATTTAACTGAACTGTGTAGAAACAGCCATGAGTATGCTGGTAAAATACCTTGTTTAACAAAGTACTTTTAATAGGCTGACTAGTAAATGCATTAAAATCATTACTCATGATTTTACATTACTTGTAAGAAAGCATGTTAGCCATTGATTTTACAAAGGAAATAGATAATGTTATTTTTGAAGTCCTTTTAGTTCTTGCTCAGCAATATTCAAGGAGAGAATGGCAGAGATATTGGGCTGGAAAATTGCTTAACATGCTGTGACTGCCATGTAATTGCTGTTTTTCCCTATGAGTTCATATATCTATGACTATAACATCCTTTTCTTTTTATGGGTCAATAACAACACTGCGTTGTAAAATTAAATATCAGCAGTTTAATATGATTGCACTGACTGTTTAGGGACTTTTTATAAAGAAACTGTTTTTACTGTTACGATGTGAATTTGGACATATCTTTTTTCTAATAAATATATTCCATTCTTAGCAAAAAATTGAAATAGCAAACGTGTTTAAAAAATATTACTGTTAACTTGTATAACTTAAATGAAGTCCTAAACACCCCCTGTCCTCAAGGTTACAACTCAATGACACTGCACTCAATTATACAAGGCTTAAAAAAGTTTAACAGACCAATTTAAACAAAACGAAACATAAACTGTTATATACATTAAAAAATTTAAATTTGTCAAACTCGGGT
The DNA here is from genome assembly GCA_024363595.1 of Xenopus borealis. Lineage (NCBI taxonomy): Eukaryota > Metazoa > Chordata > Amphibia > Anura > Pipidae > Xenopus > Xenopus borealis. Next base: position 34,501,743 of record CM044446.1, read on the forward strand.
GAATGGGATTGATCTGCAAACTCAAAATTCAAATTGAATTGATTTTTATGAAGGCTGCAAACAAGTATTTCCCAGGCTAAAACAGCAATTCGGGAGGTTTAAGGCAGTGAATATTCAAATTCTTAAAGGGTCAGTACATGTTAAATGTACTGTAGTACAGATGAAGCCACTTTGGATTGTGCATTTGACACAGAATAACTTAACTCAGACATCCCATTTAACTCACTTAACACAGAATATTGTGTCACAGCATCCCATCCAATTAAAGAGTTCACCATTGAAAACAATGGTGCTTTGGTATGCTAATGAAAAGGTTAAATGAATTAAATGAGTTAAGATAACTTTAGATAACACAATTTCTTCAATTAACCCCGAGTCCCAACGTATTTAACACACAAATCCAAGTGGCTGCATCTGTAATTCTGATAAATATAAACAAAAAAACAACTCAAGATATTCTGCTAGTATCTAAAGGAAAAAGGTTGTAGATTGCCTCCAATGGCTTAAGAAGAACAATGTCCTCACTCAAGCTTTGCATTACACCTCTACCCAGGGAAATTCACTCCATGCTTATATGGGCTTCCTAAGAAACACATGGAAGTAAGTTCAAATAGGCCAGTTGTCAGTAGGATTAACTCTGTAACATTTCCAAATACATAAGCATCATATTAGCTCCCTTACATAGTAACACATTACACCACATTCAAAACTATTCACAAACAAACTATTCACAAACAAAAAAAGATTGTGACATAAAATTAAACAATTATGACCTAAAATGCTACACCTCTATTTGCATGCATACACAACACAAAGCAACTGAATCACCAAGACAAAGGTTGAAATTGCCACCCTCAATACCAGAACAAAGCTCAACTCAGTAAAAGTACAGTACGTTCTGTGACTGACCTGTGTTTTAACATCAATTACTTGAAGCATAAGGATGTTTTGTATAGCCATAAAAATGGATGTGCCGTGCATTTACCTTTGTCTCCCCTCATATTGAATCTTTACCGAGAGCCTTGAGCACTTCCAAGGGAACATCACTGAACTATTAATTTAAATATATAGAGAAATATTAGGTCAGTATTACTGTATATAATGTTACCTCCTTAGCTGAGCACATGAATTAAAAAAAGTTGCTTTTTTTTCTCTGAAACCTTTTTTAGATATTTGTGACAAAAAGTTTGACCAACAAAATTCAACCATAAATGTGCCCCAGAAAGACCTAGAACTCCTAGAGTTTTCTATATAGATTGAAAATCATCTCCCAAAAAAATTTGATGGTCAAATTTTTACATTTTTTTCACTTCGAAATTCGACCATTAGTAAATCTGCCCCTAAATGTGAACAAGGTGCCAGGGCCAGATGCAATACACCCACGGGTACTTAATGAGCTTAGTTCAGTTTTAGACAGGCCTCTATTTCTAATTTTCTCTGACTCTCTGACCTATGGATTGGAGGAAAGCTGATGTAATTCCTGTATTTAAAATGGTATTGTGACCTGACAATTACAGTCAGTAAGTTTGACATTTGTAGTTGACAAATTATTTAAAGGCTTGTTAATGGATTCATAATGGAAAAGAACCTTGAAGTCCTTATATATAATAAACTTGGTTGTAGTAAGCAATGCAGTCAGCAGCTTCAAGAACAAAAGATGTATTAAGCTGTTTTAAAGGGGCATAGGTTTGCGGAAGGGGGATCTTCCACTGTATAGAGAGCTGGTAAGGCCCCATTTAGAATACGTTGTACAGTTTTGTTTTTTTTCTATTATTTATGGTGGATAGGGATTGTATCATTTTCATGGTCCCAGTGATATGCTAATTGTTTGCAATGAATAACACACATCCTATCCACTGCACATATTTAAAGCATGATTTACAGACAATTTGGTACTTTGATGAAGGCCTTAGGAAAAGCCGAAACGTCAGTCCTCACCTTTAAAAAAATAAATAATGTTGAAATTTGAAGGTCTGTGAGTGTGGATAATTTTCTATGGACATACTGTATATAAATAAAACCATAATGAAAAAGGCTCTATCGTGAGACGTAACATTGATTCTGTGACTGATGGAATAAAGACTTTATTGTTTTAATTAAAATACAGAGTGTGTTAATATTTTCATTTGCATGTACAGGTATGGGACCTATTATCCAGAATGCTCAGGAGCTGGGGCTTTCAGATAAGGGGTCTTTCTGTAGTTTGGATCTTCACATCTTAAGACTACTAGAAAATCATCTAAGCATTAAATAAACCAATTAGGCTGGTTTTGCTTACAATAAGGATTAATTATATCTTAGTTGGGATCAAGTACAACATACTGTTTTATTATTACAGAGAAAAAGGAAATCATTTTTATTTTTTATATTTTTATATTATAATTGAGTATATGGGAGATGGCCTTTCAGTAATTCAGAACTTTCTGGATAACGGGTTTCCGGGTAACAGATCCCATACCTGTACAGGATCCCAGGAAGGGCACCAGGGTAATACATGAGAGAAGACTTTAGGAGTGTGGATCCTTATGGCTATGATATATTAAAAATTATACAATATAGTATTGTTTACTGCAATACACAAAAATAAAAACACTTCAACTAAAATGTATCTAAAATGACACAAGTAAATAATGTTCAATTAACACCCAAAGAGCCATTGTGTGCAATGTTTAGATCCAACAGACTTCCATGTTCCACAACATACAATGCCAGTTGCCACCTTT
>CM044446.1:34522660-34541779 GCA_024363595.1 Xenopus borealis
GTAGACTTCAGTACCACAGCACTCTCAGAAGCATGGAGCAATAAAAACTGGGGCATTGGAATAGACATTTTAAGTAGAAATATTATTATTTTTTTTACAAATGGAGAGTTCAAACAATTCAATTCATTAAGGTACTTGTATCCAAACATGTTTCTGCAAATCCACATTGTTGACAAACCACCAAGCTTACATCTTATGATGAATGGTGCACATCTACACCAAATGATTCTGGGTAGCCCTAAGGCTACCAATACCCTGGACATAGTGGTAACTCCAGGGCTCTTACAGGAACTTCCATCAATAATAACAAACTTGTGCCCAGTTAATTGGATCCAAAATTTTAGATTGCATGTTTATTAATAAATATTGGCACTTCTATATTTTTATTGATAATGGTGAATATTGTTCTTATATTAGTTAATTGCTTTATCTTGAATGAATACTTCTAGATATAAAGTAGTTGCAGAAATCTACATGCATAGTTTAAACTACGTAGCATTGAGAACTTTAGAAGAGACTTTTCATATCAACAGAGCTTAAATCCTCTAGGGTACTAAACATTAAGATAACAAAAAATGTTGTAAGGAAAATTAATTCTCAGCAGATTAGAGATCCAATAAATCAATTAACTTTCTGACTGTAACAGAAAGCTGTTCTTTTTTTATAACATCATTTCGTCTGCATATATCACAAAGTCCTACAGTGTAGAACACTGTGCTCTATTCTTCAGATGTGTTAAAATATTGCAAAGGAATACTTTAGATGCATTACTTATTGACACAGCCTGCAATGGGAATCATAGAATTGCCACCACCTTCCATGGTTCAACGTTGTCACTAAGTTCACTTGGACGTGATTCTTCAAAACAGACTGGTCGATTGCAATGGTACATGGCACAAATACATTTAAGAATGGGGCTCATTTCTAAGCTTTGCTCAGGTCAGATAGTGAATATATTCACCCTGAGCATGATCATATTTATAAAGCTAGATAAGGGTGGTGCATTTAATGTGCAAACATTCATGCATGTGTGACATTCATGCACCTGACCACAAACCTGCAACTAAATTAAAGCACCTACTTCAAGACTTATGTGAATTAGCACATATGTGATGCGACTGCAGACTAATCTGGCCCAAAGGGCTAACATTGCTCTCATCCCCAAGCACACCCACAGTGCATGCACTGGAGCTGGTTTGTCAGGATGAGCTCTATGTAACAGTCTTGTAAGTTGAGGAGCATGTACATCAGATGCAGAATCCCTGGGTAATAACCTTTCCAACAAACCAGGTACTGTCTCCTTTAAATGGCTTCCCCTTTGCTACACAGCAGAAAAATTTATATAAACAATAGTAGAGATTCTGAAGCAAATACATCAGTTTAACCAGAGCAGGGCAACTGTGCATTATATTTGCATTACTTTAAAACACTTATTTTTTCATTCATTCACATGATCGAACACCTCGATCGTTCGAATCATACAACTTTTTCATACAATCAACTTTTTCACAATTTTTTCGTGAAATTTAACAATTTCACAAAAAAGTAGAGAAATGCCGTTTGATCTTATGAATTCAAAATAGTGCTCGATAAATGGTCAAAAACTATTTGATTTTATCGAATTCTAATTCGATAATTGAATTTCTGACGAATTCGAGGGCTTTTAGCCCTCGAATTCATGAATAATGATAAATTTGCTCCTAACTGTAGTGTTTAATATCACAATAGCCTTTGATATTATGTCTGTCCAAGAAATCATCCAAGCCCCTCTTAAAAGCATTTACAGAATCAGCTATCACCAGGCAGTGCATTCCACAACCTCACTGTGAAGAACCACCTACGCTACTTCAAATGAAAGTCCTCTTTATGGGTAAAAAGATCCCCGGCTATTTTGTCTATAATTTCCTCTAATGTAAAACAGTTTGCTGTCTTCTTGGTGCCAGGGTTCTTCATGTGGTTGATTGAGTAGACAAATTATTGGGTTGGGCATGACCCAACTGTCTTAGAAAATACTGGTATATTGGTACTGACAAAATAAATGGTAGATGACTTTAAAGGACAAGGAAAGTTAAATTGAAATTGCAGGCCAGAAATGTTGTACATTATGTTTTGGGCTCCTGCACCAGCCCAAGGCAACCTTAACCCTTAAGCAGTAAAGATACAGACACTTTGCAAGACGGAGACCCACTGTGACAAGATTGAAGTACTGGATCATTGCTGCTATTGGAAAGCTGGTACAATAAGTTCAGTAAATAAAACATGGCAGTTTTAGCCATATTAAATTTTAGGGTTTGTCTCCTTTAAAGAGCAAGTCTTGGTGTATGAAGGAAAAGTTTAGGTTCCTAGAGCACTGGGCTGATTTTTCCTTGGGGTACAACCTATACAGTGGTGACGGATTGCACCTTAATGGAAAACGATCCTCTGTGCTATGGGAAAGAATGGTTAAGAGGTTGTTTAAACTAGGCAGGGTGGGTGAGATAAAGAATTATGGGGAAGATAGGGTAGATGGGGCAGCGGGATTAGTAAGGGGTCATGGGGAGGAGTGAGGGGGGCCTACATTTTAGCAGCTAGGTCCCTCAGTTACAAGGAAAGCAGACTAATACTAACTGAATATATAATTCTTCACTAAGGGGTTGATTTACTATTGATTGAATTTTGAATTAAAAAAATTTGGGGGGGCCATTTTCAATCGAAAATGGATCTATTTTGATTGAATCGGACCGTATTCGATCAAATTTGAATTGTTCGACCGCATCGGTCCAATCAAAAAAAAAAATTTAAAAATCAATTTGTGAAAATTTTCAGGAAAACTTCCAGGAGGTCCCCCATAGGCTACAATGGCAATTCTGCAGCTTTGAGGTGGCAAATAGTCAAATTTGAATTTTTTTTAAAGAGTACTTTGAAAAATAAATTTTAGAATTTTCTAATTTTTTTAATTCAAATAGAATTTTGGGCTATTCGATAGTCGAAGTAGCCAGGTAACATAGGAGACCTAGAATTAATTGCATACTCTAAAAATTATGATATAATTGGTATCACCAAGACCTGGTGGGCTGGAACATGTTACTGGACTGTGAATTTAAATGTCTACATCCTTTTTGGAAGGACAGAGGGATTAAAAAGGGTGGAAGAGTGTGTTTGTATGTAAAGCCTGAATAAAAGCCATGCACTAAAGAAATAACAATTGCTGGCACTAGTTACCTAGTTACATAGTTACATAGTTACATACTAGTGAGGTAGATGAATCTGTCTGGATAAAAATTTTGACAGGGCAAAAGGTTACAAAGAAAATTTTCATTGGTGCATGCTACAAACCATCTCGTATAAGTGAGTAGTAGCCCAGCTACTCTTACAAATAGAAGTGGCTTCACAACTAGGTCAAGTTATAACTATGGGTGACGTCATTTATCCAATCATTGACTGGGGTAATGGGGTTGCCAGGACAGAAATAAATATAGAAGTAAATATGTTGAATGTCAACTTTTTCTTACAGATCGTTCAAGAAACTACTAGGAATAACTCTCTTTTGGATCTTATAATAACTAATAACACTGAACTCATCTCTAGCATTTTTGTGGGTGAGCATTTAGGGAATAGTAATCATAACACGGTCTCCTTTGAGATTCTGTTGCAGAGGCAATTCTATTAAGGAGTAACTAAAATACAAAATTTCAGACGTGCAAACTTTGACAGTATAAGGGCATCTCTGCAATATATTAAGTGGGAAATGCTTTTCACCAGGTTAAACACAGAACAAAAATGGGGAGTCTTTAAAATGATTCATAATAAATATACATCTCAGTATATTCCCCTTGTAAGCAAAGAATGTTGTTGCAAAGCAAAACCTTTGTTGGTGCTGAGGTGCGTAAGAAAAAACATGCTTTTAAGGATTTCAAGTTAGCTGGGACAGCCATATCATTTATAGGTTACAAGGAGGCCAATAAATCATGCAAGCTTAAATTGATATGGAAAATTATATTGCATCAAGCAGTAAATAGAATCCAAAATTATTTTTTAAATGTTAATAGTAAAAAAATGAAGCAGGAAGGTGTGGGACCCTTAATATCAGAGGGGGGTGAGATGGTTGATGAGAAAAAAAAAATCTGAGATTCTGAACTCCTATTTTTCATCTGTCTACAAAAAGGAGGAACCAGTTAATGAAGGTTTCATTCTTAATAGTCCCAGATTCTAGTAATACAATTAATGATGAATGTTTCACAAAATTCAAAAGAGACTAGAACATGTAAATACAAACAAAGGTCTGGGGCCAGATGGTATTCATCCCAGGGTACTTGACGATCTTAGCTCTGTGATGGCAAAACCTCTCTACTTAATTTTTCAGGATTCATTGAGATCTGACATGGTGCAGAGAGACTGACAAATTGCTAATGTGGTGCCGATATTCAAAAAGGGATCCCATTCTTAGCCTCACAACTAGGCAAGTTGGTCTGAAGTCGGTGGTAGGAAAGCTTTCTGAAAGGTTAATAAAGGATAAGTTACTGGACTTTATAGCAAATAGCAACACAATGAGTTTGTGCCAGCATGGTTTTATGCATAATAGATCTTACCAAACTAACTCAATTTCTTTTTATGAGAAGGTGAGCCTGACCTTGATTCTGGGATGGCAGTGGATGTGATTTATTTAGACTTTGCTAAATCATTTGATACAGTGCCACACAGAAGGTTACGTGTTAAATTAAATCATGTTTGCCTGGAACATAGTATTTGTACCTGGAAAAAGAACTGGCTAAAAGATAGTCTACAAACAGTGGTGGTAAATGGATCATTTTCTAATTGGACCAGTGGTGTTAGTGGTGTACTGCATGGGTCTAGGTCCTTTGCTTTTCAACTTGTTTATTAATGTTTATTAATGACCTGGAGGCAATGTACAGCTCCTGATGCTGAGCCTCAGGATGCTCATGTTTTTGACCCCATGCTTGCTCTAACACAATGCAAGATCCAGTTTGAAATGGCTCCTGATCAATTTGTGACTGAGAGATCCTACAGTCTTCTACAGGAGAAGGCCCTTGTTTGGGCTTCACCTTTACTGGATAGAGATGATCCTCTGGTATATGACTGCTTTCCTTGTTACTCATGAAAATCTATCAAGGATCCAATACGGCCTCTAGATATGCCATTAACTTCTGGACTCTGACTGTGGAAATGTCTTGGAACAACAAGGCACTTATTGCAGCTTTCTGGTGGGGCTTCATGAGGATCTTAAGGATGAACTGGTTACTCAGGATCTGCCTACTTCTTTTGATGAATTTGTTATCTTTATCATCAAGATAAACTCCCGAATGAGAGAGAAGTCTTCAGACCGGAATGAGAGAGAAGTCTTCAGACCGGAAGGCTCCATCATAGACAGGGCCATAAATTAGTCAGATAGGTAATAAGTCAGGAACAGACCTATATGGACCCTTGGCAACCTCACCATGCTCCCTGCAAGGGTTACCATAGGGACAACCACAGGGATGATATTAGGGTTCCTCACGTCTGTTATATGGTTGATATTCTCTTATGTTCGATCTTACAAAAAACTCTATATTCTTTTCTCTCTTTTCTTTCCCCGTCTCAGGTATTCTCCTACATTTTGGAAAACTGTAACATTTGCCTCCCTACAGCCCGAGGTGCAGCCAGAGTCCGACAGATACATTGATACACAGAATTAATCCAAGGATGATGGATGAAATAGCTATTGGATCCTTTAACACCAAAGGATTAAACTCACCCTTCCAACCTCAAAGTCTGACAAGGGAAATATGCAGGCTGGAGGTACAAATTATGTTAATACAGGAAACCCATTTTAAGAAAACCAAGGTTCCAGCTCTCAAGTTTAGGGGCTTCTCAGCAGTTTACACCAGTTCCCAGTACACCTCTAAATCAAGGGGCACAATGATATTAGTGTCTGATTCTCTAGTCTTCATCCCAATAGAGGCGGGAACAGATTCCATGGGCAGTTTCAATATGATAAAAGGGACGATCAATAATGTCACATCAGCCTACCTCCCACCCACAGAACAGCACTCAGCACTCGCAGATACATTGCAGACCCTTACAGAATTTGAACAAGGCATACTCATACATGGTGGGGACTTCGACATTGCCTTAGAACTCCTAGTAGATACCTCATCAGGCCACTCCAGCATCTCACATAGAAAGCTGGAAACCTTCAAAAAACAACTCAGGGCTCATACTTTAATAGAAACCTGGATACTTATCAACCCCACGACAAAAGACTATACATACTACTCCCAAGTGCATAATGTATATTCCAGATTTGATCATATTTTAATCCACCACTCTGACATAGCACTTCTTAAAGATGCCAGCATAGACTTAATTTCATGGTCCGACCATGCCCCGATAATGTGCACCCTGCTGCAGACACAAAGCTCACATAGGATTGCAAACTGGTGACTTAACAACACTTTTATCCAACAGATTAAAAATGAGATAGGTCACACACTTAAAGGTATTGTTCACCTTCACATAAATGTGCCTATACCAGTAGATTACATCATTTTAAGCAAAAGACCAATGTATATGTATTAAAAATTCTTCAACATTGTTGAGATAATTACCTCAGAAATTTCTGTTTCACTCTATGGTAATTCTTAGGAAAGGCACCTGGGGCAGGGTGTCACCAATCCCTTTTAGACATCACTGCATCATGGTGCTGAAACCCTATCCAGAGCTGAGAACAGGCAGTAAAAGCTTCAATATTTTCTGCTCATGTCTGCTAATTTGCATGACCGTCTTCCCATTGGTTACTAGCTATAGTTTGTATGCTGTGACTGGTGCTAGAGATAACACTGCTGTTATCACATCTCACATACAATTTATTCTCTTAACAAGAGTTTGTCACGTTCGTGAACTGTGCCGTCTTACAAAGCAATCCATCCTTAAGGAGCAGGAGCAGATGCATTCCTTGTCCTGTATAAATGCTGGGGGGAAAGAGGGAGGGGGCACATCCAGATAGTGTGTAAGTGAGCAGAGCTGTCGGGCTTTAGTTTATCACACAGGTTGTTTCACAGTCTTGTGTATTTAACATTCACACAATTAGTGGTATGATAGCAAGTGAATAAGCTGGATGAATTCACTTAATAAGAAAAGTTATGCTTATATCCAACGAGAGTAGAGTACTAGGAATGCCAGTACTGATGTCATCATTCTCCCCACACTGCCTAGGGAATCTTCCAGCGATGCCTCCTCGAAGATTTTGCAGATTCAGGTGTGTTTTAACATGCATATTCAGATCCTTAGGTCTAAAATCAGTCTCAAAGTTGCTTTAACAAACTGGGGGAATGTTATTTAGAGTATTATGAGTAGCACATAACGAAGGTGAACAACCCCTTTAAGCTATACTTTGCAGAAAACTATACAGAAGGGATGAACCTATGGACACTATGGTTAGCCCATAAATATTTAGTGAGGGGGGAACTCATTATAATAGGAACCAGAAAAAAGGCAGAGTGAAAAGCCACATTCACAAAATTAGTGGCCAAAATACGGGCCCTAGAAACCCAACATAAGCAATCCAAACTTGTATATGTATTTGAAGCTCTCACCTGAGCAAGCCACATTCACAAAATTAGTGGCCAAAATATGGCCCTAGAAACCCAACATAAGCAATCCAAACTTGTATATGTATTTGAAGCTCTCACCCGAGCAAGAAAAGACCTACGGGATACTCTATATTCCAGCAAAGCCATCGAACTAAACATAAAAAAAAATTTTGAACATGGCAACATGGCAATAAATGTGGAAGACTGTTAGCAGCCATGCTCAAGAAAAAACAGCTACGTAATCAAAAAGGCCATACTTTAAGGACCTTTAAGGACCTACTACATGCAATCTCCCGAGATCTGCAAAATTGGGCTAAACCCTTCTTCTAGTGGATAGGCATAATAAATGTACTGAAAATGAATATTCTCCCCCATTTTTTATTTCTCTCCCAAGCAATTCCATACTCTCCATCCAAATCGTATTCAGAACCTTAAACAATGTAACTATTAGATATGTCTGGATGAATAAAAATCCAAGAATAGCCCGCAAAAAACTTTCAGCAGATAAAAAACACGGAGGATTGGGACTCCCCAACTGGGAAAATTATCACAAGGATGCCATGCTGAATAGGTCTCTAGACTGGGCATTTCACAGGCAGACTAAACTCTGGATTAGAATCGAACAAGAATCTCTAGGCAAGTCTATGGATGCCACATGCAAATAGAGTATATAGGGATAAAACGGACCAAAAACTAAGACATGCTCTAGAAATATGGGATAGATTGATCAAATCTGGCAAATGGGCAAACACACCACCCCTCCATACCCCAGTGTTTGGTAATCCTGCATTTACCCCTGGCCTAAACTTAGATTACTTTAAAGGATAGGAGAAACCACTGCATTCGGGGGCCAGCTTTTTCCATACTGGGAACCAACTAAAACCAATTGAAGAACAAATCCCAAATCAAGAAATCTTGGATTTAAATAGATTCAAATACCGCCAGATTAGGCATTTTATTACCTCAATATTCTCAGTACATGCGTACACAACGACAAGAACCCAGTGAAATAGAGCAAATATGTTAGAGGAGAGGGCCCCACCAAAAGTGATATCTTTCTTCTATAACAACATTACAGATCTCTCCGCATACCCAGATCTCTATTTTAAATCTAAATGGGAAAAAGATCTAGCCACTGTGATACCGATGGACACATGGGATAAAATCACTCGATTAATACACACTTCCTCCTCGTGCACAAAACTGCAGGAACGCAACTACAAAATATACACCAAATGGTACAAATATTCCAATAAATTAGCTAAAATATACAGGACAGTCTCGCCTCTATGTTAGAGATGCAAGGGCAATCAGGGAACACTACTACATATATTTTGGAGTTGCCCCATGATAAAACACTTCTGGACGAGGTAAGAAATATAATTTTAGAGATCACAGGGACCAACTTAAAGATGATCCGTTCGCAGCCCTGCTTGGCATATACGTAAATCATTAACACCAATATTACTTGATGCTGCCAAAGTGCCAATTGCACTAAGATGGAAACAAGTCAACCCCCCAGAAATCAAAGACTGGCGTAACAAAGTGCTAGAAGTCTATAGATTCGAACAGCTGAAACCTACAACGGAGAAAGAGGTTTTATTAAAAAGTGGTTCTATTGGACCCAATTTCTCAGTTCTGAACAACACCTGCAGCTCAGCCAAACCCGACACTAGACTCAGTACAGGTGAGCATCATTAAATACAACCCTTAATAAGTCACTTTAGTGACACCTTAAGAGCCTGACTATCAATGCATACCATAGACTCTTGCGGCACCTACACCGATAATGGGTAAGCTTCTCTAAAGATATGCATTGACTTCCAAGAGAAGATTCCTAGACAGCCCCCCCCCACTCTCACTCTCCTAACCTACCTTTCCTACTCTTTTCTATCTTTTATGTTACATTCACATAAGATGTTAGGTTTAATATCCAGTGGTATTCAACAGTTTTACCATCAATAAATAATGTCAGCACAGTTAGCACCTAGCCAGAAACATAGATATCATACTAGAAGGGTGAATAAGAGAAAAAGATACACTTTATTACGAATACCTCCCCCACATAACCAATCTGATGACACAGAACAGAAGGGCTACAGGAAGAAGTGGTCTTACAGATACAATATAATGCCATGCTACAAATTGATTTATAACGCAGATATATGTTCATATCCCTCTTTCTGGCTGTATTAATTCTGACATTAAATAATTTTTTTTCCACATCTTGCTGTAACATAGATTGTGTAAAACCAATAAAAATTCTATTTAAAAAAAAAGGGCATAAACTCAAGGGATGAAAATATTATACCACTTTATAGATCCCTAGTAAGACCTCATCGTTAATGGAAGTACTACATTAGGATGCACTGCGCATGCAAAATAGTACAAAAGTGATTAGCTTTGCCATTGTTGTCTGTACTGGCTCTCCTTGTAACTTTCCTACTGGATCTTGTTCTGTGGCTCCCTTGTTGCTCCTCTTGTTAAAGGAACAGTAACATCAAAAAATGTAAGTGTTTTAAAGTAATGAAAACATCATGTAGTGTTGCCCTGCACTGGTAAAACTGATCTTGTTGCTTCAGAAACACTACTATAGTTCATATAAGCAAGCTGCTGAGTAGCAATGGCAGAAATTTAAAAAAGGCTATATGGCACAGGAGAAATAGTTGTTAACAGATAACATTATGTTCTACAGAGCTTATCTGCTATCTGCTGTGTAACTTGAGCATTTTCTTCTTAGATGCCCCCGTGGCTACAAAGGAGCTTATTTATCTAAACAATAGTAATGTTTCTGAAGCAAGCACAGCAGTTTTACCAGTGCAGGGCAACACTGCATTATATTTTTATTACTTTAAAAAAATAAATTTTTTTGATGTTACTGGTTCTTTAAACCCCTTGTTAAACTCCTTTTCAGATCACTTGTGAATTATTCACTTTGAAATGATTGACCCTTGCACTGCTATCCTTGCACTGCTTTCTCAAATGATGTCTTAATTTATATAGAGATCAGGCTGGGGCACTCCTGGAGACATGGTTGAAGAATTTGATCTGAATGCCAGCTTAGCTTCCAAACAAAATCAGAGTAGTGCAGGAGTGAAGACAGTCCCAAAGATATCATCACTGAACTACAGTTTGTTTAAAGAAGTTTAGGAGGGGGGTGATAAAATCAACTAGTTGGGTGAACAAGGGAACACAAACATGATATATTGGAAAGTAAAAATATAAGGAATATATAGTAGAACAATTACAAATAATAAATGCAAAAATGCATGATTCAGGCCATACAGATGGTACAGAATGTCCAGAAAGTCCAGAGAGTGACAAATTGCACGTCTCCAGTGGCCCGCCTCCAAATTGTACCTACAGTTCTCTCTGCAAATCATAAGGCAGCATCGGGAAAAGTCACCCGTCTGAATGATTACATCCGGTCGGGTTGTTGAACCTAACATAGTATCCCAAAGATTGTATAAGGGATACCTACTTGCTATCAAACAAAAAAACTTAATAATGCAATATATTATACATCCCTATAGCTAGTGGTCAAATCATTAGTTAAAACAGAAAGCACCCATAACAATCACTAGCTCAAAAATATGCAGCATTCAAGACCAATTCATTTAGTCCATATGGACTCATAGTGTTCAATTTGTGTAACCACTGTAGCTCACGCTGTAATAGCAGTTTGTCACGATTACCCCCTCTCGCTGGTGGTGGGATGTGGTCAATCAACATAGTTCTGAGACTTGCCAAGGAGTGTCTGTGGAATAGAAAATGGTGTGCTACTGGAGTATCAGCTTTACCGGTCTCTAAAGCTGAACGTATTGCCGAACGATGATTGGCCATTCCCTCACGAAACGTAGTAATAGTTTTCCCCACGTAAAGCAGTCCACACGGACATTTAATGAAATAGATCACATATTTAGAGGTTATAAGTCAAACGGTGTGAAATCTTGATTGTTCTCCCCGTGTGTGGATGATTTAAGTTTGAACCTGATATCAGAGTGTTACACGTGGTGCAGGATGGACATTTAAAACACCCAGGTTTCTGGGCTGACAGCCACCCTGTCGGGGCACTGGATTTATAACAATGAATCGGGTCGGATTTTACCAACATATCCTTCAGGTTCATGCCCCTCCGATATGCGATCCTTGGGTGCGTTCTGAATAAAGGGGCAGTGTCTTATCGTTCTGTAACACCGACCAATGGGCATGTATAGCATTCACTAATGGTTTACGATCCGGGGTGTAAGTCATTAAAAAGGCCAATTGCTTGGTTGCCGGTTCCTGGTTCGAAAAGGTATCGTTCTTAAGTAGCTGCTCCTGTGTGTACATCAATGCTCGATCTTTACTTAACAGGAGGTCCTGTAGTGGATAGCCCATCCCGACAAACCTTGAAATTAAATCATCAAGTTGTAACAGTAACTGTTGTGGATCGGAATTGTTCCTCACCATCCTCAACATTTGAGTAAATGGGATATTCCTTTTCAAATGTGGGGGGTGACACGATCCAAAATGTAAAATCGTATTGCGATCCGTGTCCTTCCTATGTGTTGTGGTTTTAAAACCTTTTGGAGTATTTAGAATACTTAGATCCAGAAACGCTATTTGTGTATCATCAATCTTGGTGGTGAATCGGATAGTCATAGATAATGCATTTAAATCATCGACCATCCCATGGAATTGTCGAACCTTCATACTTGGACATGTAAAGGTTCGCGAATGAGGGGGCAACACTGGAACCCATACTTATCCCACTGATCTGTAGGTAATATGAGTGTTAAAATTTAAAATAATTCAAAGACAAGCATAATTGTAATAATTGCAATAAAAATTCTGTCGGTGGTCTGCAGGGGTCTGGGTGTCCTATTAGAAATTCCTTGCCTATTCCAAGTCCTTCGGACATTGGTATTACAGTGTAGAGTGATGAAACATCCATGGTTGCTAGCTTCACATTCGATGGTAATGGTCCGGCAGCATGTAATTTATTCAGAAAATCTCCCGAATCTTTGATGTAGGTGGAAGTGAGTTGTACCAGCAGCTGTAGATCTACATAAATCGCTAATGGTTGCAGTAAGGAGTCCCTAGCACTGACAATGGGTCCACCCGGTGGCGCAGTCAGACTTTTATGTATTTTCGGAAGCGTGTAAATGATAGGACATTTCGTAAAGTTCTGTATGAGATATGCTTTAACTCCTTCCGAAATGAAACCAGCCGTGCAAACTGATAGCAGAACCATATCTATCTGTGCTTTAAATTTTAAAGTTGGATCCTTCAGGAGCTTAACATATGTCTTGTTGACAATTGACACAAAATTTCACTCCGGGATAATTGCTGTAATCTTGGACTACTACCCCTCCGCCTTTGTCTGCAGATCTAATCACGGAGGGGTAGTAGTCACAAAATACAAATAGTCAAATACAAGAGGTCCTCTGCATTTGTCTATTTGTATTTTGTGGTCACAGCTTCATTGCACCCCCGCCTAATGGTTTTAAAAATGAGTGGTGAGCACAACTTTTCCTTGTTTGTTGTAGTTATACTGGAGCAGTGACTAGCTCCTTGTTGTAGCCCCCACTCTTCCCAGAATTCTTAATGAATTAGATGAAAATTGAGCGTAGGACTGGCCAGATATGGGATGACTTTGACTTAGTTGGCCAGCTTAAATATATTGCAATATATGCACAAACAATCCCTGTTGTTTAAAGGGCAGGCATTTTTTAGTAGCTGTATGCACAGAATGTCTCAATGTCTTAAATAAATTGATAATGGGTTGAGTGCAGAGGACCTCTTGTATTTATGGTCACAGCCTCATTGCACCCCCGCCTAATGGCCTAATGGTAATTAACAAATACAATATACTTGATAAAAAAAGATCAAGAAAAAATATCACATGGAATTCTCAGTGAAGGATTATCTTACCTTTACAGGGCTGATAGACCTCTTTGCTGAGAAATATTGCTTTAAAGGTACTATGCTGAGGTTGCAGGATTACAGTTCCCAGCATGCTTTAAACTATGGCTTAATGTTAGAGTATGCTGAAATTTATAGTGCAGCATTATTCAGATGCATTACAGTTGATCAAGAAAGTTAAGATCCCCTTTAAAACCTAGTATAAAAAATGCTTTGTACATTAAACTTTTTAAACTTTCATATTACTTCCATGAAAAACTTTTATATACAAAAACTAACACAGAAGATGAGAAATATAGTTTAATACAAAATGGAACATCAGTGGTATTATAACAAAAAGATTGAATTCTCTAACAGATGGTGTTGGAGCAAAGAGCCGAGTCATTTTACAAATTAGAAATAAAAGTACTGTGGTACTGGCCTGATCAAATGACCTT
This sequence comes from Xenopus borealis, assembly GCA_024363595.1. NCBI lineage: Eukaryota > Metazoa > Chordata > Amphibia > Anura > Pipidae > Xenopus > Xenopus borealis. Next base: position 34,536,573 of record CM044446.1, read on the forward strand.
GGGGATATTAAATATGTATAAGTAGCCTGTACACAGAGTTAAGTCTAGTAAAACAGAGATGCAACAGCACACTTAAATTTCAGTTTCTTCACTCGTATGTGAAGCTCTTCCTTCAGGCAGCATCAAAGTGAAGTTAATGCAAATGTAATGACTTTTGTCGATTATTAGTTAGCTACAATGATTGTACAAAAGATTTTGTTCTCTCTCTCTTACTCTCTCTCTCAACAGATGAGCATCTTTTCAAGGGAAATTACTTGTTCCTGCACATTTTAAATCAGCCGAAATTCTGCTGCATCCCTTAGATTTCTTGTGATAGAGTATGTTGCCCCCCCACGTCAGGGGGGCAACAGATTCTTACAAATCAAAAAGAGGGAGAAGTTCTGAATACACAAGCTACAAACAATGTATCTGAAGGGACTCAACAGAGAATACAATCTGTATGCATTTACTTAGTAATATTTCCTTGAATATATAAAGGGTTAAATTGGGACAATGAAATGGTATACTCTTTTACTGTTATGATGCACAACCCCCTTTTATACTAAATGCTTTCTTTGATTACATAAGTTGTATGCAAATTATGCCAAATAGTTTATATAGCACATTATGTTGTAAACCAAGTAACCTTAACAGTGCCTAGGTGGAAATAATCAGTATAATAATGAGGTGGGGGGAGTGTGCATTATCCATGCCCTTAAATATGGTATGATGTCACTGTTTTCATTAATGCTTGATAAAGAAGTGGGAGCTTCAAAATGTTGCATGTTATGCATGTTATTGCATTACTCACTGTAATTATTTTATCTCCATTTTTTGTTTTTTCTGTAAATCCTGTGAGTGCCATCACTTTTTGCCTAAATATGATTGTTATACGCGTGAGCACCCAGGTATTACTGCCAACTACATATTTGTCTATATGTATTTTGTGGTCACAGCCTCATTGCACCCCCGCCTAATGGTTTTAAAAATTAGTGGTGAGCACAACTTTCCCTTGTTTGTTATAGTTCATGTAGGAGTAGTGACCAGCTCCTTGTTGTATCTCCTACCCCTCCCAAGTATAGTCAGGTGATCCCACTAGTGTCTAATAAAAGGGCAACCAAGTATGGGTGTTTTACTTTGAATGCAGCAAGTAAGTTGCAGGTAAAACTTAGTCCCTTTGTAAAATGTATAATGAAGTAATAGAATTCTTAATGAATCAGAAGCAATTTGAGAGTAGGACTGGCCATATATGGGATGACTTTGATGTAGTTGGCCAGCTTAAATATATTGCAATATATGGACAAACAATCCCTGTTGTTTAAAGGGTAAGGCATTTTTTAGTAGCTGTATGCACAAAATGTCTCAATGTCTTAAATATATTGATAATGGATTGAGTGCAGAGGACCTCTTTTTCAAGGTCCCAGTTTGGACCGAAACGTCGGATTGAGATGCAATCGTATTGAGAATAAATTGAACACTTTTTTTCACGCAATATACAGTGAGTGCTGATCCTTTCTTCAAATTATATATATATACCAAAAAAAACACACTACTAGGACTAGAATGGTGAAAACAAAAATTGTGTTTATTTTAACGTTTCGGCACCATCACTTGGGCCATCTTCAGGAACGTGAATACTACACAAATGTGATGTCAATTTAAATAACAAATGGCACCACCCAAGTTATGTGTGACTTCATTAGTGGGTGTCAACCAACAATGTGCAATCTTTAACCCTATTAAAGCAGTGATCTATGACTGCTATATGCATTTATCATAATACTCATTTTTCTAAGTGAACACATCATACTTCTGAGTGAATGTATAAACTTAAATAAAGATAACCTGCTGGTGCGAGGTTGTGAATTTATACATAGTGCCCATGAACATGTGGCTTAAAAACATGAACAAGTTGCCACAATTAATTGCATTGGACCTGTTGAAGTTTAAATTGAGTATTAAACAATAAATGATGTCCCAACTAAAAAGATCATGGGTATAAAGTACTAAGCTGTACAAAAGAGTATTGCCCATTAGTTCAGTCTGGATTGTCCTACTAAAATAGGAGGTGAACCTTCAGGGTCAAATAGCCGTTAATAAAAAAAATGGGGAGTGTCTCATTTGACCCTTTAGGGGCCAAGGTGTCCAACTTAAAAATCCATCTTGATTCTTGTTGTATCAACATTAAATCCATATTCCCCCTCTCCGGGGTGTCGGTATATGATCAATTATCATATGACGGAACTGTGGTAAAGTATGTTTTGATTTTAGGCAATGTCTTGCCATTGGTTGGTCCACTCTCCCTGTGGCTAATGTGATCCTTATAGCACTCCTGTGGTTACTCATTTGCTCCCTATATGTATGTGGTATCTGCTTTGCTCACGTAATTTAATCCACACAGACACCATGCCATATACACAACATGGTCTGTACTGCAGGTAACCCGAAGTCAATGTAGAACTTGGACTCTGTCCTCGGGTGCATAAGATTAGAGCCCTGTGACGTCCCTCTGCAAGTCGAACACCTGTCACACTTGAAACATCCTTTTTTCAGCCAGGTAGCACTTTTGTTGGGGGTTTCTTTTAGATCCTTAAACACCAATAGGTCACTAAAATTACATCCTCTCTTAAATGCAACTAGTGGGTTTTTGTCACCAAAGAGGTAAATTGTTATCTGCATTAATAATCTCCTATCTATTCATAAGAACTTTTTTTTATATCCACACTCTTGTCACTCCAACCTGTAGAAATAATTAAGTTTGGTGTAGTTCTCTGATATGTCCTATCTGGACTTAGTAAAGAATCTTGAGGCATCTGCTTGGCTCTTTCCAGTTGTTCACTGATTAGTGTTGGTGGATACCCTCTGGAGGCAAACTGTGTAGCCAAGGTTGAGAGATGTAGTTCGGCTTCACATCTGTCTGAACTGTTTCTTATCACCCTCAGAAACTGTGAGTAAAGGACCCCCCAGGACATGTGAGGGGGATGGTGTGAGTGTGCATGGATAAGACTGTTTTGTCAGTGGGTTTCTTATACAAAGTAGTGCCCACTGTATCTCCCTTTTTAAAGAAGGTCACGTCCAAATAATGGATCTGTTTTGTGTCATAAGACAACATCAGTCTCATAGGAGAATCTAGTTGGTTTAGGGCCTGGTGGAATTCTATAAGCTCCTTCTCTGTGCCCTTCCATATCAGTAACTATATAGCGCTTATAGAAGCAGATTTTGTCTGCACCTAAAGGTAATAGGCTATTGGTTTTATATCTCTCCAAAAATAAATTCCCAAATGACGGAGCAACATGTGACCCCATTGGGGTCCCAGCCACTTGTAGAAAGAATTTGTCATTAAACATAAAATAATTATGTGATAAAATTAGGTTGAGTAAAGATGTCAAGAATTCTGTCAGGGGTAATTCCTTATGTGTTTTACTGAGGCCTTCCCCGCATATGTATTTTTAGTACTGTGAGTAAGTGTGTGTTATCTCTGATGTATAACTCCATGTTCTGTACTATTGGGTCAAGTAGTGATCAAAATATATTGATACTGGTTGAAATAAGGAGCCCATGGCTTAGATAATGGGACATCATGGGGGTGCAGTAAATGATTTATTTATCTTGGGTAGTGTCTAGGGAATTCAATCAACAAAATTTGGCTAGTGTTCTCATCTATCCACCCCACCATTAAATCTGTGTTGATATGTGTATCCAACTATTTCTTGAATTCAAAGGTGAGGTCACCCTTGAGTCTCGTATACGCATTATTATCAGATTATCAATTTCTTCCATATAATATGACTTGTCTAATAGGACTATGGTGTCCCCTTTGTCTGCCTGTCTATTGATTAATTCCTTATCTGCTTTTATTGTTCTTATAGCATAACTTTCTATTGTAATAAGGTTGTAATAATTCCTACATGTTTTATCATTCAGCTTGGCTGAATCATTGCTTAGAAGTTGTGTAAATGCAAGGATGGATGGGGCTGTGTTTTCGGGGTCAAACGTGTTTCTTGTTTTGAACATAGCTGGTTTCCCAGGGGTCTTTTCTTTATAATAGTCCTTTAATCTCAAATGTCTTTTAAAAGTGTGTATGTCCTTATATACCTCAAAAGGCTCAGAATGGTTGGTGGGAACAAACGTAAGTCCCAGATTTAACAATTTAGCTTCCCCTATGGTCAATGTGTGTTGGGACAAATTTACCACTGTGTCCTCTTACTCCTACTCCGTGGGGGCTTGTCAGCGATTTTTCTTGCCTCCCCTTCTGATATTATTCCTCTCCTCCTCCCTCTCTGTTTGTTGGGACTGGGGGAGTACTGCCTAAAAAAGAGGTTCCAGAACCAGTCTGATTACCTTGGTCTGAATCCGTCGAGTCCCCTGAACAATCAACTGTGCTCAGGGCAAGGGGTTTATGTGTATATTCTTTTAGTCCTATTGTCTGGGAGTCCTAAAAGCCACCTATAGACCCTGTTATGTTTGTAATCCCCTCTCACACTGAACAGTTTTCTTTCTTTAAAAGCAATCAAATCCTGTCTATACCTTTTTAAGTTTGACTCTATATTTTTAACCCAGTCTACCATCTTATCTTGTGATAGCTGTTGTAGGTATTGAGACTTGGCAATTTCTCCCTGGGTATTTTTCAAACCCTTCCCCACAAATTCAACCACTAATAGCAACAGGTCATAAGAACACTTATTTCAGATTTTACACCACTTGCTGCAAAATTCAGCATTCGATTTACCAAAAGTGGGAATTTTCCTTACCCTAAAACCTTGGTGTATAATTTTCTGCCTGTGGTAATTAGATAGATATGTGCCATGCAGTAATAAATCAACTTCCCTCTTTTTACATTCAACAGTTTATGGTATAAGTCCGGAGGGGTCGTACCCGAAGTAGAGGTGCTTGGAATGTCTGCAAACAGTATCCTATCTGTGTCCTCTGTAGTAAAAGTATTCTCCTGTAGTCTCGATCTCGATGCCATCCATACTTTTTAGGTCCGTGTCGCTGGTTGTCTTATTATCCAGTGTAGAGTTCTCCTGTGTCAAAAGTTCATAAATATATCAACAAAAAAAACAATGATGGTGGTGTGACCAGTAAAGAACACCCGCCAAAGGTGGGACCTCCAAACATCTTTCCAGTCTGACCTGGTGCACACAAAACCAATATAGTAACTGCCTGGGTGCAGGTAAAAAGCAAATGTATATATAAATAAAAAGAAAACGCACTCCTAGGACTTGATA
>CM044446.1:34552132-34565539 GCA_024363595.1 Xenopus borealis
ATTGTTCAGATGCATTCCCTTCTAAGAGCTAAGAAAACCAATTAAAACAGATAGCATGAATCTTGTTTCTTTACAAATGACTTGTAACTGGTCTTGAGTAGGTATATTTTCATTCCAGGGTATAATTCAGATATCTGAGATTATTAATACTATCACTGGTGTACTAGAAGAATAGCCAATGACTAAATGTTTTGTAACACGAAAGGCTATGGACACAAATGATGTCACTTTGATTCAACTGCCTGGTGCAAGATTGCCTTTATTGAGTGCCTGCTCCGAAGATTTTCCAGTTTGTACTAGACGAATGGCTGATTAAAGCCCTAAGGCTTTTTCATATGGTTGCATTGTTATTATAGTAAACAATTCAGCCAATACATGCATAGAGGATCAACATGAGTTTGTCATGCTATATATTCTTGTTCTTCAAGCACAATACAAATATGCACAAGCAGAATACAACAAGACTAAAATAATAATTTATAAATTAACCACAAGTTTTGTTGTGCTAATATGGACAAGATGTTGCCATATTGATTTCATTTATTAAAGGCTCTTACATACACTAATTACACTTCTGTATAGTTGCATTCTCCATCAGTGCATCTGTCATCAGCTATTGATGGTGAGGAATCCTGGAGCTACTACCATCTTGAACTTTAGAGTAATTCAGTGTTCCCATAGTGTGCTGCATTAATTGGCACAGCTGACTTGCGCCCAAAGAATCACATGCTAATGCCATATTCAATGACGCCATCCCCACTATGTCAACGAATAAAACACCAATGGCACATCCAAACCAGTGGTTTCACCAGCCAGTGAGCCGCGCATCTCTCCTCCTCCTCTCTATAATGGGGATCCTCAAGCCTGCAGGGGTTTTGCTACTCAGTGCCAGATCCAATTTGAGTTTCAACCCTCACAGTACTCCAGTGAACGTGCCAAGGTGGGGTATGTGATGTCCTACTTGGAGGGAAAATCACTCGAGTGGGCAACGTCTGGGAGAAGAATTCTCTTTTGACCTGTGATGGTAAAGCATTCCTCCTTGCTTTCCATACTGTTTGATGCTCCAGGTTGGCTCGCTAATGCCTCTTATCTGCTCCTGCAATTCCGGCAGGGAAGTCACAATGCCAGGGAGTATGATATAGACTTTAGAACCTTAATCGCTGAAACAAATTGGAATTATGAGGCATACAAAGCTGACTTCTACCAAGGTCTCTCCACTCGTCTTAAAGACTCTCGTCTCCAGAGAACTACCTGAGTTGTTAGAAGATTTCATTGCGCTCACCATCAAGGTGGACACACATCTCAGAGAGCAGAGGTTGCTTCCAGCGACCTTTTTTGCCTGCTTCACCCCAACAACCTCCAGTCTCTGAAGAAACTATGTAGATCGGACGGGCACGTCTATCAGAGCAGGAAAAACTTTGGAGACGTTCAGCTGGCCTGTCTTTACTGTGGTGGCCAGGCTCACTTTGCCCTCTGAAGCCTGGAAGTTCCTCTCATCAAGGTAGAATTGGGGTGTCTCATGTGGGTAACATTACACCTGTTCTTCAAGATAATTCTCACAGGTTTCTCTTACCCTTGCAGATTCATCTGGCTACTAAAAGTATTGACGGTTCTGCCTTCCTTGATTCCGGTGCTGGAAGGAATTTCATGGATACTTCTTTTGCCCAATACATGGGTATACCTCTCTATCCTTTATATACTCCCTTGCAGGTTACTGCCATTCATGACAGACCTCTTCCAAGACAATGGGAAAATTACTTATGCAGGTTGGGACCCTGCATAAAGAGAGACTATCGTTCCTAATTATTACCTGCCCATCCACTCCTGTGGTGTTAGGGTTACCTTGGCTACATCGGCATAATCCCTCCATTGACTGGTCTGCTAATCAGATATCCAAATAACTGTTTACCAGCTAAACCCATCCAGCGGGTGTGCATCACTGCTGTGGAGCTTTAAATCTTGCATGTGGTGTACAAAGACTTTGTGGACATCTTCTGCAAAAAGTCGGCCGAGTCTCTTCCCCCTCGTCGCTCCTACGACTGTCCCATTGAGCTTCTTCCCGGTACCATGCCCCCCCAGGAGGCAAACATCCCTTGTCTCCTGCTAAAACTTCTGCGTTGAAGGAGTATATCCAAGATAACCTCCAGTGAGGATTCATCAGACCCTCCTCTTCTCCTGCCGGGGCTGGATTCTTCTTTATAGATGACGGTTTGCATCCCTGTATTGATTACAGGGGTCTCAATAAAATCACTGTTAAGAACCGGTATACGTTTCCCCTCATCTCCAAACTCTTCGACCAACTCAGAGGGGAGAAGATTTTCACAAAGTTGCATCTCTGAGGAGCTTACAATCTGATCCGAATTCAGGAGGGGGAGAAATTGAAGACGGCATTCAATACCAGAGATGGGCACTATGAGTATCTGGTAATGCACTTCAGTCTCTGCAATGCCCCTGTCATCTTTAAAGAATTTGTGAACAACATTTTCAGAGATCATATGGGGCAATCCTTAGTCGTCTACTTGGATGATATTCTCATCTTCTCCAAAGACTTGAAAACTCACCGAACCCGGGTGAAAGAAGTGCTCTCTCATCTGAGAGAAAACTCCCTTTTTGCCAAGTTGGAGAAGTGTGTCTTCAAGATTTCATTCCTGGGGTACATTATTTCTCATGAGGGGTTCAAGATGGATCCTTCCAAGGTTTCGGCAATCCAAGATTTGTCTCTCCCCACTAGTACCAAGGCCATCCAAAGATTTGTCGGTTTCGCTAATTTTACCGAAAATTTATGAAAGGGTTCTCCTCCCATATTGCTCCTATCCTGACTCTCATCTGGAAGGGAGGGAAACCTTATGCCTGGCCTCCTCTTGCTCTGGAAGCCTTCCAGTCCTTGAAAGATTTGTTTGCATCGGCTCATGTCCTTCGACACCCTGACCTTTCACAACCATTCTTCATTGAAGTAGATGCATCAGATGTGGGGGCTGGTGCCATCCTTTCCCAGAGGCAAATCACAGTTTGGAAGCTTGTGCTTACTTCTCCAAGAAATTCTCTTCTGCTGAGCATAATTACGATGTAGGGAATCGTGAGCTTTGGCGGTGAAACTTGCACTTGAGGAATGGCGACATTTCCTGGAGGAAGCCCCTCATCCTGTGACCATTTACACCAATCACAAGAACCTAGAGTTCATCCAGACTCTCAAGAGACTAAACCCCCATCAGGCTTTTAATTTTGTGTTCCATGTGTCCCTGGTAAAACCGGCCATCACTAATCACTTCTCTTCTTAACAATCTCCCCCTACTTCTATTTCTGTGGATGATCAATAAGAATACGCGGTAGAAAAGATCCTTGACTCAAGAATTTCGAGAGGGTCTCTTCAATTCCTCATCCAGTGGAAGGGTTTTGGTCCTGAGGAATGCTCTTGGATAACGAGTGATGTCTTGATTCAAATAAAAGAGTGCTCAGGATGCCGGTTCAATGCCCGATGATAGGATTTGTATTATACATTCTTGGGTGCTCTATATTTTCTGCTATATTGATTCCTGGACTTTGACCCTTGCCTGAACTTTGACTCTGCTATTTTTCTGCCTGCTTTTGGAAATTTTGCCTGGACTTCATTATAATTTTGCCTATACCCATTCTGTACCACGAACTTGGAGTTTAACCCCTGAAGCTTGGTCCTTACAACAACGCTGGTGCTGATAGGCCCCTGACAAAAGGTTCATGTAGTGGCCTGAAACATTGCCATTTATCAGCTAAATTAATAAACCCACAACTGGTTTCACAAGCATCGGATGAGCCATTTTTTGCTTTTATGTACCAGATTCAATTATGTCAAATGCAATTCGGAAAACCTTGTGATTTGCATCCAAAATTACACTTTGCAAGCTAAACTTGTGGTTGTAAATTCCCTGTTCTAGCAGTAAATTCTGAGTTTTGAAAGTATAGCCATACATCTTTTAAAAAACAGCAACTTCAGTACTATATGTAAAGTGACAAATAAAACAAAAGAAAAAATACTAAAACAGCTTACTAGTTTCATTTGCACACATAAATTCACACACTTATGTGGGCCCACACATACATTTCATAATATCACCTTGTTTTCTTTCTCAGAAAAAAGAAATTATATTGCCCTTGGTCATTAAGGGCTGCAACATGTTAGCATGATGAATGGCTTTAATTTCAATAGGTCTATTCAGACACAAAATAATTTAGTTCTCATTTATTACACTCAATGGCAGGCGACAAAATGTAGGAAAAAAGTGTACATCTGTTAACTTATGAACTTCTTATAAATAAGCAATCAGATCTAATTAGTAAGCAGTCTGAAAATGAATTATGCTTTTGACTGTTTTCAAAAGCAAATTTGTATGTGTAATACACATTTCCAGTAAACTATCACATAAGTATTAATGCTTTCTTTTTGAAAGTGAAAGCTTGCTGGATTTTCACTATTAAACAAAACAGTTTTGCTGTAGAATAAATAACTAAAAGTCTTTGTATCAGCAGTACTAACTTATTTTAACATATTTGGAGGACCTAAACACTGTTGTTCAACCGCACATTGCTCACTTGTTGCTAGGTTACAATACCCAACACTCTTTAACATAGGATCAAGGGTAAAGAATGCTTTGTACAGCAACATCAGAGTTGTAGTCCTAAATTAATATTTTTGATGAAGCATTTCCCCAGTTCTCCAGAGGCAGGGGTGATTCTAGCTCTATTGCTCGCTTGAGGCAGCCTTCAATATGACACCCCCCCCCTTCCCCACGGTGCTCACTTCGTCAGCTTCAAAGAGTTGTAGGGGGGGTCCACGGCGCTAGAAGAGCGGAATTTCTGGGTTTGAAAAACAGAAATTAGTCTCTTAGTTACCAGGATCGGCTTTTTTGCTGTCCCTGGTAACCAGAGGGGAGCTGCCGCCTGAGGCAAGTGCCTCAACATCGCATCATTGGCAGAGCACACTTGTCCAGAGGCAGCAGACATATTAAAATAAAAAGTAAATCCTCAGTGAGAGTCCATCTGAAAAACTCTCATAAAATTTGAATAGAAAAAAAATCACTTACACTTAGACCTCTACATCACCTTGCTTTACTTTCCAGTTTTTTTTTTTTTTTTTTGCATGTAAATATTGAACATTTAAGTTTTGAAAACCCTAATTAAAATTCATAAGATTTTTAGTGCAGAAACATGTTTTACAATATTCGTTTTAATTTGAACATTGATAAATAAGCCACACAGTGTTTGGTCCTGCAATTGTTATTGGGGCAACTCCAAGCAAGGAACAAGAAGGACCCCCTTTCCAGTTTTCATTGTCTTGGAGTGCTTCAACATCCACTTTCCCAAACTATATTGGTGTATACAGTGTTATAAAGAAGCCACAATTGCTCAATTGTGTAAGATGACTGACATCATAGTTACATAGTTAAATTGGGTTGAAAAAGTTCAACCCCCCCAAATGAAAACCCACCATCCATACACACACCCCACCATACATTCCCATAAATTATATACTGTATACCCATATCTATACTAACTGTAGAGTTTAGTCTCACAATAGCCTTTGATATTATGGCTGTCCAAGAAATCATCCAAGCCCTTCTTAAAAGCATTAACAGAATCAGCCATCAGAACATCACCCAGCAGTTCATTCCACAACCTCACTGTCCTCACTGTGAAGAATCACCTAAGCTTTTCTTTTCTCTTTAGTCTGAAGGGGTAGCCTCTAGTGTGAGGATCTTCTTTATGGGTAAAAAGGTCCCCTGCTATTTGTCTATAATGTCCTCTAATGTACTTGTAAAGTGTAATCATGTCCACTCGCAAGCACCTTTTTTCCAGAGAAAACAACCCAAATCTGGACAGTCTACCCTCATAATTTAAGTATTCCATCCCTCTAACTAGTTTAGTTGCATGCCTATGTACTCTCTCCAGCTCATTTATATCCATCTTAAGGACTGGAGTCCACAACTGCACTGCATATTCCAGATGAGGCCTTACTAGGGATCTATAAAGAGGCATAATTATGTTTTCATCCCTTGAGTTTATGTCCTTTTTTATGCAAGACAGAACCCTGTTTGCTTTAGTAGCAACAGAATGACACTGACCAGAATTAATTAAGTAAAAGAAATCCAAAGGCTCTGCAGTTCACTCCCTCTGCTGGTTCTAACAATCTGTTCTCCTCCAGATAAATCACATGCAGTCTATGAGTAAATAAACCAGTGCTAAAAGCTTGGAGACAGGCAAAAAAGAAAAGGAAAATATATATTGTTGTGTTTCTTATACTACCATACACTTTTTTGTGCAATTCAGTTTATTTAGGGAAGTGTTTTGTTCCCTTCAACTCAGGGTTAGCTTGCCTTTTAACCAGTATTTAGGAAATCTAGTCACCTCTTATATATGAAGAGTGAATACTCATAAATGCTTATAAGAGTTGGTAGCATAAAGAAATAGTTGTTCCACAGTTGCTAGGCATCAGTGGATCCTAAAAAGACGTGCTGATAATAGTGTAAAGACTTCTTTAATAAATATTGCATAAAATACAAGTTGCACTCACGTGTGTGCTTAAGACTAGCGTCTAGTCAGTCAATCCGTGGATTCCCCAGTATCTGGTCTCGCTTTGCCAATACAGTGTGTTTATTGCCAGCGTTCTGTTTATGGCACGCACTACTGGGATCTCCTGGATCCACGAATCAACAGATTTACTGACTAAATGATAATCTTAAGCGCATACGTGTGAATGCAACATATTTACAAAAATTATTTTGGATTCTTTTTTCTGCTTACTGCAATATACTTTTCCCGTGGCTGTCAGACTTCAGCTTTCCCCTGAGATGCGAATCCCTAATTTGTTCCATGTGCCCTTGGCAAAACCGGCTATTACTACTTCTATTTCCATGGATGATCAACAAGAATACAAGGTAGAAAAGATCCTAGACTCAAGAATTTCGAGAGGGTCTCTTCAATTCTTCATCCAGTGGAAAGGTTTTGGTCCTGAGTAATGCTCTTGGATAAAACAGGTTGATGTCCATGCTGCCTTTCTGGTACGGGAATTCTACAAGCAGTTGACAAAGAAACCACATGTATGTGGTCCAGATATGGTGGTGCCCATGGTTGTAACACAGGCGCACAAAGGCGTGATATCACGACGCCGCGTTCCGATGCCAAATTTTTAAGATTGCTCAGGATGATAAGTTTTGTGTTATACATTCCTGGGTGCTCTATATTTTCTGCTATATTGATTCCTGAACTTTAGTAGCAACAGAATGACACTGCCTAGAATTAATTAAGTAAAAGATATCCAAAGGCTCTGCAGTTCACTCCCTCTGCCGGTTCTAACAATCTGTTCTCCTCCAGATAAATCACATGCAGTCTTTTGGTAAGTGAACCAGCGCTAAAAGAAAAGGGCTTTCCAGATTTTTTGCATGATTTATTGGCCTCCTTGTACCTTATAAATGATTCGGCTGTCCCAGCTAACTTAAAAGCCTTAAAAGCATGTCTTTTCTTACCAACCTCAATACCAACACTTCTATTGAACCAAAAAGGTTTTGCTTTGCAAATGGGAATGTATTATTATTATTATTAACATGTATTTCTATAGCGCCAACTTGTTGCATACTGACGTATATTTATTACGCAGGATTTTAAAGGCTTCCCATTTTTGTTCTGTGTTTAACCCGGTGAAAAACATTTCCCCCGTAATATGTTGCAGAGATGACATTATACTGTCAAAGTTTGCCTCAATACCAACACTTCTATTGAACCAAATAGGTTTTGCTTTGCAACAATTTTCTTTGCTTACAAGGGGAATATACTGAAGTATATTTATTAAACAGAATTTTAAAGACTTCCCATTTTTGTTCTGTGTATAACCCGATGAAAAGCATTTTCCATGTAATATGTTGCAGAGATGCCTTATACTGTCAAACTTTGCATGCCTGAAATTTTGTGTTTTAGTTACACCCTTATAGAATTGCTTCCACAACAGAATCTCAAAGGAGACCATGTTATGATCACTATTCCTTAAATGCTCACCCACACAAATGCTAGAGATTGATTCAGTATGATTAGTTATTACAAGATCCAAAAGAGCGTTATTCCTATTAGGTTCTTGAACAAGTTGGAATAAAAAAGTTGTCATTTAGCATATTTATAAAACTACTAGCTTTTTCTGTCTTAGCAACCCCATTACCCCAGTCAATGTCTAGGTAATTGAAGTCACCCATAGTAATAACTTGACCTTGTTGTGGAGCCACTTCTATTTATAAGAGTAGCTGGGCTTCATACTCATACAAGGTGGTTTATTGCATACACCAATGACAATTTTCTTTGTAACCTTTTGCCCAGTCAAAATCTCTACCCAGAGGAATTCCACGCCCTCACCAGTGCCAGCAATGGTTATTTCTTAGTGCATGGCTTTAATTCAGGCTTTACATACACACACTCTCCTCCACCTTTTTAATCCCTCTGTCCCTCCTAAAAAGGGTGTAACCATTTAAATTCATAGTCCTGTCACAGGTTTAATCCCACCAGGTTTCAGTGATTCCAATTATATCATAATTTTAAGAGCATGCAATTTATTCTAGGTCTCCCATTTTACCTGACAAACTTAGAAGTTACGGCATCCAAAAGCGGACGTCCAAAATGAGACGCCGGTGACTTTTCACCAGGGCAAAATTTTGCCGGGCATTTCGCTAATTTATTCACCTATGATGAAACGCGGAAATTCGCTAGTTACTACTTTTGAAATTTGCATTACTTAGTGAAGAATTATATTTTAAGATAGTTTTAGTCTGTTTTCCTTGCAATTGAGGGACCTCCTTAGCTGGTAAACTCAGTGCCCCCTCACTCCTCCCCCATGACACGTTACTAATCCCACTGCCCCGTTTACCCTAGCTTCCCCATGATTCTTTATCTCACCCCCCCACCCACTTGCTTAGTTTAAACACTCCTCTAACCTCTTGGCCATTCTTTCCCCTAGCACAGTAAACCCTAAAAATGAATAGTGTTAAAAATACCATAGTTTATATTGATTCTCAATAGCAGCAATGATCCAGAACTTCAAACATGTCACAGGGGGTCACCATCTTGGAAAGTGTCTCAGACCAGCTGTTGAGAAGCTAAGATAAGGGATTGTCACAAATCATCAAACAGATAATAAAGCTGGCTATCAAATAAGATGATGCTACAAGACTTTTAAATTGTGATGCTAGTTGCACTTGTCTCTGTGCTACAGTATAATAATTATCATTATTAACTAATAATCAGTGTTATATGGGGATATTTATATTCTATTGGAAGAATATAATATGTTTTGTTAGCGCAAAAATTCATAAACACCTTTTCGAACGTTAGCGACCATTTTTGTACCATTTTGACTGGTTAAAGACCTCAACAACTTCCTTGCAAAGTGACCAAATTGCTTTTGCAAACCATTTTTGAGATAAAATATTTAAGGAAACTCCAGAGAATGTGTTAAAGGTTCACAATGGGCAATTAAGATTTGCAATGTAAATCAAGCATAGCGAATAATTTTATGTGGCGACAGGTGAATTTTTATTTGCAAAGTTTGGCTTTTGCAAATTTTAATACATTCACCCTTAAGTGTACTGTATATTTTGAGTCAGTCCCTGAACTCAGTAACTAACAGCAGCACAGAGCATGTACAGTGAATTAGCAGAAAAGGAGATGGGGAGCTACTGGGCATAACTATTTCCCTGCTAAATGGCTGTGGTCCCCTTTGGCTGATACCGAATCCCAAAACCTAATGTACAACATTTCAAGCCTACTGTACATCTTTAGTTAAACTCTAATTCTCTTTGAAATCCCCCATATTTTTATTTGCTATGAATCGTAAATTGTGTATTCACTGAGCTATATGCATTCTTGACAAAAAGATTTCACCCCAAAAAGTTGAACTTGCACAATAAAATTACAAGGGGATGTCCTGCAGGAACCTGTCCTGATTTCCGGTAAGTGTTCTTTTAGTTATGGAAATTTCTCAGAATTCATGTCCAACTTTCTTAACGATATCAAGATAAGTTTCTTGCACAATGCAAGTAAATCTAAATCATGTTCATGTTTGCTTTCAATCAGTCACAGACAATACACCTCCAATATCGCGTGCACATTCATAGACCAGAAACCAGCGGTGATTAAAAAGTAGTTTATTACCCCAACACTCTTCCTGACACTTTTTGTGTTGTGACACAGGTTATTATAGGCATCAGTCACAAACTTGAGCAACTCACATTGTCAATTACAAGGGAGAGAATACATAATAATATCTTGTAGAGAAATCACGCCCATAAGAAAAAAATTGTAATTTTCTTACATTAACTAAAATTCTACCTTTCCTCTAAAAATGCAAATGTTTGTTAGAATTCAGTATATACTTCCTTTCCATATAACATGATAATATATAAAAACTTAAACATTGTTTATAAAGTTGCCCTAACATATTAACACTGATTTGTGTTTTGCTGCAGAGAATTAACTGATCAGTTATGGAACTGAATGACACATAACAATGGCATAAACTAAATGCTTCTCCCTGGAGGTTACACTAACATCAGGTAACATCTTGCTTACTTCTGGTCAAACTCACACAATAACATTCCCATATGCCACAGATATTCAATGTCACACACCTAGAACTAGTTTAATAATTCTAGCTGGCAGAGATCTTCAGTCTTATTCACAGAACTCAACCCATACATTTCACATTTCAGTTTATTTTGTACTTGTTTTGTGTGAAAAGTCAAGGACAAACTTATGTGTATTAATGGCTTAGTGGTCACAGCTAAACACAACAAATATCTTGACATTTTGATTTATATAGGGTTGTTAATGATGAACTATTTTCCATTTACGTTCGTACAATTACATATGCAAAGGTGACCAGAGAATATATGATATACTAAAAACAACGTAAGCTATCAATATTTTCAAGTAAACTTTACTCAATGCTGTTATTATATAATCAATTTTACACCTTGAGTAACAAGTTCATTTCATCAGGAATTTTATTTCCTGAACTGAAAATGTAGAACATATTTAAATCACAGTTTCTCAAGTAATTTGTTACTAGAACAAGTATGCTATTATTACCTAAAATCAATAATTCAGCTATAACATATTGTTAACTCATTATAAAAAGTATTAGGTCAGCCCATGTTTTATTAGAGTAGATCATGATTTTTATTAACTCAAGAATAAAGCTGATTAAAATTTATTATGTGCTAAAACCTAAAAAAAAAATAAAAAGCTGGCAAGTATAAGTGAATATGAGCTGTTAGTAAACGTAATGTTGGTACTAACAATTTTATAATTATGGGTAGAATGTGATTTCTCTCAGTTCAATTTGTTTCTTTTTATGATTTTACTCGATCGGATTTTTGAAATTAATTTTTTTTTATAATGAACATTTGAGATTTTAAGCTTGTCTAGTTTTTATGAATACCAACATTAAATTGGCCTCCCAATGTGTGTGCATAATGCAAAGTGATTATTAATATACTGTACTTCTTTTAATAAAATACATTTTTCTGATTTACCAGCAAAAGTACAGGTAATTTAAAAATTCTCCCTATGATCTTACTGATAATAAATGTTGTCACTGCTATTGTCAAATATCACCAATCCCTTAAAATATTAAAAATTACTTAAAAATTCTAAAATATTCTATCCAATTTTCAAACAGTGGTAAAAATATCTTAACATAAGAACATTTTGCCCTTTAGCAAGTCCTGACAAATATGTCTCAATAAGGCTTATTGGTTTCACATTACTTAAATATGTAACAATAAAATAGTTTAAACTTGCCATCTAGTTAGTATTTGATTTTACAGTATACTGTATGTGCATACATAATAAATTAATAAGGTGATGACTTAAGAGCTGAAATGCATTGGTTAGTTAATATATGACTTTTTCTTAGTTTTTTTGTAGATATTCAGAATAGACATGAAAAGTGAAACTACTTTTGACCTATGCATACTTTAATACTGTCAATGTGTCAGTAGGATTGCTTCATGTTTAAGTACTTGTCAGACTTGGTGGTGATAAAACTGACTGTTTCAAACTCCTGCTGTCCAATCTGTCAAGGGCTACAAGCAGTGGTGGCCTACAGTGCATCTTATATAGTATGGCTTCCATGTCTTGTCTTGTTTTATTTTATTTATTTTAAAATAAAAGATGAACAGCACTAGGATCTAAAGTCAGACACAAGTTCTCTTACTTTACTATGCTTATATCCTGTAGGAGTTTCACTGAAGAACATATTTTTAAACATTAGAGAAAAAAAATCACATTCATATTTTCATAGTAATTCTTTTGAAGTTACTGAAATGATATGCAAACCATAGGGCTGGAGTTATTTCTAATAGTTATTACTGTTCTGCTGAAATTTCCATTAAAACATAAACATATTTACTTTTGCTTTCCAATTTTGACAAGAAACTTTTCATTGCTTTGTAATTCTAAATTTGCCCTGTCACGCATGCCACCACAGGCTCACGTGACAAAGCATGCAACTGTAAAGACCTACACAGTTCCTTACTAACCTGTGCAGAGTCACACCCAAACAGTCCCAACATGCCAAAACTTACACGCTGCCACCACCGCACTTAAGGGCCGCAAGCACCCAGCTCCTGACACTCTGCAACTTACTAGAGACTTATCCCACTATGCTTTCTAGCTAAGCACTATGACATTCACTCTAGCAGACAGGTCAAGGCAATCAACAGACAACACAAAATTCCCACACCAGTGGACAAAGGATCAAACATGCACAACTTGTGGTGTGTTTACCTCCAGCCACTAGAGGGCTTGAGTTGATAATAAGTGTTTTCTGTGTGTCTTTCCACACACTGTTGTTGATCCAGGAACTGATATACAGCCATGAGGCTCAACAGCTGTTTACTACAAGCTCCTTGACTAAAAGTTTGTAGTTCTAAACAGTGTGAGTTTACAAAATAACGCACAACTTTCCTTCTAACTAGCAAGAGGGGTTAACATACATTTAAAATACACACTTCTCCTCAGGTAAAAGGCTCATTTTAGAGCAACAAAGACAAACTCTTTAAATTGCAGATTTAATGGTCCAAAGGGGACAGCGCATAAAATATATAAAAAAAATACAGTTACAAATAAACATACACAGCAGCAAAAAGTTATAAAATAAAAAGGGAAAATTCAGAAACTTACATACATCACCTAAAGAAGGATCTTTAGGTGTCCTTTTCCGGGGGAATGGAGGAAATAACGACATATACCTCCCAAGCAGCTTGGTCCCCAAAGGCATATATCTTCCTAGGTTACCTGGACCCTTGATATCCAGATTGGGAAGGGATAAGTCACACCCCCATTCAATGAGAAAGGTGAGGGTGGATCAGCAATTTACAACAGGCTGTTCTGGAG
>CM044446.1:34565899-34576240 GCA_024363595.1 Xenopus borealis
ACATTTTGGTCGGCTGTTTCAGACTGCAGTGCTTTTCCCTTCATTAACACCCAGAAGGCATTAACTAAGGCTTCATTCACCCACACTAATCTGTATACACCTGCTGCAATTTGTTATTCTGTCCTTATCAGAATATCTGGTAACACTGACAGGGATCATCATAATGTTTGGACTCCTTGAGAAGTCCTAGCTATAAGGTAACTTATGGCTGCGGTGATTCCTGTCTATATTTAGACGATATTTGAGTTAGAATCATCAAGCAATATGACCTCTGAATCTGCCCTGAGACAGACCACTCCACTATAGTACAGGTATGATAATTGTGTTTTCATTCCCCTAGCCAGACAGTCTGTCCTTGTGTCATTTAGTGGGTATTTGTGAATTACCCCCTACTGTGAGGTTTCCTCAGAATGTGGATTCTAAAGGGCTTATTGAATTTGGATATAGTGGAAACTCTAACCCTTTCTATGCTGGAACTTATTGTTCCATCATGACATGCCCATAATCAAGTGTTTGTTCCAGAATTTCATCATTGTTGTGGTAGCAGGTGCCTGATGTAATTGCTGTCAATGCATTAAAATTAAGGCACTTTCACTTCTCTGTATTTGGACACAGTTGCACTGAAGTTTTTCTGAGTAATTTCTTAAGTCTGCCATTTTAGGCATAGGGTGATTTTTTTGTTTGAGTAGGCTAAGTCTAATGTTACTTCAAAAGCAATTCTCCACTGGTATAGAACAGCTAATTCATAAGGATGATAATAAACCTTGGCAAAATTTGTAATTTACCTGTCTAAGCACACACAGGGGCAAATTCACTAAAGTGCGAAGCGTCTAACATTAGCGCTAATTCGCCAGCGTGACGCCAATTCGTAACTTCACAAATTCACTAACACCGACTCTGGCAAATTTTCGCTAGCAAAGTAGATAGACTAGCGCACCTTTATGCCAGGCGAAGTTACGCACTGACGAAGGATCGTAATTACGCAAATTCACTAAGATGACCGTTTTACTGAATGTTACCACTTACGCTAGATGTTACTTCACCAGGTCAGACCTGGCAAAGTTCAATACAATAGATAGGAGTTTGAAAAAAAAATGGAAATTTTTTCTAGGTCCCAAAAAAACGCTGGCGTGTTTTACCTTTTGTAGGGTGATAGTCTGAAAAAGAGCTAATTGTTTGGGGGGGTTACCCTCCTTCCCCAATTACCACATATTTGGACTTTTGCCCAAAGCTTCCGACTTCTCTGAAAGCCGATAGGTCCCTATACTATAAGTACTTAACACACAACTGAAATGGCTTTCTTTGTAACAGTTTTCTTAAACCCAAATACTTTGTATTTGAACCTGACAAGGAGTACTTACTCTAATAAGGCATGGTTTATACTTTTAATGGTTGAAATTTTTTCATGGTGAGATTAAAAAAAGTTTATATATATTTTAATAAGCTGATGACAAATATACTCTTATATCAATTACAAAAAAGCTTTAACTATAAAAACATTCCAAATAGCAATGTCCTTTTAAAATCTCACTCTCAATCAGTGAAAATCTTGCTGTACTTCTATAAAAGCTATAATTATATTTGAATATTTAAGAATATAGAAATAACAAGGGCTGCTATTTCAAAGAAAACCATCAAATAATTTTGTAGAGTAGATCAAAGACAACTTGACAAAGTGTGGGTGTCATATTATACACATTTGTGGAAAACATGGCATTCTTGCAGTTTTCCCTTCTGACTGGAGCATGCAAAACAACAAGCTATAGGTATGTTTTTTTAATGTTAAAAAATAATGTTATTCCAATGTACAGCAGAAAAATTAACTTTCCTATTCTTGCATAAAATAGTATTCCTGCAAATTTAATTATAGAGTAGAATTAATATTCACCGTTATTAAAATATATACACAATTTCCCACAAGTTATTATTATACATTTAAGGGATGCATTTGCAAATAAGCAAACACAAAAATGATTAAACAATTATCTATTCTCAGGTCAAAACAGACATATTGGTGCTTTACTAACTTCATTAGTTTTACAAAAGGTCAATTTTTTTTCTCTGTAATAATAAAACAATAGCTTGTACATGAGCCAAACTAAGATATTAGTCCTTATTGGAAGAAGAACCAGCCTATTGGTTTTATTTATGATATGTATATTTAGTATACTTATGAAATTAAGATCCAAATTACAGAAACCATTCTGGGTCCCAACATACCTCTACCGGATGTCCGTTAGAATCTGCTTAATATTGTCCTGTATCAGAAATCACATTAGCTTATATTTAGTGATAGGCAAAAAAATTCACCATATGCAAATTTTTTCTTGAAACCGTGTTAAAAATTAGCTGAGGCTCGTTTCACAGTGCAATTTTTCGTCACGCGTCAAGTTAGACGCTGAAGGCATGCGCGTCAAAAAAATAAATAAAACGCGCGACAAATGGAACATCACCAGCAGCAGCCAATCAGATCTGAGCATCAACCTGTCTATATAAGGAGGTGCAGAGGCGGCCATTTTTTGTAGTTTATAAAGAGCAAGTTTGAAAGAGAGATTTGTGTTTTATTCATCTAGTGGAGTTAATTTGGTGAGTCAGTGCAAGTGGAGGTTGTGGATTTCAGTTTACTGTTTTCCCTCTTCTGCTTGCCTGCTCATCCCCAATAGCCCTTGTTACGGCTACCTGTCTTTGTCTGTGCTTGTGTATGTGCATCCCTTGTGGGTACACACTCGTGCTGAAGGGATTTAGTTGAGGGTTTAATTTTTTTCTCCTTTCCTTCCCCCAAATATCCAAACTCCCCCTTATTTTTTTTGTTTAGTTGTGCCCACTTTGATGGGCCGTGGGAGGGAGGGATGGGTCTGGGTGGTGATGGTGGGAAGAAGGGAGGGATAGGGAGGGGAGGCAGAGGAAGAGGCCATGGTGCTGGCTGTGAGCATCCAACCCCACAACAGCCCAGCCAACATACTATGCCCAGTACGGGTACTGTAGTGCAGCAACAGCTGCAATCACAGCAGCAGCAACAACAGCAGTAGCTAGTGCCACAGCAGCAGCTCTGGGGCAACTGGCCCACATAGGACTGTGCAAGATTTTTTTTTTCCACTGCTTGATGACCCATACGCTCACAGTAGGCATAGGCAGTGGTAGACTGTCTGCAGCGGGAACCAGTGAGCAGAAGACGGTGGCATCACCTGCTAGCTCAGAGATTGGGGACACTCCATCCCTCCTATTATTTGATCCTCAGGTGGACTTGGACCCAGACACCCAGGATCTTTTTGATGATCAGGCAGGAATGGGGAGCATTCATGTCTGAGGAGGAGGTCATGGCACAGCCCACATCACCAGTAGGGGATATTGGGCAAGGTCCCCTAATGTTAGGGCAGCAGGCCACTGGTGTGGGGTCAGACACCAGCATGCTGTATGTGGGAGTGGATGCCATGTATGAGGCAGGGTCTGGTCTGGGGGAGGAGGTGGCTCAGGAGGATAATAGCAGTAGTTCAGGGGGGGAACTGTGTGTTGTTGATGATGAGAAGGACGAAGAGTGGCTCCAACAACCCCTGCTAGGGGTAGGCAACAGGGCAGCACTGCATCTAGGTCCAAAGCCTCTGGGTGTACAGATGGGGACCATACCCAGCCCTCCACAGCAGGCAAGGCAATGGGCCAAACTTCAGCAGTATCTGCATTTTTCATGTGTCAGGCAGAGGACCAGACAGTAGCAGTGTGCCAGTTCTGCCAGCAGAAGGTTCAAAGGGGGCAGGTCGGGTCAGATATGGGAATGCCAGCTTTAAGTTCCCATATGAAACGTCATTACAGGATGACGTGGGAGTAGCACCAAAGTGGCAGGGCACTCAGGGTCAGTGGTGCTTCCTGTCCATCACCTCCCATTCCTCAGGGAAGAGGTGCTAGCTCCCCAGACCCTGCAGCAAGGGAAGAGGATTCTGAGGCTCACACTTGGAGGCAGCACAATGGAGCTCCACCTCTTCTGCATCCTCCTCCTCAATTTGGCCTCTTTCCCACCAGGTCTCCCTCCCCCAGTTCCTCACATCGAAGAAGCCCCCTTTCGATGGATTGTGCTGCCCCTAACTGGCGGATCCCCAGCCGCCATTTTTTGCCAGGAAGGACATCCCTGTCCTCCACCAGCAGGTGGTGGAAAAATTGTCCCTGTCGCTGGATCATGTTGTCGGCGGCAGGGTGCAATGCACCACTGACACGTGGACCAGTAGACATGGGCAGGGGAGGCACATATCCTACACTGCTCACTGGGTCACCATGATGAGTGCTGGGGCGGGTGCAAGCAGTGGTGCTCCCCTCATGCTACAGGTGCCTCCCCGTGGGCAGGGCAAACCCCACACACCCACTTCCTCCTCCTCTACTATGGATGATCCACCCCTGAAGCATACTCACAGTTACACTTCAGTGCAGCACAAGCTATGTCAGGCTGTGCTGCAACTCCTCTCTCTGGGTGAGCTCTTACCCGTCTTACAGACTCAGGTGCAGAGGTGGTTCACTCCGTGCCAGCTCCAAGCAGAAAACATTTGCAACAATGGCTGCAACCTGCTGGCCACCATCCGCCTAGGCCACCTGTTCTCATATTCTCATTCTTGTGGTGTAGAGCTTCATCAAGAGCTACCAAGGGTTGGGTGACATGCTTTAGAAGGTACGTATGGTATGTGGCCATTTTCACAGGTCCCCCACCACCAGTGTTGTCTTTGGCACAGATGCAATGGCAGCGTAATCTGCCACCCCACTGGCTCATCTGTGACCAGCCAACGCCCTGGAATTCCATCCTGCACATGGTGGAGTGCCTCGTAGAGCAGCGCTGGGCAGTCAACAATTACCTGCTGGAGCACACAGCCAGGGGTACTCAGGGGCAGATGTAGGGTACATCAGTGTAGAGCAGTTGCAGCAGATGAGGCAGCTCTACCGAGTACTTGCCCCCTTTGAGCAGGCCACATGCTTTGTTAGCAGGGACAATGCACGTTAGCGATGTGATACCCCTGGTGTTCCTCCAAATTGGATGGCCTGCTAGAGGAAGGTGATGTGCCTGAGGAGGAGGAGGAGAGTAGGCCCCGGATGCAGGCAGAAGGGACTGGGAGGCAGGATGAGGAGGAGATGGTGCCTGCTGAGGAGGAGGAGGGAGAGGAGGACTGGGTGCCTGCGCAGCATGGCAGGGCACACGCCACCCAACCACCCCAGCTATTGTCCATGGCTGGGAGGGCACAAAGCAGGGGCAGGTCAAGCCAGATGACTGGTTGCAACTGGAGGGCAGTCAAGAAAAGGTTGGTCGGGTACACCTCTTTTACATGGCTGCCCATATGCATACTTGCCTCCAGACCGATCCCCGGGTCTGTTCCATCAAAGACCAGGATTTTATTGGGTGGCCACTTTGCTTGACCCAAGGCACAAGAAAAGGTTGAGGGAGTTCCTTGTACCCAGCCAAAGAGAGAGGAGGTGGGTTAATTGAGGAGGGCTCTGTGCTCAAAACTAGTGGAGGCCTTCCCTCAGTCTGACATGTCTCAGGCCTCCACTACTCTACACTTCCAGCAGAGATGGGGGCCTAGCAGCAGCAAAGGCGGAGATCTCATGGGTGTTTTGATGAGCTTTTTCGAGCCTCAATGGGCAGCAGCAGGCCCAGTCAGTACCCGAAGCCACCACCAGCAGTGGGTGGAGCATATGGTGGCTGACTACACGGGGTCAGTCAGCATGCAAGACGCCCTTTGCCCTGATGATGACCCCAGGCAGTTTTGTGTATTGAGGTTTGACCAGTGGCCAGAACTGGCACAGTATGCTCTGGAGGTGCTGGCTTGCCCCCCTGTCAGTGTCCTGTCAGAGAGTGTCTTCAGTGCTGCAGGTGCGGTGGTCACTGAATAGCAGACACGGCTATCCACTGGCAGCATGGATATGCTGTCATTCATAAAAATGAATGAGGCCTGGATAAGCAGTGATATCCAAGTACCCATTGCAGACAGCAGAGACTAGCCTCCTCTCCTCCTCCTCTTCACAGATGTGGCCTCCTCTCGCCATTGCTGTCTATACCCTCCTCCTTAGTAGTATTGCCTATTCCACCTGCTGCCATTGCTGCTGCTGCAGCCTGCTACTAGCCCTAGTAGTACTGCTGATGTGCTGCATTGTCAGCTAATTTTTTATCTGGTGGGGGCCTTTCAAGGCTCATACTGCTATCGCAGATACTAATGCTGCATTGTCAGCAATTTTTATCTGGTGGGGCCTGTCAAGGCTCCTACTGCTATCACAGATACCACTCTTGCATTGTTAGCAAATTTTGTATCTGGTGGGGACCTTTCAAGGCTCCTACTGCTATCACAGATACTACTGCTGCATTGTCAGCAAATATTTTATTTGGTGGGGGCCTATCATCAAGGCTCTTACTGCTATCTCAGATACTACTGCTGCATTGTCGGCAATAATATTGCTGCTGAGTTGTCTAATGTCTTATGGTTGAGGCCTAACATGGCTTCTAAAATTGTTGCTTCTAATATTGCCACTTGGCTAATTTCTTATGGTTGCGGCCTAATATGGCTTGTAAAAATGTTGCTTCTAATATTGCCGCTTAGTTGGCTTATTTATTCTATTTGAGGCCTGCCTCATGTAATTCTTCCGGTTCTGATATAATTGTTTCAAAAACTACTGCTGCTGTTGGTACTACTGCCTCATTAATTGGCAAAAGTCTTCTATTTGAGGCCTGTCTCCTGTAATTCATCTTCTGGTTCTAATATAATTGATTCAAAAACTACTGCTGCTGCTGTTGCTAACATTGCCTCATTATTTGGCAAATGTCTTCTATTTGAGGCCTGCCACATGTAATTCTTATGATTCTGACATAATTGGTTCAAAACTACTGCTGCAGTTATTGATACTACTGCCTCATTATTTGGCAAATGTCTTCTATTTGAAGCCTGCATGGGGTCTGCCAAGTCTACTAAAAATTATGTGGCTTCCAATAATGCCACATTTTCTGGGTTATTTTTTTGGATTCAAGCCTATCTCTTTGTCTAATTATAACTTTAATTCTAATAATGCTACTTCTACTATTGCTGCAGTGTTAGCAAATATAGTGACATTGAAATTACAACATTGAAATCAATGTATTTGAGTGTAACAGTAATCAATTCATTGATTTTGGTGCTGTTGCATTGAAATTCGCCACTGTTGTGTTGAAGTCTGGTGTCGGGCGCCAAAGTCAAAGTGCGTGCTTGCGCACATCATGCACATGTCAAAGATAGGCGTCACCTATGTAAAAACCCATTGCCCTACCCATTTGTAGGAGTTCCAAGAGAAAATTTATGGCTTTACCAGGCAATATGTGTTGAAGTCCGGTGTCGCGTGCCAAAGTCGACGTGCGTGCTTGCGCACAACGTGCACACATCAAAGATAGGCGTCACCTATGTGAAAACCCATTGCCCTACCCACTTGTAGGAGTTCCAAGAGAAAAGTTATGGCTTTACCAGGCAATATGTCTCACAATGAGCTCAGGTATCTCATCAGGTAACTCCACCAGGAATCCAGGCACGACATCACAATATGATGCTGGGGCTAAGGCTCAGGCTGCGCTGGTACTTCAATGTGCACCTGCCTCTTCGCAACCTCCAAAGGCTA
This sequence comes from Xenopus borealis, assembly GCA_024363595.1. Taxonomy (NCBI): domain Eukaryota; kingdom Metazoa; phylum Chordata; class Amphibia; order Anura; family Pipidae; genus Xenopus; species Xenopus borealis. The sequence goes on from CM044446.1 coordinate 34,573,508, forward strand.
TGGAGTGACCTAAAGAGGAGGCACACAGCACTTGTGGAAGAAGTGCAAGTGGAGCTGGAAGGTAGCATTATTTAAAAAGATAACATAGAATTATCTTGTTTATTACAATAAAATCAAAACTTGTTTTATAATGATTTGCTATTTTACAGCAAGAACATATTTAAGTGAATACTTTAATTAGGATTGGAGGAGTTGACTGTCATATAATTGCAGATAAGTTAGATAACAACAAGAACATGAGCTGTCAAATGGAGATTATCTGCTGCAAAAAAAACTCTCTTAAAAGGGTGGTTCTCATTTTCTAAGCCAATTCTAAGCAACTTTTCAATTGATTTTTTTATTATTTATTACTTATAGTTTTATAGCTACAGATGCAGTCACTTGGATTTGTGTGTTAAATGCGTCGTGACTTAACTCATCTAAATCAAATTCAACAAACGCCCGGAGAGCTTGTAGTATAGTATGCTTTCAAATCATTCTTAGTGTTTTATTGCAAGAAACATGCACAACATGTTTCGGCGTATCCGCCTTCATCATCCCATTTATCCCACTTAGCACAGAATATTGTGTCACAGCATCCCATACAATTAAATAGTTCACCATTGAAAACAATGGTGCTTTGGTATGCTAATGAAAAGGTTAAATGCATTAAATGAGTTAAGATAACTTTAGATAACACAGTTTCTTCAATTAGCCCTGAGTCACGACACATTTAACTTACAAATCCAAGTGACTGCATCTGTATTTGTCTTTTTTTCATGGTTGTTTGCTGCTTCCAAATGGGTGTTGCTGCCCCTTCTAAAAACACAAATGCTCTGTTAGGGCCCTTACACACGGGCGTTTAGTTATGCGCTTTCCAAATGCATGTGCATTTTTTTCGATGCAGTTATATGCGTTGTTATTGTTTCATATATGTTTTGTGTTCATGAAACGCATGTGCGTTTGTGAATTGTATAAATTCCCAGAGAGCCCAAGTTTCTGTGACTCCTGACCCCAAGATTTTGTGTGCCCTATACAATATGGATTTGTATGACATATTTAATCGTTTTCTCCAAGCATTCTGCTTATTTTTTCTGGCTTTTACCAAGAAGTGTATTGTTGCTAGGAAGCCTAGAATGTGAGTCCACCCTTTAATCTCCCAGAGATTTTCAAAGGGTCATTTTCATACTTTATTTTTTATTTCATGAGTTAAGAAAATATCCACCAAAATTTGTGGAGTTTACTCGTATATCTATTATTGATTTTGATGAGCTTCTCCAAATTCTGCGGCCTAGTTTACAAAAGCTTAATACAAATATGAGAAAATGCATTTTTCCAGAGGAGAGGCTGCTTGTGACCTTGAAGTAAGCAAGCAACAAATAGCTTTCCCATGACACCTAACATCAAGCTTTCTATATGAATGCACTTATTTTCTACTACAGACCTTCTCAGATGTTGTTTTTTTATCTACATCAACTTCATAATATTACAAGTGAATAAACTGAAAATGCCTCATAACAGTTCACTTAGATTTGTAGCCTTAAAGTAACAGATCATTGTTAAAAGGCAAATGTAAAAAAAGGATATTCTTTACAAAGGTTTATGTATAGAGCATTCAGGTAAATGTTAAGCTACTTAGTAAACATGTCAGCATAAAAAAGGCCAAAAACTATGTTCCATATGGCCCCCCTCAAGTGACATTTGAAAAGGTGCAAATGATTAAATAGCTTGTATTGTTAATGTATACATTACCTCAGGCCATTATGGCTTATCTTTTTCACTACCTAAGTCTACTGTTAACATTGTTATATTTCCCAGGCTATGTATTTAGCCATATAAGATTTGGCCTATTTAATGTTAATTCCCTATTTCTTTATGTGTAAAAAGAGGCTTAATAATGGAAGAATAGTGTGGGTAAAACCATTCGACCCGTTAAGAAACGAATCTCTGAACATATTAGCTGTGTTTCTAGAAAGGATAGGAGCTCGGCAGTTGCCAAACATCTTTTGGATTTCCATCGAGGAAACTTATGTTTCACTTTTCAGGTGATTGATAGGGTTACACATAATAGCCGCAAGGGCGATGTAGAGGTCACCCTTCTGAGGCGAGAAGCGTATTGGATATACTTGTTGAAAACAATTACCCCTCATGGCCTAAACAGGGAATGGGAGTTAAACTGTTTTATTGACCGTTGAATACTGTTACCTGATTTTGTACGATTTTGTACATTTTTGTTGAATTTACATTCATGTCTATATCCATTTATAAATTAATTTGTTTTATATATATATATATATTTTTTTTGATATATTTTTTGATTTCTTGATTCTGTCTGCTATTGATACATGTAACATATTTGATTAGTGATAGTGAGGTATTTTGCTGCACGACTGACAATGAATTAACCAATGAATTTATTAATGATTGGTGACGCTTAGTGACGTTTTTGATTCTAATATGCATATTTTATTGTTACCATTTTATAAATTGTATACCACTAGGGGGCTTTTTTAGCTTCTGATGAAGTGACTCTTTGTCACGAAACGCGTTAAGCTTTCCCCTGCCCGCTTGTATTAAAGTTTTAAGAAGAATCAATAAGGTTTTGGACTTTTAACATGGCGGTTTTCCCCGACTCTACATGAGGCTGCACTCCACGCTATCCATATTCTGTAATTTTGCCATGGCCAGAGCGGTCTTGGGTGGTGCATCCATATGTGAGTACATATCCATTTGATTCCCCGGTGTTGCGCCCGA
>CM044446.1:34611972-34627989 GCA_024363595.1 Xenopus borealis
GACTAATGTGATAAAATAGGATTTTCAATATTTTTTTGGGGTGACGGGTCCACTTTAAATCATATGTATAATAGTTCTATCAGGTAACACATATATGCTCTACCAGACAGGTAAAGGGAATTTTTCATTGAAATGAATGAGTGCACTTAGTGCTGAAAACAAATCTTAAATAAAGACAATAAGAGAAACGCCTACAAGCACATATATTAAACTGTAGCCCAAAGTGCAGTGCAAGACCAACATGGAAAACATGGAACTAGATTATATTATTCAAAGCAAAATACTGGATGGCAGTAGTTGGTAATAATAAGAGTAGTAGTAGTAGTAGTAAGAATCATCTTATAAACAGAGGTAATGACAAGTAATGCAACCTAACTACAGAAGCAATACACACAGTAACAACTGTTTACACCCCAGTAAACCTTTTTTATTGGTAAAAAACAAAACTGTTTCTAATTCAATTAAAAACCGAAGTGTCTTAAACGCAACAGCTTATTTATATAAACAATAGTAGTGCTTCTGAAGCAAACATTGCTGTTTTACCAGTGCAGGGCAACACTACATTATATTTTTATTAAAACAATTTCATTTTTTGATGTTACTGGTCCTTTAACAACATTCAGCTGGGTTGTGCAGTGTAGGTAACACTTCTGCTTTGAAGCACTAAAGTCTTAGTTCAGTTGTGGTCTGAGCACTTTTTGCAAGAAGCTTTACTGGGCCAGGAACAGATGTAAATGATGAAAAATCTCTGCTGCATAAATGTGTTGCTATAAATACATGATAGATAATCAAAACAAATGGAAGTTAAAAATAAAAAAACAGTAAATCTGTAATTTATTTGAAGGCGCTGGACTAATAAAAACAAACTTTAGATTTAAAGTACTTTAAATATAGGAACATTGACAAACAAATTAGCTCTCATTTTTCAATCTATGTTCAAAGGGATGGGATGTCCTTTAAATAGTGTTTATGGTTAGTAGGGATGAACAAAATTCACCCATCCCTAATGGCTAGAAGAATAGGGAAATGTTTGAGGCATTTAGGGAGTTCTTTTTATAGGTGCTAGTAAAAACAAACACAACGTAAATTATGATGTAAAATAGTTTTTTTTTCATATTCCAATTTCATACAGTTTATATTCTATATCAAACAAATATTTTAGTGATATTTGAAGATGTAATTAATTAGTAGAAATAATCAAAACTTATAATGACACAAAAAAATCACAAAAGATTGCCAAATGTTCTACAAAATACATGCCGATAAAAATTTTAATGCTTTTAAGAGGTGCTTGAATGATTTCTTGGACAGACATAATATCAAAGGGTATTGTGATACTAAACTCTATAGTTAGTATAGACATGCCATATATAATTTATGTGAAGGTGTAAAGGGGTGTGTGTGTGTGGATGCTGGGTTTTCATTTGGAGGGGTTGAATTTGATGGACTTTGTCTTTTTTCAAAGTAACTATGTAAGATTCATGACAATGTTACTTATTTCAACTAGCAATTTTTCCCCCTTTATACTATTTTATAGTGCAGCAACATATTATGGATTATACAAAAGCAGATATGCAAATAGCTGTAATATATTGAAAGGAACTAATGTGCATTCATTTCACCAATGGAAGTATTGATTAGCAGCAAGGTAAGGTTCATAAGGCCATAGCCTTCATCTGTTAAAATGCATGATTTCAAAGATGCTCCCAGTAGCTCCCCATACTCTTTTCTGATGATTTCACACACATGTTCTGGGCTGCTTTCAGATACCTTAACTAAGGGCCATCTCATAATATAGAGTACTAGACATTAAGCCCGTTAAATTAACAGGCGCTAGAACATATGTAGTCAAACATTTATAAAAACAGACTTGTTCCAGTCCAAAAAAAAGTGGACAACCATGGTGGACACCTAGAGTGCTTCTCAGTAGTTTTAAAAATACTACTGCTTCCTAAAGAGGTTGGGCAATGTTTATTTATGGTATAGATCACACCAGTGTTTTTTTTCCACAAAAAAATGTTTGTCCTACAGAATTTCAGAGGCGACTTTGCCTCAATGTTACTTTTAGAAAAAGAGCCGCCTGACTTTGTCAGCTCAGCATCCCTGTTGCCGTAGCAACGTCGGGGACATGCGCTGAGTGAGCGGGTCTCACTTCTAACAACGTGAGATTAAAGATAGGAACAGTTGGCACCGCCCCCGCCTCTTTATCATTCGCTCTTCACGTGCGCATGCCCATTTTCCACCAATCATATTTTTTCCTTGGCGTCCTGTAGGAGGAGTTGAGTGAGTCAGAGAGTGGGAGGTACTTTCACAGCTATGGCCTCCCATAGACAGTAGCTGCTCCTCTATCACCCGCCGGCCAGCAATGCTCTATCCCTCTGCCATTGGGCAGCACAACAAAGAGGGACGGGGCAGCGCACTGGTATTGGCTGCGGCTCTCCCATGAGGGTTTTTAGGCAATAAATAAAGAGGCAAGACGCTCTATGAGGAGCTGGTGGAAGTCTCTCTTTACCCGACCCCCCGTTTACCTTTACTGACTGCGCCGCAGACTCCCCGAGCCACACATTCCACAGCTCGAGCTGCTCCTCTGTCACATGGTGCTTGGGCATGTGTACAGCTGGCGGTGTAGCGGTGAGCAGAGGAGTGGCACACCGTTATGTAGCGCCGGTCTTTCCATAGATTGAAGGTTAGCGTTAGACGCTTCGCGCTGGCTGTCCTTGGGGCACATGCGCAGCAGCACAATTCCACGGACACAGAGACTGGACGCAGAGACACTTGAACTTTATTATATAGGATATAACAGTTTTCCCGACGTCTGATGTGGAAAAAATGCATGATTGAACTTTTTTGTCCAGTGCAGAAACATGTGCATTTTTTTTGTCAATCCATGCTAGATTTTCACCATGTGGCCTTGTATGTTTTGAAAATCCAGACTGAGGATTTAACTCCGGTCAGTATTGCCTTCTCTATTGCATATCTCCACAGGGGCACTTGGGGATGGCGTTGGACGCCTTCCTCTAAAATTATACGTGATGCCAAGAGTCAGATAGAAGGGGAACTTTATGGACCTTGGATAACTTACCACAAACAATCTTAACCTTAATTTAATTTCATCTTCTCATTTACAACAGAATTTTCTATGGTTTCACAAAATCTTCAGCAAATCAATAAATTATAGTATTGCAATTAACCAGTATCAATTACGTAATTAAAGTGGATGCACCTGCACTTGCCCCATTGTGAGGAGTATATTGTCACATTTTCCATGGTTGCACGGGGTCTTTTGTCCAAGTCTGAAATTTTAACATATTACACCAAAGCAAAATAACCTGTGAATTCTGAATCAAAATTGGAGTCTACAGGCATTTTTTGCAACAAAACCTGGCTTATCACTACCACAGATTTTTGCTAATATAATTTTTTTGCAATGTATGGTTCTTCTGTGAATTTCTGAGTTTACTGAAATGCGCCAACATTTTGCCATGTGGTCCGTTTTAGATGCAAAAGTTGTATGGTAGACAAAGAAAAAAGACACATTGTAAACAAGAAAATACCTGCTCATCATATTATCCTTCTTTCTCCTTCCACATTAATTAATGGGATTTCAGCACCCAAATATCTGTTTGGTGGTTGGATTTATTAGTCAACACAGTCAACAAGACTGGAAAAGATGTGTTATTGGCAGCCCAAAAATGGAAAAAAGGTGCTATGAAAAATGGTTATAGACGCTAATGTATTTTGCTACAAATAATTAACGCAATAAATAAAGTTGCCAATTGTTAGGCTGCAGAGTAATGGTGCTGGCAAGGCAGGCGAGAAGGTGCAAGACATGAGTCAACCAGTGTTTTATAATCCTGAGGATTACATACACCAGCACCAGTTCAATTTGGTTCTCAGGAGACTATACATGAGATTCCATGCTATACCAGCTGTTCTGAATCCGTTTGTGACCTTGGTTTGTGTTATTGAGCAAGTCAACTGGGGATCACATTAATCTAAGTGTCTGTGCCAGTATTATCCTGCATGAACTCTGAGCGGGTCATCCCCTGCCTGATCTGTACTGACCTGAACCATTCATTTTGCTGGGATGCCACCCCCTGTACCTTTCAAGGGAAACCTAGCTGGGGGAGAAGTAGTAGTGGTTACCAGAAGCTGCTAGTGTCCACGCAACTTGGCTTCAGGAGCTGTTCCTAACATCACTCCTGAGAGCCACTATAGTAGCACTTCCTCACAAAGCAGCTTGTAGGAATTCTCTGCTTCAGTTTCCCACTGCTTATAGCAATAATATTATACAGTCATTAACTACTGCATTGGGGCTGAAGCTGAAGGGGCAATTAGTTCCTTCCTGGAACTTATTACAGCATAACCTCAGCCATTGGTATCTACAACATAGTGACAACTGTATTATTAACCCATAGACCTGAATATGTTTTGCTGTTTCATGAATTATCCTTTAGTTTCATGATTTTTTTGGGAAAATGGGACAGATTGGCTCATCATTAACACAACCACTACAAAAGGCTTTGCAAGGTGGATAACTGGCGTAGATAACATTAAAGGTACTGTACATCTTTTTACTTTATATTGATGTAGTTCTATACTGGTAGAGTTACTGTAGTTCAGTATTTAAAATGCATCAATACTATCTTTATATTCTTTGGCTCTCCTTGAACATGATCATACATGAATGTCTCCATAACAAAAAGACTTCCCTAGGTAAAGTAAAGTAAGTAAGTAAAGATACAATAAAAGCAATTAAGCACAGGTACAGATTAATTCTTATTTTGGTATACCATTGTTCTACCATTTGAATGACTATGCCAGATTTATTTTAAAGGACCAGTAACATCAAAAAATTTTTTTTTAGTATAGAACAAAATAAAAACACCAAGAAAAATTTAACTTTAACTGGTGAAGTGCGTTGAAGTGCGGCAAAGTGCGGCAAACGCTAGCGAAGCCAACGCTATCGAATTTGCGCATCTTAGTGAGTTTGCCCCTTAGTGCAGGAGTCAGCAACCTTTACTATCAAAAGAGCCATTTCCCCCATCTTCCACTAAAGAAAAATAGTCTGGAGCTGCAAAACATAGCACAGCTTTTTAAAAGTTTAAACCTTTTTTTTTTTACTTTTAACTGTTACAAAACACAATATAACAAACAAAAGTACAGTGTGCATGTGTAGGCCTACTTTCAAATACATTAAACACTGAATTGCGCTATTAAATGCTAGTGTTCTCATCTGCTTAAAGATGAGAGCTATAGAATTCATTAGAATATGTGTCACATCCATGTCTATTGCCCTCACACCTGCTGCATCTGGACTCTGTCTTAAGTATGTGACCACTGTAAGGGCCATGATGAATCATCTTTCTGCGGCTTGGTCTTGCCTGTCAGTCCCAGGACGTCTATACAGCCCGTGTACTTGCTGGCATCTTCCTTAGTGTGCGACCACCGTAAGCTAACAGTTAGCTTCCCACGGCCACAAACTCAAGAAGCCACCAGCAGGTGCGGGGGCTGTATAGATGATGTGACAGACAAAGCCGCAAGATTGAGCCCCAGCAAGCAGGATAAAGAGCCACATGCGGCTCCGGAGCCTCAGGTTACCTACCTCGGCCTTAGAGGGATCACTCAGGGCTCGCTATTGGGTCCACTTTTATTTAACTTGTTAATAACTTAGGGGAGGGTGTTATAAGTAATGTATTATTGTTTGTAGATTACACAAAACTATCCAGTCCAATTCATTTCATCCTTGCAACAAGATCTTGACAAACTAGCAATCTGGGCAGCTAATTGGCAAATGAGATTCAATACTGATAAATGTAAAGTCATGCACCTGGGATGTAAAAATATTCAAGCTACTTATACCCTTAATAGGACTGCACAAGGCAAATCCATTATGGAAAAGGACCTTGGAGTCCTTGTAGATGAGAAACTTGGCTGTAGCAAGCAATGACTGTCAGCAGCATCAAGGGCAAATAAGGTCTTCAGCCGTATTAAAAGGGGCACAGAGTCACGGGAGGAGGGGGCCATTCTTCCACTTTATAAAGCACTTGTAAGGCCACATCTAGAAAATGCAGTACAGTTTTGGTCTCCATCACTCAAACAGGACATTATTGTATCAGAGAGGGTACAGAGATTATTGTAGCCGGAAGCTGTGGCTTAGCTTCTGTGATTGTAGCACGCCATACCCCCCTTTAAACTAATGGTGGTCCTATGCTTTTAAAAAACGGGCATTGATGTGGGAATCTCTCTCTTAAAAGCCACATACTGGCGGGGGAGGATTTAGCCCTCAAATTGAAACCAAGGCTCAACACACTGACTACAGGTAATGCTATTATGCAGAGAAATAAAAGACATAATATACTATTATATATATTCATGTACTGTAAGAGACTGACACAGAGGAAGGTGATGTCAGTGGGATCCCCATTAGCTTTCACAGAAGGCGGCCACAAAAATCAAGAAACTTTTCCTACACACTGCTCCCACCAGACTCCTCACTGTTCCTACCCCAGTACTAGCCCACAGTGCACATGCACCATTATGACATGAGCGTCCTGCAGTACAGCCTGCTGCCTGGAGCCCAGACCTATATGAGCGCATCTCCCTCCAGCTATGGGACTTAAGGCTACAGCTCCAGCCAACAGCAGCACCAGCATCCTTGGCTGCAGTTGTAAGCCACAGCTGCTTCATTTAGTGCCCTAGGGGCACTGGGATCCCTGGTGAAATCCAAACCCAGTTTCAGTCCCCCAGTGAGTGGAGGAAGCTCCCACAGCCAGCCACTCTGTTCCGGAGATCTGCGGGAGATGATCAGCATGTACTTTCCTTGGAAGGGAAGTCTGGGATCAGGAAGCTGCTGCTGCTGCGGCTTTGGCAGCAGCAACTAGCAGACTTCACAGCTTGCCCCAGCACTACCAGGGGGTAGGTGGTGCACAAGGCAATGCTAACTGGTGCGCAAATAAGATAACTGAGCGCTGTGAAGCAGAGGAACAAAATGCAATGATACAGTTCCAATTACATCCTAGGGGGGTGCTGATGATGAACTGGTGCTGCTATCTCCTCCTGTGCTGCCAGAAGCTAATGGGGAACCTGCCGAAATTCAAAAATCAAAAAGAGATTATCCCAAGACATCAAAGTACTAAAACATATAGTCTTTATTGAAAATTCATATTAAAATAGGTATTCGGCCTTTCGCGTTGCATACCCCCTGGTACTTAATTATAGGCATGAATGACCCCCACCCAATCCTGAGTATATATACCCAAACTGACCCCACCTTATTGTTAAAACCAATCCAAACTCGCCACATCACCTTACAATATCCAAGTGTTTATTGTATACATTATCAGGGCACTATTACTTGGTCTGTCTATATGAAGCTTCCATAATAACAATGATTCATTCATTTGTAAATACATATGTATGTGTGAACCCAAATATAGATTCTGTAAAAGGTGAAAATACTCCAAAACATCAGTATTTAGCTGGGTAATCGCTTCTAATCCAGTATACAATCATAGAAACAATCTCAAAAAATTTGTATTATACACTTAAGTATAATACAATTTAAGTATAACATGTCACATCAAATTCAAAGTTAAGACCTAGTGGTAAACGAGTATGCAGATAGAAAAATCCAGTGCACCTCCCTTTTTTTGCTAAAAGGCTTAGTAAATACTCTACTCTCACTCCAAGCCTCACTTTTTCATTCCCATGTACTGCAAAGTAATCCAAATTACTCCCATTGCACTGTGAGAAATGTCTTGTTATGTAACTTTTCTCCAGTGCTTTTGGGTTCTTAACTTGGTCCAAATGCTCCCTTATACTTTCCTTAAGTGTCCTATTAGTACATCCCACATACTGTTTCTGACATTTCAGTCAAGTGACCAAATAAATCACAGTAGATGTATTGCAATTTATATAGTCAATGATCTTAAAGCTCTTCTTAGTTACAGTCGACTTAAATTCTTTAGATACTTTCATATGTTGACATGTGACACATATACGACTGCCACATTTATAACTTCCATTGGTCACTAGGGGATTCCACCTTCCCATTTTTTCTACCTTTTCCCCCCTAAACAAACTTGGTGATAATAAGTCCATTAATGTGTGGGCTCACCTAGGGACATTACTTGTTTCTGATCTTAATACCTTAACGAAATCATCATCTGCATAAAGTATTGGCAGATATCTAGTGACAAATAGGATTTTATTGTAGCCTTCTTTCTGTCTGACCTCTCCCTTATTCATCCTCAATAAATCTCTTCTCTCTGTTTTTTCTGCTTTCTGATATGCTTTTTTCACTATCTCATGTCTATATCCCTGATCCAGGAACCTCCTCTCCATGTCATTAGTAACCTCAGGAACTGCCCCACAGGTATCCCCCAATTGGACTCCTGGGGTGACACGAAGACGCATGGCAAAGGGTATTCCCACTTTTCTCCACTGCCAATTTCTCCACTGCTAATTTTACATCCAGAAATTCAATTGACTTCTCTCTGTATTCACTGGTTAATTTCAAATTTAACTCATTTTGATTTAACTCTGAAACAAAGGACTCAAAGCTACCTCTATCCCCATGCCAAACACACAGGAGATCGTCAATGTAATGTAGATATAGCTTCAAGTGTCCCCTTGCTTCTTTAGAGATGTGGGTTTCCTCCCACCAGCCCATGTATAAGTTCACATAGGAAGGGGCAAATTTAGCTCAATTTCTGTCCCACATCTCTGCAGATAGAAATTAGAGTAAAAAATAAAGTAGTTGTGTTCCAATAGGAAATCATTGGCTTTAAGTAAAAATTCTATCAATTCCTGAGAATATCTACTGTATTTGTCTAGGTGATAACGGACTGCATAAACCCCTTGTTCATGTGGGATTGAGGAATAGAGCGAGGACACATCCAGTGTTCCCCACCCATATTTGTCCTTCCACATAAAATTACTCAGTTTTGTAAAACCTGTGTAGTGTCCCTGTTATAGCTATCCAGTCATCTAACAAGAATTTGTAAATGGGCATCTACCCACTTTGACAAATGTTCACTCAAAGAGCCTATGCCTGAAATAATTGGTCTGCCTACAGGTGGTCTTTCCTTCTTATGAACTTTTGGTAAATGATAAAAAGTCGGTAGCAGGTATTAAATAACCTCTTACCAATGTATCAATCAGCCCCAAAGCCAGAGAATCATCAACTAATTTTGTTAGTTTCAGTGTAAAAGACTTAGTAGGATCACATGTCAGAGTGGTATATGCCTTCTTATCTAGTAACTGTCTAAGAGCTTCCTCCGTATATGTTGATGCATCTTGGACAACCACCAATCCACCTTTGTCTGCATTTTTGATGACCAAACTCTTTAGTTTAAGTTCTTTAATTCCTGTCTCTCTGTCACGGTCGGCACCCTAAACCAGAACAGATGCCAAGTTCCCTGGTCTCGGCTCGGCTTCACCAGTAGTTTGACCGCCTTTGGCTTTGGGAGGAGCCCTCAGATTACTTGGATGCTACCTGGACTTAACGAGAGGAGCAAGGCGAGGAGTTCTGGCAAGCAAAGGGGTATGACTGTTGTTTAGAGTCAGTTAGGCCGAAGGTCACGGTACAATAGGATAAGGCAACAGCGAAGTCAGGCAGGCTGGGTCGAGGCAGGCAGATAGCTAGGGTCGTCAGGCAGGCAAGGGTCAAAACTGGGAGTCAATCAGATGAGGATGAGACAGAATCAATGGTCAGTTAACAGGCACGGGTCAGGATACAGATATCAAAATAGTCGAAAGCCAGGCCAGGTCAAGTATAGCAAACAGGAACAAACAGAAGCTTTTCAGCACAGATACAAGGCACCAGGAATAAACTTATCACGGGCAACATTAAAAACCCAGATGCCCCTTTAAATATTTCAAATTTGGCACCATTGCGCGCTGACAGCAGACGTCAGCATGCCTGCGCCTTTAAATATAAGAAGCAGAGGCAGAGGCACCAAGGAGGCAGAGGAGGCAGAGCAGCGTGGCGGGCGTCCCTGCCGCACCACTAGACCACCAGGGTAAGGTTTACTTACACTCTCCTTGTTACTTAGGTTGTTATATTTATTAGTTTTCTCTGATTGCTCCTCTTTTAGAGCCCACAGATCCACATTTCCACCATTCTTTGGAATTGCTCTATCAATGGTCCCATCAATTGAATTGGATAGAAATTACTACTATTCCTAAATTTGGATAGATTTAGAGGGTCAAAAAAATCTTCAACTAAGTTTTGTTCACTAATTACTTCCTTACCATTTGAGGACTCCTCCTGCTCCTTCTGTAAAAAAATATTTTTTTAAGTACAATCCTACATACAAAGTAATTAACATCAATAACTGTTTCCAAAATATCAAAATTTCTTTCTGGTGAAAAAGACAGTCCTTTACTTAGAATCTGTATTTGTACCGATGTTAAGTCTTTAGGCGATAAATTCAAAACCTTTTCGGATACAGTCTCCATAGACTGTACCGGTCCCTCTCTGCTCTTCCTCCCATTTCCTCCTCCTGTTTCCTTCACTGGGCCTGATTTGTTCTTTTTATGGTCCATTTTGTGTCCTCCGATGGTTTCCCTCTTTAAAAAGGTTGGTGCCCCACAAATACTTCCTTCATTTTCTCACTTCTATTACTCTGTGAAGAAATAGGAGAAGAACCAGAAAGGGAAATATCCAAATAGTCTTGTTCTATACTAGAGAAATGAACTTTCTTAGGAGTACTGGTACCCTTCAAAATTGATCTCTGTACCGCTGTTTTCCTCTCATCTCTCTTCTATTTTGAGACCAGTTATACACCTGATCCTGCATATAATCCATAGTGTCACAATTAAATTTATTCTTTTTATTTTCCATAATTTCCTTCTCAGCCCTTTTGACTTTAATTTTTATTGAATCATACAATGTCTCAAATCTGTCTGTATCCTTAAAAGGTTCAATATCCTTTTCGGCCTGCTTCAAGTTATCTTTAATCTCTAAGTGTAATTTTATTTTATTTTGTATCATTAATTCCATAAGCCTAAAAGAGCAGTCAGACAACACCTTATTCCAGCTGCTCATAAAGGCCTCATCTCTTTCAATATAAGATGGAATTTTTTTTATTCTCAAACCTCTTGGTATCATTTGAGACGTTACATACTTTTCTAGAGACCAAATGTGTAATTCCTTAATCAAACTCCGTTCAAATTCTCTAAATGCCTTAAAGGCACTAGTATAATCTTGTGATAGATCAGGATTAGTGCTAAAAACCAAATTGGCTTTTGAAAGCCTAGCATCACTATCCCATAGTATTTCCATATTCAAACTCAAATGTGATAAGTATAAAAATTTATTTTTTTTTAATCTTCACTAAAAGCAGACCTCAAGGAATGACAGTTCTACAAATTTTCAATTATTTAAAGGATATCCAAAATCAAAGGGTCTGAGGCGAAATCCCTTCTTTAGTGTACCCCATATATTAAGGCACCTAAATGTGTAAACACTATAACAAAAATGATTCAAAGGGAGGCATATATCATCGGTATCCTCACACCAAAGTAACACGAGATACAGGTATAAGTCACTAAATATCCCACCATCTATACAAAAGATGCAAGCAATTAAGGGACAATAAGTTAACCCTTTATATCTATTCATTTCTGGACAAAAAGCTTAAGATGTATCCCTTGAGAATAAATAGTGCGAGTGCTGGAAAAGGAAAATAAAGATTGAGCTCACCAAACAAGAAGGGCGAAGCGCTTACAGAGCGTTCCCACCAAACACGGGTACAGGATAACTGGAGTCCATGTAACCTCTTTGGGCTCTATGTCAAATTTCAATCCCATGCCTTCGTTCCCCTTCTCTTGCCCGTTCACTCTCCCACGTGGCGTTCTTCAGAATCTCCTTTTAAATGTAACCGGCACCTGCCGACATTGTCTTCCTCTGTTGCAGTCACTTACGATACATGAACACTCTCACGCTGTCAGTAGTATATGGGAGAAGAAATCAGGCGCCACACAATGGATCACTGTCGACCTGTTGCCTTTTCTGAAGAGGACGAGAAGTGGAATTTCTGTAAGTTATTTCTTAACAAAGGCTTCACTATTTTAAAGTTTAATTTGTCTAGGTGCTCTTATTTCGTTCTATACTAACCCATTTTTTTAAAAGAATTTTTGATGTTACTGGTCCTTTAAGGAGAAGTTAATTCAGCTACAGGTCTCTCAGTACTCCACACTGAAATATTTTTCAGACATAGCAGGAGGAAAATCTATCATAATCAAGCTGAATTTTTATGTAGAGTGTAAATTGTATTAATAAAATGCCAAAAGTAATTCCAAAAATATATGCAATAACAGATACTGGAAATAAGGAGATATACACTTTTCTTTTTAGTAAAATGAAAACGTTTGAAAGGGAGGAAAAAAATCTGATGCTTCTTGCCATAAATGAAAATTACTGCCATCCCCATATTTTTTTTTTTTCATAGCTGAAGTTATTAAGTAAGATACTGAAACAGTGTTTTGTTGAAAATACTAACTTTTCATCTCATATCCTGGGTTATATGCATAATAGAATGACTAATTTAAGATAATGTAGCAAAAAGCATATTCATTTTGGCAGCAATTTGCATGGGTTTCTAAAAAACATAACCAAGATAAAAGGCAATTTTTAACAAAACGGAGTAATTGTTTTTTTTGTGCTAGATGTCAAGGTGCACTGAAAATATTTTACTCCAAATAAAGAGAAACCAAAAGAAGAACATTGCTGTGTGGGTTTGGAATTAAGTTTAAAACGTAATTCATTATTTTACTAATCTAGTGATGAATTAAATTTTGATAGACTTTTGGGGGAATCTAATTAAAATTGCAAGCGTTGTTTCAAATTGCATTTTTGTGAATGTTTAGCACTGCTTGCTATGTAAAATCATTTACTTGTGAATATTACATTACTCATTATCGCCAAGCAAAAGTTAGCATTACACCTGCTCTGCAGTTTTGTTAATTACTGTATTTTCTCACAAAACATGCTTTGTGATTGCAAACCGGAAAATCTTTCTTGATGGTTGTGAATGTTTATAATGCATTCCAACATTAGTTTTCTACTTTCTATACAATATATCTATTTTCTTTGACATGGAATGGGCAAGAAAAATCATATTCATTGGGGTGCCATTTGTTAGGCGCCCCTAAAGACCAAATTTGCTATATTTTCACAGGGACACCAGTACCATCCAGGGGCAACACATGAGCAGTTGAAAATGTATTATAATGTACATGCCCCACCACAGGGAGGTGCTATAGATCACTAGGATAATGAAACAAGTACCCAGGAACAGTGTGTTTTTATCAAATAGGAGCACATTCCTGGAATAAAGATAGAGGTATACAGAGTTTTTTACTGATTGAGGGTGAGCCCCAGTGAATTTGACCTCCCTTGCCTTTTAATTGAGTTGATTCAATGAATTTTGAATAACCTTGTCTTGATTTATTGGGATGAATAAAGTGGTACTCAGATCTGCACAAACCATTGCTCAGGAGCTCAAAGAACACTACCATATACTAAATTCAAAAGACAGCACTCACAGCCAGCAAAAGTGTTGTTACCCATGATATTATTGCTCTCTCACCACATTACGTTTTAGGGGATTAATCAAATTTCATTTTCTTCCACGAATCTCAAAAGATTTGTGGCTTTCTAATTTTTTTTAAAAGCTCTAAAAATTCAAGATTTGTGAAGTGTAAAAATCACGAGATCACTAATACAAAAACTTCCTCAGGTAAAAAATTTGAATGTCCTATAGTCAGTGGAAGATGTGCTGATCCTATTGAACTGCTCTAAATCAATTCGGACTTTTAAAGGTAGTAATTGTACAAAAAACTTTTTTGAGGTTTTTGAGGTATTTATAATTTTTTGAGCCTGGTTCAGCATAAAATGTATGTTCATACTTTTTTTATTCTGATTTTATAATAACTGACATTTGGGGGTTATTTAGGTTTTGTTTTTTTTACGAAACTCCAAATGATTTTTTGTTCTGAACTGTGTTTCATGCAATAATCTAAAGTTTTTGGATTTTTGGGTGGAAATTCCCAAAAATTTTTGAAATTCATATTTTTTAATTTTTTAAAAATGTTTTCCTGCAAACATTTTCGGAAAATTGCACTAATAAATAACCTGAAAAAACCCACGTGGATTTCGTTGGATTTTTTTTTCCAGAAAATATTGAGATAACTTCAGACTTTGCAAAATCTGAAAATTTCTCAGTATTTTGTAAAGCATTTTTACAGCATTTATCAATACATTAGCTAGAAAAATTTTGGTTACTGAGTGGTCAGAATCAGTATTTTCAGTATATGTATTTCACTTTAATTACTTTACTAATGTCTGCATGACAGCGGGAATCCTCAATTGACCCTTTGCCAATGTAGTGGAAAAGTCTTGCAGGCCTTGCTTGGCCCCCCTAAATGGAGTGAACAATTTCTAAGTGCCCATGAGGCCCTTCTAGAAACTGTTCAAGGTTATGTGTAACATCTGCTGAGAAGGTTCTTACATATATAGTTAAGTGGGAGCACTTACCGGCATGCGCTTCCAGCGTGCTGCTACGTGTCAGCTGCGATCCCATTCAGCAGTAGAAGTCCAATGAAACAATGTAACACGGAGCACCACTGGAGCAAATAGTTAAAAATCAAGCCTTTATTGGATCCATTTAAAAAACATCCATATTTAGGAGTGTGCAAGGACAAAAAATAGCGGCTACTCAACGCGTTTCATGGCTTCTCGCCACTTCCTCAGGAAGAAGGTTCTTATCACTATTCTGTTATGTTTTGGTTCCCAGTAACAAGGTGCAATAGCCTTGAAACTCACACATAGTGGTACTCCCTTCGTTTTCACATAACTAGCTAATCACACTGACTTGTACTCCTCATCCCTCCCTATACTCCCTTCCTTACTCCTTTCACATACCATTCCCATGAAGTTCCCCACTAGAGGGTATGTAATGTGTGGTCTTTTTGTTTCTCAGTTCTGACCTACTTGTGTATCAGAACCCACAGAGCTCATGTATGTTTATTATATAAAAAAAACTTAGAATATCCTTTTCACCTCAAGTGATCTCTGGTCTTTGGATTATTCCCCAACACCAGGGACCAGAAATTGGGTAAAATGGTCACAGCAGTTATATAGATATTATCAAATAAATAGGACCTTGCCAGACTCATCTGCAATATTCTAAAGCCAGAACTCCATAAGAGATTGCTATAATGGTCTGCCATTACTCACTAAAGACTTGAGAATAGCACAATATCATCATTCATTGAGTATTAGTTTGCCTCTACTTATATATGAGGGCCCCCAAATTTGCTACATACAAGCAGAAGCTCAATCTCACACCATGAGGGAAGTTCAGCAGTCCTGCTGGAGTCTCTGATTCTGCTGTGTCTCAATGATAGGAAACTCAAGGAGGCTGTCACCTAGCACAAGTAGTAGTAATTGCATCAATCAACCCACCATGCTGTAAAAGGCGAGAACCTCCTTTCTCCCTCTTCTAAATTTACCTGTGCAGTAATCTGGCAAGTTCCTACAGTTGCTGTGACAAATAAAACTTAAAATACATTATAATATATACACTGTTTTGATAAAGAGGAAGGCAAAAAAACCCAGTCGGAAGCCATTGCCAATTATGGGATGTTTCGCTGTGCCAAATTTTTGCGAAATGGTGAAAAATTCATAAAATGAAGCTGCATATCGTAAAGTGTTTGTAAATGTTGTTTCTGGTAAAGCCCTGATTGATTCAGGGAGAATGGTTACACTTGTACAAGAGGGTGTGTCCAAGAAGATGCATCAGGAATCAAAAACTCTCAGTGTTATTTGTATACACGGGGACACTGTGACATATCTGCTATTGCCAGTGACAATTGCCACTGCTTGTGGTACCAAAGCCCAAGAGTACAAGATACAGGCCGGTCTAGGCAGTTTTACCGCTTCAAATTGTGTTTATTGGCACTGCTTGAGGTACCATTACTCAAGAGGTTGGTAGGTGTGGTAAAAAA
>CM044446.1:34647526-34663180 GCA_024363595.1 Xenopus borealis
GTCAGTGCCAACATAGCTTCTTTGTAATCAGCTTTGAAGAAGAAACTGAAATGTTCTGAAAGCTCGCTGTGATTATCAAGTTAGCCAATAAAGTTTCACCTTTACATCACTTTTGTTATATATAATATTTTCTCAACCACCAAAGTCATGGTGTAATTCAAACACAGAGTGTGTGCATATGTATTCACAATGTTTTAATAATGTTGCACTTATGTAATGCTAAGCAACTTTCTAATGCAAATGTTAAAAAATGTTATTGCAATTGAAAGCAGAATTGATTTATCACTTCAATGGTTATGGCTTTTTAAATAACTTAAAGGGTCACTGAAAGTAGTAAGATTTACAAATGAAACTCTTTTCCAAATATAACTCCATAGCAGAAATGGAATTCGCGCCTGGCGAATAAATTAGTGCAAATTTATTCGGCAGGCGCGAATTCGCAGCGAATTCCCGCAATTTGCCGCTGGCGAATAAATTCACAAAACACCAGCGAAAATTCATCTGCCGAAAATTTGTTGGCATAAAAAAAATGAGTTGCGCGCCGAAAATGATTGACGCGACGCACGTCGAAAACTACGCGACGTGTCACGATTGACGCGACTCGCGTCGCAAATGATGTGACACGTCAAAAACAACGCGGCACACGCCAAAAACGTGCGAATTTTGGGCGAAGCAAAACCATCACTACAGAGAACAGATTAGGACAGATAGATTTCAATCATCTTAAATAAAGATATTAATACATTTATTTCCATGATGTTGCCATGGAATCAGACATTCAAAGGGAAAAATACACTACTGCTTATTAATTGTTCTGTGTGTGTTCTGTTTTTGTTGCTAGACTACAGCTGCCGGCATTATTGAACCCTTGATAATATGTTAAAATGTTTGAGGTTTGTACTGTAGTTTAGATTCAGTTTAGTAAAATGTGGTTAAACAAAAAGTGTTTAGATCCCCTTTACGTTAACTCTCAACTTACTTTGGTGACCTTTGTGTTTAATTAAATTTCATGTTTAGAAGGCTGGGCATTATGATTGAAATATATAGGAACCTCTAATGATACTCATGGCATGGCTCACAAAGCAGCTTGTACATTTATTTGTTTTAGCTCAGGAGAAATTATACAGCACCAGTCACCAGAGGCTATAGCAGTTTTTATTTTTCATAATTTACCCATAAAAGTTCATTGAACACTCAGTGAACAAATGTGAAATTAAGTCTTACCATTTCCAAAGCTCTTATTTAAATTGTCTGTAGCCTTACAAGTTAATATATTTGAAATGTAAAGCTCAGCATCCTATTGAATAAAACCATATGCAAAGCCATAACTGCAAAATGTAATTATTTTGTCAGACAAAAAAATGACAAAAGGAATTATTGCACAAGTCTTGTTTAGTCTCTGAGTTTCTCTGCATCATTTGGGCACCAAAAATGTACTTTATGTATTTTACAAAAAGGAAAAGTTGTGGGAGAACTCCACAAATGTGCTACAATACAATACAATGGAAGTGCTACTGATCTGGCCAAATTAACTACAGACATAGAGAAAAAGAAGGGACATTGATCAATGCAGATTCCCTGGTCCACTGTCATTAGTGATGGGCGAATCTATCCAGATTCGCTTTGCAGGAAAATTTGCGAATTTCTATAGAAATTCGAGAATTGGCAAAAAATTTGCAAAATGACACACGTATCGTTTCCGGTGCGCGTCTCATTTTTGTCGAATTTTCGCCTGGCGAATTTTTGTGGGTGTTTTGTGAATAAATTCGCCCATCCCTATTTGTCAAATAAGTAATCTATGCAGATGCATGTATTTACAAAGATAGGGGGTTTTAAGTTACAAAATTATGATCATAAGATTGATAAGCCCATATGGCTCTCCATAACTATTTACCTCTGGTCATAATATCAAATGCTAAAGCCTCCCAGCATAAAAGCATTACCTGAAATAAAGGTCTCCTGACCTGGGCATTGGTTTCAATCATAGGGCTTAGTCATCCCCTGCCATTAGTTTTAAAATGGGAGAGACAACCTAGACCCCAGCATTGGTTCCATCAGATTAATCCTCCCCAGCTTGCGGCTTTAATGTATTTTATTATTTTCCTTTTGTTTCTTTCTTGTATCTGAGTTAAAATTTGACCAACAAATGCAATTGTAACTGCCCCTTGAGGTTGTTCATGACAGCACCCATTTGTCTCCTTGCTTCCAGATAAAAATAAATTTGTCTGTATTTAACTGCTGAGTCCACCACTCAGCTCTTTTAAGCTGTTATTAAGCAAAATGAAGCTACTTGGAAGAACATAAATATGCATGAATTTAGTAGCAAGCCTGTCTTCTTGATTAATATATATTTTTATTTATTAATATTTCAAAGATACAGGTTTGCTGCATGGTTATAGCAATAGCTTTGTCTGATTGCTGCAAATTTCAGCTTAATACTTTTTGTTGTCCTTTTATCCAGAACTGGAACACTGAATGAGTAAAGAGCTAGTACTTCTGAAATAAACAATGATAGAAAGTCATATTGGTCTGGTCTTAAATGTCCTTTGAGCAGCAGGGGCTCTTTTGCAAAGAGAGTAACTAGCCCCTACCATGTATATATTTACCTGCAATACAGTTTACAGTAAGTTTCAATGCTTAACAGGTCAAATTTTCAAATGTAAAGGGATGGGGTAGGGTAATTTTGTCAGGGACATCTGTTATTTGAGTCACCATAACAATAGTTGGGTCTCTTTCTACAATGTGAAGTATTTCTTGATTATCAGTGAAAGTATCTGCAGTGGGGATATATTTTCCATTGATGTCTGGGAAAAGGAGTTTTGTTTCAAATAATAGTCTGGGAAAAAGAGTTTTGTTTCAAATAATATCTATCCCTTACCCACCCCAACTTCCAGTATTATATATTTTTTTAATTCACAAGTACATAACCCATGTTAAACCACAAGTACATTTACATGAGTATTCCAGCTATAAGGAAGCTACAGGAAACAACTCCATGATGTGACACATGATTGTAATAGGGATGATATGGTTCTGAACTGAAACAGTGCTATAAAAAAACTGTATTTAGCAGAACAGCCAGCAAATAGCAATCTTCATGAATGACTTAATCAAACTATTACATAACTTTCCTTTTAAATATAGTCAATAATAAATATGTGCAAACCACAAACATTTCTTCTGTGAGAATACATTTTCCCATTTTTTATATAAATTTTGCAAATGTGTTGCAACAACCTTTCTGGTGTTCCTATGCTGTTTGCATTACCACTGCTCTTTGTGAGCAGACAGCTATAAACCTATTTCACACATATGGCTATGCTTGGTACCTACAAGTAAGCATGGCTTGTTTCACCTGTTGCCAATCTTGACACAGGTGAGCTGTGGAAACCATTGATCTGGCTATAAAACTCTATACACTGCACTGACTCATGGCACAATGTAGTCTATTTCCTGGGTCTGATTCTTGTATGGTTTTCTGTCTCTGACTTTTGCCTGTTTTTGACCTTGCTGCATTGCTGCCTGAACTGAACCTTGACTGTTTGACCACTCTTTTGGATCCTGACTTTGTACATTGTTAACAATTGGTTTTGACCCCAGCCTGTTTATCCTGAATACTTACCTGGTTGGTACTGTCACTGCCTGTTCCCTGACTTCACTCTCTGTTCCCCATTCCTCCTGTACAGATGAAGCCACTTTGGATTGTGTGTTTGACAAAGAATAACTAAACCCAGATATCCCACTTGTTCCATTTAACACAGAAAATTGCATCACAGCATCCCATCTAATGAAAGCATTCACCATTGTGCTTTGGTATGCTAATGAAAAGTTTAAATGCATTAAATGAGTTAAGATAACTTTAGATAATATAGATTTTCAAATAATCCTGAGTCATGATTTAACACACAAAAAGTGGCTGCATCTGTATTTGTTATGGTTCCCTTGCCTTTCCTGCCCAGAACTTTCTCGCTGGTTCTCTCACTTTAAGACCTGGAGGCATCTGAGTAGTGGAGGGATTCTCAGGAAGCCAAAGGCTATAGGCAGAAGTGTGAGCTGAGGCTGGAAACATTCAGGGTTTGTTCGAGTTTGGGATACCATACATGACACTTGTAGACCTATCCATCAGTGCAAAAAGATTGCATTTTAAATGTTAAATAAAATTACCCAGCAGAGGAAATAAAAGCAATAAACAGACAGATACTGCTTTTGACAACAAATTTACAACCCCTTTAAGGGACACTTACTATATAAAAACTGAGTTGGCAAAAATAAAAAGATGAAAATATGTGTGTTTTCTAAAAAATGCAGTTGCATATAATAATTTGTCTGTGTTTTGTCAAGCTTTTATCTGGATCTTGAAAATATGTAAATAGGCCTCTAATGGGCATCAAAGTGGGTGGATCATTTACAGATCACTTCGAAGGGTGATAACTATAACCATTCAAAGGGGTTGTGACAGTGGCTAGTGACAAAACTCAAATGATATCCCATAACTTCAAAATTGGTTATGTACAAATTCAGGGATTCAAATAATTTCTACACAGGAGATGCAAGAAAAAAATGTTTAAAACAGAAACTGGAAGTAGGTGGGCAGCTTTTTACAGTATATTAAACTTCACAAATGTATTACTATTCTTTGGAAATTCACATTTAAAAAAAAGCCTTCAAAATAAAAAAAAACAGCAATTTCTATGATTTGTGTTGTAGGACAAGGCAAATTCTACTTCTATAGCTTTTTATATAATTTTAATTGAATGAATAGCATAACAAGCTATCGTTTTTTTCTATACAAAGTTAGTAAGTAAATTTAATGAATTGTTCCCTAAAGTCCTAATTAAAAGGACAGAATTTTATGTAGTTGTCCGCATTACCTATACAATATAATTGTGACTAGTGATGGCGAATCTATCCCATTTCTCTTCGCCAAAAAATTTGACAAATTGGTGAAAAATTTGCGAAACAAAGTGCATATCGTTTTTGACGTGCATCGCGTCATTTTCGGCTCATCGCTTAATGTATGTAGCAAACCAATGAACTCCAAGATCATGTTTTAATACACATTTAGAAAAGTAGAAGTCACGTGTTACCACTGGCTTTCTAGATTTCAGTTGTCAATTATTGCACTAACTGAGCAGCTCTGCTCTTCTTTATATTGTAATTTGCAAAAAAAAAAAAAAAAACATGATTTTAATTAACACATACAGTTTCATGTTTATTTTTTGGGAATTCTGTTTTGTCGGTGCTTTACACCTCAGGTTTGATTAGTTACTAATGTTCCTATGATTGGCAAACATTTTGGCTAAATGAATTCACTTTGGCAATAAAGCAGTCTTTTTGCAAACTGGAAATTCATTTTTCAATTCTGGCTGAACTATCCATGTTACCGCTGGTTCCACTTACAGACTGATCTGTTCTAGGGTTTGTTGAATACTATGAATAATGTTTTTAATTACAAATTATTTTAATGCCAATATAATGACACATTTGTACAAAAAAATCTCCAGTACTACATTATATTTTAAAAAAAGTTATATAATTGTATGTGCAACTCACATAAATGTATTTTTTTTAATTTGTTTTGTCAAGTCGTATTTATTCATCTGGACTGGTGCCTACACATTTCTTTATCACAAGAAGACAGAAGGGGGTATCTTTGATATTTTTAACACTTTGTACTTTTCTCCATTATGTATACATCATTAATAGCTTTAATGAACAATTTTAACTTTGGTTGTTTTTTTCACACATTGATTAACTGGGTTGCCATTGCTGAAATGCTAAAGGATGAAGTTGTCACTTGAGAAGTGTGTCTGTGAGTATATAGGCAGTTAGGAGTGCGCTGTGGTGGACCTTTACCTGAAACATTTTAATCCCATTCTCTGCTAACTGGTTACAGGATTTGAAACCTTATAATTATGCTATTGGTGATATAATATGGGAGTTTTCTCTTGTGAAATGAACTGGATTAATATCAATATTTTAACATGGGGCTACTTGACAACTATATATTACAGTTAGTCAAAAAATTGTGTAAAAGTGTTTTCTTATAATCCGTATATAGAAATAACATAATAATAATATGTAGGTATTTTCATGCATGAAAATGAAAACCTTGAATGATTCTCATTTACTATAATTAGTGATGGGTGAATCTGTCCCGTTCCACTGAAAAAATTTCAAAAAGGTGAAAAATTTGTGAAACACATTAAAGTCAGTCTGTGTCAAAATTGTAACACAAATTTTCTGTCAAAATGAGGAAATTGGCAGCAAATCCATGCCTGCCGAATTTATTTACCTATCACCAACTACAGATGCAGTCACTTGGATTTGTAAGTTAAATGCGTCGTGACTCAGGGCTAATTGAAGAAACTGTGTTATCCAAAGTTATCTTAACTCATTTAATGCATTTAACCTTTTCATTAGCATACCAAAGCACCATTGTTTTCAATGGTGAACTCTTTAATTGGATGGGATGCTGTGACACAATATTCTGTGATAAATGGGATAAATGGGATAGATGAGTTAAGTCACGACGCATTTAACACACAATCCAAAGTGACTGCATCTGTACAATGAGAAGGAAACAGTGATGATTTCTGGCATTTTGCCTTGGTTAAAGTTGCAAAAACATAGCCTTATTAGCCTAGAAAAATAGCGTGTTTCTTGATGTTTTATCTTTTCCTAACAAAAGTAATTGAGGGGTGAGGTAAGTCAGAAAGGATAACATTTTTTGAGGGTGCCAAAAAGCAGCCCTAGATACTGTAAGATAACCATTAGTGAAAAAGCTATACTACATCACTGATTGTGCATGTAACTGTTGTGACAGAGCTTCTGCCCTCAAGGGAGTTTCTGAGTCCTTGGCATCCTGAGTCAGCTGTTCAGATGCTTCCCCACCCCAGCCCCTTCACTCTTCCAAACTAGGGGCTGCATCACTAGTGTAGAGAGTTGAATATTAGCATTTTAGCCTCTAAGTAGTTTAAATTGTGTAAATTTTAAAATATAGCATATACTATATGCCACCTTCTGGTGGTAAATACAAGCAGTAATGCCATAACTAGTGATGGGCGAATTTATTCGCCAGGGGCGAATTCGCTCACGGGTTCAAAAGGTTGGGGATCCCTGGTATAGACCATAAAGATGGTTTCTTACAGAAGCACTGCATAATAAAAGATTATCAAGTGCCACAGACCCAACTGCCCAGCTGATCCATAAGAATACTACTTGCTCTGGCCTCAAAAGTTCATAGAGAGAGAATTTTATATTTTTATACCTTCAAAAACCTACATAACACTATGGGGCAGATTTACTAAAGGGCAAAGTGACTAATGCTGGTGAATGGACGTAACTCTGCAAATTCACTAAGACGTGGATTTTACTGAACATTACCTCTTTTGCCAGACTTGCCTTCACCAGCTCTGATCTGGCAAAGTGCATTACGGTGCATAGAACAGCCTCAATCTTTAGTTACTTACATCATAAATTTTGAGTGGAATATCTTAAAAGTAAAAAAAAAGCTGGAGCCTTTTCAGTTTTTCATGGTATTAGGCTGCAAAAGGCATAAAAAATGTTTTTGGGCACCCGGTTTCCCCCATACATTTCTACTATGTGGCACATTATTTAATTGTGGTCTTATGTGGGCATTAAAACAATTCCATTGACTTTATTAAGTTTCCCTTGGCATGTCTAGTTATCATTGTAAATGTAATGTAATAGATGCACCATGTGACATAAATATCTCCATACACTTTAAATTGCCCACCGTATGCAAATTAGCCTGAGCGCAAGAATTTGAACACTAGCGCAGCTTTGCTTTGATTTGCTCGCTCTGCCAGAGTAACGCTAGAGAAAATTCGCCAGAATTCAGCACCCTGGATGCAAATTATGTAAATTAGCGTTATCTGAGAGAATTTACATCTGGCAAAGTGTTGTGATGGCTGTGAAGCCATCATTGGTGAGTTTGCACTCTTTAGTGAATTTGCCCCTATGTCTGGCCTGATAAAGTTAATTTCAGAGTAATATTGGAAAGCAAACTTCACAAAGAAATTCCTCTGTGTTAGATAATCAAAGACATGCTAGTAAGATCTAAAAAGAAAATTGATGAGATGGATAAGAGATAATGAAATATGGTAAAACATAAGTTATACATAGTGATGGGCGAATCTATCCCGTTTCGCTTCCTGAAAAATTCACGAATTTCAAGCGAAATTTGTGAATTGGCGAAAAATTAGCAAAACGAGGCACGGCACGTCTTTTTTTCCGACGCGTGTCGTGTCATTTTCGGCGCGCAACTTGTTTTTTTTGCGAATTTTCGCAGGCGATTCTCAGGAATTCACTGCAAATTTGCGACTGGCGAATAAATTCGCCAATCACTAGTTATACATTTTTTTAAAATATCATGGCAGGGTAGGGAAAAGAAAGTTCTAATATAAAGCTGCAAAAAATTGAAAGACTGTCCTCAGAGTTGCAGGCTACATGCAGTTGTCAGTGTATGCATAATCTGAGCAATCTTCTTGGGCTTTGAAAATTAGGTTCACAGTGTTGGTGTTTCAAGAAATTACCAGCATTGATAACCGGTAAATAGACTTAATTTTGAAATTCAATATGTTTTTTAAAATTATCTCATTTTAGTTCTTAATTATTTTACAGCCAATATCAACAAATCATTTTTAATATTTTTAATGATGTTGTATCTCCCAATTGTAACTCTTAATTGTAACTCCCAATTGTATACTTTATTTATGTAATTGTTCTTTTCATAAACTGCTGGTTTGTTTAACCTGTTAAATGATAAGATCTTTTCAAGCCATAAATCCTCTACATGGTGTGACACTTTATGTGTTAGTAATGACAATATGCCGTCAGCAATTCTATGTTTGGCTTCCAGCAATAATTAAAAATGCCATTCCCTCCAGCCCTAAAGTTCACTGGAGAAACCAGTGGCTTCAGCAATTTATTCTCATATTGCCTTACCAGTCTTCAGGGATAAACTTCTATATTCTTTTTTTCAGTAGTCATAACCATTAAAATACAAATACTGGTGACTTAAAAAAAAAAGAAATGATGTTTATACCCTATGTCATTCTGTTGCATACTCTCAATATTCTGAAGCCCACACTTAGTGGGTGACTGCATGGCTGGCAAAAGGGATGACCTCTAGCATACAGTAAATACTGTAGATTGAGCTTACTGACATTATCACCAATGCTTCCATCCTATCTCCTGTTCCAAAATGCACACCAGTGTGTCTAGTGATGCAGTGGACATCCTGAAATTAACACCACATCCAAGCTGGTGGTGATTCAAGGTTTCTCATTTTGGGCTGTGCCAATAGGTACAGCAGACTTGACACCAAGTGAAATGATGCATTCACAAATTGTTTAATTTCTGAATTGTGTACAATTTGGAAAAACTCATATGTAGAATTGTTCATTTTGTCTTATTGGGGGACAACTGTGTCAGACACAACCCACCTATCTTGGTGTTTGGTACATTGCATTTGCTTTGTCATAAACATGCCTCAAGGTACAGATGAAGCACCAGCCATCCCACAACTTAACGAGTTACAAGGACAGCTTGTCTTTATCTTACGTTACCTTCTGTAATTCTGTTTTCAGACAGCACTTGGAAGACCTTTAGAATAGTCAGATAGGCACAGGTCAGGATAACGGAGTTCTGAATAGTCAGGCAGACAAGGGTCAGGATTACAGAATTTGGGATGGTCAGATAGGCAGGGATCAAAACCGGCATTGGGATACACCAAAATCACACCCAGGAAATAAGTATATAGTACCTAATAAACTAATGACTTTGTGCACAGGATCCCTTTAAGTATTTGAATTTCGTGCCATTGCGAAGACCTCATGATGCACACAACACACTAAAACCTGGAAGTGTGTGCCGCGCGCCATAGCATAACCAGCAATTGAGCGAAGAGGATCAATGCTATGGGCATCCCCCCCCAAAGGCACCGCGGGTATCATACCCAGCACACTAGACCACCAGGGGGAATCTTCACAACTACTCTCTGCTGTTGGCTAATTACACACAGTTTCTCAACTAGCAGTCCACTCACAATTGCTCTCTTCTGTGTCTGCACAGCTGTGTCTGATCTGGGTGCAGATACACTGAGTGGATTTTGGTGCAACAGATCTGCTCCATTGTTGACAACATATGCGAGTGTAGCACAGACCAAGAAACATGCTAGTTTTAGCTTATTCGTACAGTATGAGAAAGTAATGTTGATGGCTTGGAGGGAATACTGGAAGTGAAATATTTTCTTGAGAAATACAATAGCATAAACACAATTCATTTATTTGTAACCTTCTGTGGCTTGTAATGTATCATAAAAATGTTTTGTTTGATAATAAATGTTATAGTCAAACCCAGGGAATGGACAAAGTAAAGGCATGTGCCCCCATATATGCATGCCCAGGCTTTTGAGAGGAGACAACAGAATCTGTCTCGCAAAATATCCCCACAAATGAGCTGTCCAACTGGATGCCTGCAGGCCAAATGGGGCCCTTCAAAGGATTTTTATGGCCCCCGGTCTGCTCAAGGGCTCTGTAGACTTCTCTGTATGACATCATCATTTTAATTTAATCTGATCCTTGAACATGCTATATGAGAACAAATTGACCCACTACATGTAATCAGTTGGAAAGTACCAATAAAAATTATAGGGACTGTGCTTAACATCTGATTATGGTTTTCTAACATAACTGGTCTTTATAAATAATGTTGTGTTTGTGTAAATGATTTCCCTTTCAGCTCACATATTATCTGCTTGCTCTTTGTTTATTTATTAGCCTGTCTATGTAGTGGGTTCTAAGCGCTCTTACACACTGGCGTTGCACAAGAAAATGCAACATGCTGCATCTAAACAAATGCACGGAAATGCGAATGGAGTGAAAAGCAACGCTGAATACTCATGAGTACAACCATGCAAAATATAATGGAATCAATTAGTTGAAACCTGTGTTTCAATGCAAATTCTCCATGTATAAGTGCCCTTAGGAAGGACTGGTCAGATATCTAAAGCATGTTTCAAAACAGGCTCTCTCCCGGGGCGTCTTGCGAGTGCATGAAGGCACATGCTTCTTGACTCTGCTCCTAACCTAGGGCCAATTCAGCAATTTATCTAGCAGCCCCAGGGTATCCAAACAGAACAAAAAGGAGGAAAAAAGCAAGCGGACAGCTCTGCTGACATGCCGAAATGAAAAGAGAAACAACAGCCCTTGAGACTTACCGCATTTTATGGCTCTCAGCCAAAGACACCACTTCAGGAAGACAGCCAAGATGGCACCCAGTCCTCCTCCTGCAGATCCTTGCTAGAGCACAATGAAGCTGAAACAGATTGGCAGACAGCTAAGTACAAAAGTATTTAAAAGCGCTGCTTGCGCAATTGAGAGAGGATATTTATGCTGACACTAAACAGGCAGTACAGGATATAAAAACGGAGCTACAAACAATAACTGCCCGCACTGACCATATTGAAACTAAAATGGAAGAGCTGGTGGAGGCTCACAACACTATGGCTGACACATGGAAAACACAAGAGTCAGTGATTGCTATACTACAAAATAAATTGGGAGATAAAGAGGACCGCTCCAGAAGAAATAATGTAAGGTTGAGGTGGATCCCTGAGGATATCTTGCAGCCAAAGCTATGTCAGTATGCACGGGATCTTATCCTAACAGTACTCCCAGAAACTCCAGCTGACCACCTTATTATAGATAGAATCCACAGGATCCCCAAGCCCAAAAATGTGTCAGGCGGAGCACCTAGTGATACCATTCTCAGGATTAATTTCTTCCATATAAAAGAAGAATTGATGTGCTACACAAGACAGCACAAAACTTTCCCGCAGCCATATGACAAAATACAAGTTTTTGCTGACTTCTCAGCAGCCACTATGGCAAAAAGACGAGAATTAGCTGGAATAACACAAATCCTACACCCACATGACATACCATATAAATGTGGATATCCTACAAAATTATTGGTTCACTGGCAAAACTCTACAAAAATAATTCTAACCGTAGAAGAAGGGAAGTCAACATTAACAATGTGGAACATCCCACTTACAGCACCACCTAAGCCACCACAGCAGGATGGATGAACACATATAGAAACAGAGAAAGAAAAGGAGAAAGATAATACTGCAACCTGATTACTCATACCCCCCCAACAACAACCCAGACCCACAGATCCTGGGTCATTTATTACATTCCAGGTACCAGAACAGTAATATCTGAGTTCCCCAGTTTACTGAACCAACAACCCCTCTAACACTTTTCTCTCCCATTGCAAGACTGTCTGCCCACTCATGCGCATGTATGCACCAAGAGATCAGCCACAAAAGCTGGCTAAACTCTATATACAGTAAGTTATAAGATTTATGTTAACCCCTTTAATTTCCTTTCTACCTCTAACCTTTCCCTCCTACCTTTACCTGGGAGACTGGCACAATTTGAATTATTGAGACCTGAATTACTGCTACGGGACCAGCCGAAATGTATACATTATAGCAAATCCATCAATTTCAATGGTACTTAAATGCATGAGTGTAAATGCGAGGGGCCTTAACACCCCATGCAAGTGTCTGTTGGCACTAGCAAAATGTAAAAGCAACAGGGAGATATCATATGGATTCACGAAACACACTTTCGATTGAAAGATCAAAATTCTATAGGTAATAAATACTACAAAATGATAGCTGCGGCGACCACTCATACAAAAAAAAAAGAGGAGTAGCCAGCTAGAAGGTCCCTAAATATTGCAAGTGTACAACATTTGGCTGATCCCAACGGCAGATGCCCAATTGTTCTATGTTCTGTAAACCAACAGCAATACGCATTGATGAATCTATATTCCCCTAACACCAATCAAAACCTGTTCCTGAAACAAGCCTTAGAGCAACTACAAACCTACAAGCAGGGTACTGTGATTATTGGTGGGGATTTTAACAATCTTTTAGACCCGGAAATGCATAGATCACCACAAGCAACCACACTACCCATACTATACCGCAAAGCGGTATTCAAGAAATCCCAAACTTTCTCCAAATTATTAGCACAACATAACTTGTACTATATATGGAGGGTGCATAACCCCACAGTGAAAGACTATTCATATTATTAACCACATCATAAAACGTTTACTAGAATAGATCTCTTTCTGACATATCCCCAAACAATAAAAGCAACCTCTCAATGCACAATTAGAAATATGACGTGGACAGACCACTCAACATTTACATTTACATTGCAGGAAAGGTATCAGTTTACCGCAAGACCTACATGGAGGCTTAGCAATGCACTTCTAATAGACAAAAAAGCTCATAACCAAATAGAAACAAACTTATCTCCCACAATGAAAGCACAGAAATAGCAGACCTAACACTCTTGCTTAGAGGGCAACTGATTAGTATAGCCAATGCAACAAAAGCTAAACAGGAACAACTACTCATAAGAATAAATGACTTAGAACAGCAAAACGGATAGCCCCTACCCCTGAACTTATAGGCCTTTTGAACAGACTCAAAGAAGAACCTACTCATTCATTGTTAATGTCAAAACCAATTGACAAAACTCAAAAGCATACAATATGCCATGGGCAATAGAGTGACAGACACTCTTAAAAATAGTCCAACAACAGACACAACATAGAATAGGGAAAATACAGACAACCACTCAAGAAACTAAAATAAATCCCAGCTGACATAGCAGAAACATTTGCTCAATTCTATAGTAATCTTTATAATGCAAAAGAAAATCCCTCCACAATTAAGTCCTCAGAAGCAGATATAAAATCATTCTTACAACACCTGCAATTACCAAGCTTACAATCCTCCACAATCTCAACCTTAACTGGGCCTCTGAGAATAGAAGAAGTCCTACAAGAGATACAAAATATGCCGCAGAACAAAGCCCTAGGCCCAGATGGATTCATTAACAAGTATTACGAAACATTCGCCATTGTCCTATCCCCATACCTGACAAGGACCCTCAACTTTGCAGCTACCACAGGGCAGTTCCCCCAAGAAATGTTAAAGTCGTATATATCAACAATACCAAAACAAGGAAAAGATAGCACCAAACGCGTAAATTATCGCCCTATATTTTTACTGAACTGTGACCTTAAGATATACGCATCCATAATAGCAAAGCGCTTACAAATAGCTCTACCACATATGATTTATACTGACCAAACAGACTTCATATGTTTTAATTATGATGAACTCTCATTTTTAACCTTATTTATTTAGGGCACCATATGAAATGGACTTTTAATCTATCCAGCACTTTAATTATTTAAGTAAGCACTAGCACTTTATAGCATTTATTTATTTAAATATTTACACATTTAATCCAATGTTTATTCCTGATTTTGATTTGATTACTAGAATTAATTTATTTATAGACTCCAGCGTTTAATTGTGGATAGAATTTTATAACATGAAATAATACAACACAGCACTGTTACGTATATGAAACTTTATTAGTCAATTGGTGTCACGTAAGGTAATAAGAGTTCCAAGGGGGACGATCTTGTTATAGAAGTGGTAGAACTGATTGAGGGGTTTACTTCTTTCCTTTTTGAATAAATTTGCCTAATAGAAACACAAAAACTATAAGAATTTCCAAATTTTAATAATTTGTCTTAAAATGTGAGCCTTTAAGCTAAGGGTGGTTTACAGCTACTGTAAATAAGAAATGCAGCTGCATGCATTTGCTTCAACAAGACAATATAACTACTTCACTCTGCAACAGGTGCTCTTTTACTTCAAAATTAAAACGCAATGTTTTAGAATTTGGAGTATTACATAAAGAATGCAGACCTAATGGCTGCTAACAAATCATTTAAGGTTTTAGGATGGAAGCCCCTTCATAGATTATGCATTGGGACTCCCTTATAATTTTGTGTTACAGAAATTAATATTAACAGGGCTTCGCATATAATTTTAATCCTTAAATTTAAGGATTACGGGCATGTTTCTGGCTAAAAAAAGCCAATTTTCATATTTAGAATATTAAAGTAATTTCTCTGAATTAACCTATTTAATAACCAAGCAAATCCATGCCTATACTAATAGATATAATTACAGTTTCAAAGTCACTGTGAGCCCTCATGCATATTTCCCTTCACCTAATAGGAATTGATTATTTTATGGATTCACCAATTTCAGTCACTAGATCTGACTTGATAAATGATGTGTCATTTTAACGCAGAGATTTTAATGTTTAATGAGGGGTAATGTCATTGTACAAGACATTTATGTCTTATTATAGTTACTTATCAGGTTCTTTATTTAGTTAAACACGCAGTCACATCATTCATATTTAAATGCACTTGTGTGATCATTATCAGGCTATAGGTAATTACATATACTTATGTATAGCATGGGATTATGACTTTCCCCTCTGCATCAGTAAAACCTTCTTATTCATTTCCTAAAACTGTTTTACTTCCCATAGCTCAACAAAATAGGCATCCCAAAATTACAAATTCAAGACCACTCCCTAATCATTCTTACATAGTTACATTGTTAGATCAGGTTGAATAAATACGAAGTCCGTCAAGTTCAACCCCTCCAAATGAAAACCCAGCATCCATACGCACACCCCTCCATACTTTCACATAAATTATATGTAA
>CM044446.1:34672194-34691361 GCA_024363595.1 Xenopus borealis
ATGCAGGCTCTATCAGCCCGCACCTTTGGTTGGGGGTACAATTTTGCCCCAGCAGGTGCTCTTTAATTCTGAATTGCTGCATTTAAATTTCTATAGATTTAACTACAATCAAGGCTTCTTAATGCTTTCCCATATAATTCTACTTCACTTTCCTACAATATCCTTTGTGACATGTATTTCTCTTGTCAATGACAACCTGGGGCAGATTTATCAAGGGTTGAATTTCGAGTTCATGGAAGTTATTTAAACCCCACATGAATTCCCACGAACTTGAAATTCAGCCAACTGCAGTTTATTAACAAATAATACTTTTTTAAACTTGGGTGAGTTAAAATGACCCGTGAATCCAAATCAAGTATACGGTAGCTTTCACCTTATATAATGAATACTATCACAGCAAGCAGAGTCCTATAGTCCCCATCTTCTGCAGCGTATGCAGTAGTTAAAGTGTTCCACAAGAGAAAAGTGCTATGATGTCAAGTTTATATACTGTATTTGATAATCAAAACCAATGATGTGCTACAGTACTTTGTGCATATAGAAACCCAGAGCACAAACATAATTTATTGGTAATCTATGTTAAACCTCTGATTTCTATGGGTTACTGGGACTTGGCAAATTTTGTGCCAAACATTTTTTTTGCACATTGCCTTGCCCTCTATAAACTGTAAATTAGCCCTTTATTCTCGTTAATTCAGACATTTATATCATAGTTAAAAATTAAAAATTAAAGGACAAGGAAAGTGTAAAACAGAATAAGGCTAGAAATGCTGTATTTTGTATACTAAACATAAACATGAACTTTCTGCACCACAAGCCTAATCAAACAAATGATTTATGCTTTCAAAGTTGGCCACAGGGAGCTGCCATCTTGTAACTTTGTTATACATCTTTGCAAGACTAGACTATATACACATACTCAGTGTGGTCTGGGCTTCTTAGGGATCATCACAAATGATCAAAAAACAAAGCTGCTTGAGTTCTGCATGGCTGGTAAGTAAAGCAGGGGCTCCCCCTGCTGTTCATAAGTATTATTGTTTCCAAGCCAGAAGTTAGGGACCGTCCGTCTGACAATTCCTATCCACAGCACTAAATGAAGGGAGAATTGCACTGCATACAGTCAGGTTTCTTGTAAAAACAGTACACATTTTTTAATTAAAGTATATTGGAGATAGATTTCTTTTTCATTAAAGAAAGTAAAAATGGGATTTTATTTCTTTGCCTTTCCTTTCCCTTTAAGGATCCTTAACAGCCAAAACTACTTTTTGTACTCATACCATTCTTGCTAACTATCATTTTAATCAAAATGTTTATATTTGCCTGTAACTAAGCTGATCATTGAAGTCTATATACATGAACTAATTTCAATTATTTAGCTTTTTTTTTTGTTTATCTTTTAAATAACTGATGCAATAATATATTGTAGTTGAACAAGAATAACTCTCACTACTCAGTACCACTGCAAAAGAAACGTACTACCTCTCAAAAAAAATTCTGTAAGAGACGTTCCGTACTTAAGTGTCCTTTTCTTTTGTGTATTCAGCAAACTGTACATAATTTGGAGGAGAACACGGAAATGTTTTGCTAAACTTAAAAGAAATCCTTAAACACAAGAATATAATACCTAAATTTTTCCTATGATATTACTGAATATGCCAGTATTCAGAACCATTTCTTATATACTGTAGATACAGAGTTAAACCATAACCTTCAAAAAGATCTGTAGGATTTTATAGACCTACAATGAGATAGCCTAAAGCTTGAATAAAAATAAATATATGGTATTTTGCAAACTGAAAAAGAATGTGTGTACCCACGGAGCACTGGCAATCCCAAATGATTTCTAACAATTAGAGATATCTTGAGAAATCATATGCATCCAAAAATGTATGACATAAGTAATGCTGACTAATATATAAATAAATTCAGTAGCATAGCTGGGGTGTTTGCCTCATGCACATTTCAATTTTCACAATAGCATTTAATCTGGTAAACTGCTTTCATAATTGACCCTTATTAGTAAACCATCCGCAAAAACCCAAGTGATGAACAAGACTGCAGGAGGCTTGTTTTGCTCTAAGCACTGATTATTGATTTAATTAACCTTGTAATTGGTACTAACACAAGCACTGGTTTGAAAATGAGAAAATATGACTTCCTGGTATCTGATCTCAGATAATCTAGATTAACTAAAATGGATAGCAGTTAAACCTGTCAAAGGCACAGATGCATAAAAAGAGTTTAAATGAAAATTGTTTTGCACCCACTGGATGTTATATAACATTTCCAGACCTTTGAAAGAATATCCTTGTGCCTCAAATAAATATTTTCTAAGATGTCACCTTTTCCACCATGTTAAAATAATTGTAGCCAGCCTAATTGAAGCATTACAAAAAGATACATATGCAGAATATATTATGTACAGCCTGGAGTAAGATGTGATATTATCCAAATATAACTCCCAGTCTTTTTGTTTTATTGCCCCATGATGACTGCCATTGGCTAAAATCCGGCTAGATTCCATTTTTACTAGAGCTAGAGAAAATTCCTAAATTCCTAAATTTCCTTTGAACTGCTCCCCATGCGAATGCCTTGGGTAAAACTGATTTATGCAATTGGGGAAAAACGCAGAAGGGAGCATCATACAATTATGAAAAAAGTCTGTTTTATCTACGATGATTCACAGGGAGCAATGCAAAAGCGTTTGGTGCTTTGTTGTCCTTCAGGAGTGGGATTTACTTTGTCCTAAGTGCTACAGCACATGAAAGGAAGTTGGGTTTGACTGCAATGGGACTGGCCCTATCTGTCTATCCCAGCTCCTGAGAATATGAAATGCACCGTAGCTGATGCACATAGAGAAATAGAAGATAGAGGTCCAATTTGTACTGCTCCATGTTCCATATCTGTGTTCCATAATGGGCATTTTCAGCTAACCTGACTGCTAGTGAACTAAATACCATTTGTGCCACAGCTAATTTTGCTATTACAACTGGTTGTTGAAACATTCTGTTATTTGGGACAGAAAAATGACTGTACTTGCTATGTCAGGCAGTTTCAATTTGCAGTAGCATGCTCACAGGTTTCAACAAAGATTAGAATTCTCAATTTAAAAGGATACTTTGATGGGATGACTTTTTTTTTTTAAGCTGCATCAGTTAACAGTGCTGCTCATGCTAAATTCTTTACTGAAATCCTTTTATAAAAGAGCAGATTTTTTTTTGTATATCTAGTCAAGTAATGCTAAAACAACTGGACTTGCTGGGTAATCATTGAAGATGTTTCACTACTCATCTGAGCAGCTTCTTCAGTTCAACTGACTGGTGTGGGCATGTCAGGGTAGGCCTAGTAGGCACCCTAGGGGAGAAGTAGGGACCAAGGAGGAAGCTTAGGGGTTAAGGGTCCAATAACACAGTACAGACAAGGATCAGGCAGGAGTCAAGGTCAAAGGTCCAAGCAAGGTTTATAGGCAGGCTGCAATCTTCAATAACAGGTACAGGCAAGGTCAAAATACAGAAGAACAGGATCAAAATACACCCAGGAACAAAAGCAATGAAGTCCTATAATTGGGCTCCATAATGGCGTCCAATGCGCCTTTAAATATTTTAATTTGGCGGGGAAACGGCGCAGGCACATGACGTCATTACACCGGTGCCGCTACCCACATGAGGGCTATGGACGCCGCCATTGTGGGAGCGATGCCAGAGAAGAGAGGAAGCACGGCCCGGAGCTGCAGGTAAGCCTCCGGGCGGAATGATCCTGACAGGGAAGTCCTCGGCATATAAACTTTATATATATATATATTTTTTTAAGTTTTATTTATTTGTTTGTATTACAGAGTGTTTACTGAACACAATAAAACATTCCATCTAAGCATGTGAGTTTGATCCATCTTTTACATTTGTCTGGGATACCGAATTACATATAAACGAACAAACCTTTTTTTACCCATGTATTAACTTGTAACAGATATATAACAGGTAACGAGGAAGGGAGGGGTGCGGGGGGGGATAGGCCCTGATTTATATTTAAATATAAATTTGGAATGAGGCTAGTCATATTGTCAGTTTCCCAGGTATCCTCAGGTACTTGGACTTGTGCTCTGATAAGCTTGAGTCACTCTTTACTGCTACACTGCAAGTCGGAGTGATATCACCCCCTTCCTTCCCTCTCCAGCAGCCTATCAACAGAACAATGGGCAGTTAGCCAGATAGCAGTTCCCTGACACCTCTGCTGAAGGATTTGTTTACATTGCTAAAAGTACTCCTACCTAATGTTAAATATTTAAATAGCACCCAAATAGGAAAAACTCTGCTTTTTCCTGCTTGGGTGCTATTCTCATGTCTATCAGTAGACGGGGATAGGGAGGACATAGGTTGTGATAAATACAATGGAAAAGGGAGAAACTATAACTCAAAGCAGTCTCAAAGCAAATCCATCCTGAATTGAAGACTCCTTCTCAAAGCTTAGAATCACTTTACTTATCATATAAGTATATATTATATGTAGTAAGGTCTAATATGCTATAATGGAAATGTGCATATCAATAAAAGGTGCATCATTTTATTTGTGTGTGTGTCCATACCATTCTCCCAACAGCAGGGAGAAACAATATGTTTACTTACCTGTGTACACACAGTGGGTGGCTCCGCCCCTGTTACCATAAGAGTGGCTATGCTAACCCTCTGGTTCTGACTCAGAGCTATGTGTAAGCGTCATGCTTCTCATCCAGCCTTCTCCTTTTGGTCAACGCATACCGAGACCCAGCCCAATATCACTGCTTTCCTGGAGCGTGCCTGTCTCCTAAAAGTATGCTTATCAGTTAATATTGTGCCATTTTGATCTGTGCCCATACTGGTGTCACATACTGGTAGTTGCACTGTGAACCCACAGAGACACATTCTTTACTCTAGTCCAGTTACACTGGTATACCAAGCTGCCAATCCAAATCTCCCTCCCCTCCGAGGTATCCAGTGATCTGGAAAAAAAGGAAAATTAAAAACAAATAAACACTGTCATCCGTTGTATTTTACCATACAAAATATGTTCGATTTGTATCAGTCCTGATTCTACCCAGAGGCTTACATAGTTACTATGTAACACACACACATGTAATCCCCTCGGATTCTTTCAGTATTTGCATGAGTTCCCTCTCCGTGGCGGGGGCACATAGTCAATTATCATATGGCAAAATTGTGGTAGGTTATGTTTCAACTGAAGCCAGTGTCTAGCAACCGGTTGACTAGCTTTGCCAGTAGAAAGGGAACTCGTTGTGGCACTCCTGTGGTTGTTCATTCTATATCTGTATGTGGTGGCCACTTTGCCAACATAGTAAAGTCCACAGGGGCACCACACCATGTAGACTACAGTGTCAGCTGTACATGTAACTCTGTGTCTAATCTGGAACCATTTCCTTGTCCTCGGGTGTGTAAAGTAAGTTCTTTGTAACATCCTACTACACGTCAGGCAGCTTGCACACTTGAAACAGCCTTTCTTCAATGGAATATCCAACCATTTCGTCCCTTTCTTAGGTGATTCCATTACAACCTTCCCTACCTATAAATCACTGAGGTGTCTACCCCTCCTATAAGCCATAAGGGACCTTTCACTCTAGGAGACAGGATAGGAGACAGGCATGCTCCAGGTAAGCGGTGATGTTGGGCTGGGTCTCGGTATGCGCTGACCAAAAGGAGATAGCCTATAGAAAATAATTGAAGTTAAACTGGTGTGTAAATGAAGGCTGGATGAGAAGCATGACATGACACTTACACAGCTCTGAGCCAGAACAAGAGGGTTAAGCATAGCCGCTCCTGTGGCAACAGGGGCGGAGCCACCCACTGTGTGTACACAGGTAGAGGGATAGCACTGCTATGGGATAATACACAGAGTCAGATGGAAAGAGGTATAATCCGTTTTACTGTTTACTGGTCTGCTGCTGCATTCATGGGGCAATATGACCCCCCTGTGGGTAAGTAAACATAGTGTTTCTCCCTGCTGTAGGGATAATAGTTTGTTATTAAATAAGCATTTATGTATGGACACATGCACAAATAAGCACTTTGACACAGAGGTGCACCTTTTATTAATATGCACATTTCCATTATAGCATATTAGACCTAACTACATATAATATGTACTTATATGATAAGTAAGCCTATGGATTGATACTAACAGAATTATGCTATATGACATATACTGATGACATCAGCTATTGCACATTGCCACTAATTACACATTTTTTTTAAATTTGCTTCACTGTTGTGTGGAATTTACTCTCCTGAATACGGCTCCAGTTAAGGAGCCGAAACGTTGAGAATAAAACTTCACCTTTATTTTTTTAAAATGAAGTCCTCGGAGTGCGGCATACTAATGTGCTGATCAGCACCCAGGCAGCTGTGGATTGTTAAGAGTGCACCAGCCAAGAAGATTGTATATATGTATATATGTATATATATATATATATGTATATATATATATATATATATGTCTTGAGAAAGGTCCAGACTGAGCCGAAATCTTGACAAATAAACTTCACCTTGGTTGATTCTACTATGAAGTCCTGGAGTGCGTCATTCTTTGGAAAAGGATTTTATATATAAAATCACGTCAGGTGCTGCACGGAGTTGTATGTTGATATGTAGATTCAAGGATTGTGCACACTCCATCAAGAAATGTTCTTTTATTGCAGTATTAACAAATTAATTTTATTAAAGTTTTGGTTCAGGTCTAGAACCATTGTCAAAATGTTCACTAAAATTACAAAATTTAAAAGGCAATCAACCCCTCCCACACCTGGAAGCACTGACCTCACTTCCCCCGGGTCCCAAGTTCAAAATGCTACCATAGCAACCCGTGTACTCTGCACTTAGGGGAAAGGATCAGTAAGGAAAGCAACACTTGAGCACTTCCTATATGTAAGTAAGTGATAACTGGAAAATCCTTCAAACAGATGAGAAATTGCGTAAAATATGTCCTAATCCCCTATGTTTGGTTTTAGATAACAACAAAATCTTAAAGACTTATTGGTTATTAGTGATCCCATTAGGAGTTATATGCCACAGATGGGAGAATCTACTTAGTTACCAACACATAAGAAGGGATATTTTAGGTGCCTGAACTGTATTTCATGTCGTTATATGCCACCAAAAAACCAGCTTTGCACATCCACAAACACGACAACGGTTCACTATCCGACATCACATCACATGTACCACTACCTTTGGGGTGTATCTTATCACGTGCCCGTGTGGCCTTTCATACGTTGGCAAAATGGATCTTACGTTGTGCCAACGTATGGGTGCCCACTGCTCAACCATTAATACAGCCTTTCTTGACCAAAGGACCACAAAACCAGTGGCTAAACCCACATTTAAATATATAGGTATAGACCATGTTCTGATGCCCAGACTGGGTGGTGATTGCTCTAGATTACTCTTACAAAGGGAATCATTTTGGATTAAGAAACTTGGCTCCATATCACTCAAAGGTTTGAACAAATATTGTTCCCTGAACTATTTTCTAGACACTAGATGAATGTGTATCTAATCCTTTAAAGGGGTGGTTCACCTTCAAGTAAAATTTTAGTATATCGCAAAAGGGCCTATTCTAAGATACTTTTAAATTGGTCTTCATTATTTATTTTTCATAGTTTTTTAATGATTTGCAATTTTCTTCTTTTTCTTTGCAGCTTTCAAATGGGGGTCACTGACACCATCTAAAAACAAATGCTCTGTAAGGCTACAAATGTATTGTTATTGCCACTTTTTATTACTTATCATTCTATTCAGTCCCTCTCCTATTCATATTCCAGTCTCTTATTCAAATCAATGCAGGGTTGCTAGGGTAATTTGTTCCCTATAAACCAAATTGCTGACACTGCAAACTAGAGAGTTGCTGAATAAAAAGCTAAATAACTATAAAACCACAAATAATAAATAATGAAAACCAATTGCAAATTGTCTCAGAATATCACTCTCTACGTTATACTAAAAGTTAACTCAAAGGTGAACAACCCCTTTAATCGTTTAATCGTGCTCAAGTGTTGCTTTCCTTACTGATCCTTTCCCTTAAGTCCCAAGTACACGGGTTACTATGGTAGCCTTTTGAACTTGGGACCCAGGGAACGTGAGGTAAGTGCTTCCAGGTGTGGGAGGGGTAAATTGCCTTTTACATTTTGTAATTTTGTAAAATTTGTATTAGTGAACATTTTGACAATGGTTCTCGACCTGAACCGAAACGTCAATGAAATAAATTTATTAATGCTACAATAAAAGAACATTTCTTGATGGAGTGCGCACAATCCTTGAATAAATTAATAAATAAATAAATATATATATATATTTCAATATGAGTGTACAATAAATACACCTGTTTCACCTAATCAAGTGAGTGCTGATCCCTTGCTTTTCTATACAATTACTCGGTTGGATCGTGCACCATCTATTTCATCCCTGTTGGAGTGCTGGCATTGTGGGACTTTCTATATATATATATATATATATATATATATATATATATATATATATATATATACAGAAAAAGAAAAAAATAGCTGCACTCACTTATTGGAGAAAAAGCCTGGGTGCACACACTGCAGGAAAGTCATATAGAATATCATGTAAAGCACGACACTCGCATGACTTAAAATATGGTGAAAAAGAAGAAAAGTGTATTTGTTATTCTAACGTTAGGTCTCAAGGCAGACTGAAACATTGGAAAACTTTTTTTCTATTTCACCATATTTTATGTCCTGTGAGTGCCTTGCTTTAAATGATATTCTATCTATCTATCTATCTATCTATCTATCTATCTATCTATCTATCTATCTATCTATATATATATATTTATTTATTAGTTCACACAATGGTGAAAATTCATCACAAAGTGCATTAAAGTCAATAGGAAGATTTTTATGGTGACTTACCATGGCAACTTTTCCATACAGAAGACACTGGAGTCTATGGGGTATTTTTTTCAAAAATCTTGTCTATGGATATTTTGTCTCCAAAATTTTCAGAGCAGTTTTATTAGTTGTGAAATGCGGAATTAAGCTGAGCATCCACACCTGCCAAAAAAATCATTAATACCCAAACTTGTACTGTGACATTTAAACCAGGAGATTAAGACTTTATGCCCAGCAGTGTTTTTGATGTAACTATGGTCTTAGTAAGATGTTACATAGTTCCAAGTGACTCAGTATCAAGTTACAGGGGACCTGTCAGCTTAAGAAATAATTCCAAATACTATTTTATGAGGTTAATCCAGCAGTATAAATTTTATTTACACTGTATTTCAATCTTGCTTATTTTTGTCTTGGCATTCACAATCACAGCAAGCAGGTAGGAGCTATTTTGTAGACAATGTTATTAAGGCAAGCTTTAGATCATGCCAATAATTTGCCAGAATGGGGAACCTGATGCTCAGGCCCATGCACTAGCTGCACAATTAGATGGTGAGGAAGAAAGGGGATGAGTGAGGTGCAGTGACATATAGGTCATGTAATAGAAAGTTAAAGTAAATGTGTGTCCTGCATCTATACCCAAGACATAGAGGAGTAGCAGGCAATATATTTTTTATTGTATAGCTTTTCATGTCTGGGTGACAGGTCCCCTTTAAAGCCATTGGCATCCACACAGTCCAACCAAAGGTATGCAATGATGCACCAGTAATTCAGCTGGCTTTGATCTACAGAACAATATATCATGAATGAAATTGATATCTGTGCAATCCAGATCTGACTTGCAGTCCACTGCCTTAATGAAAATTGCACTAAAAACACAAATAAAGCAAGACACCTAAAAGGTCTAAATGGCATAGCAGAAAGAAACATACTGTAGTTGACACAGCCCTCTGTTTTCTATAACTACTGTAAGTACAGCATAAAAGTAATGTCTTATTGAGCCTGAGGCTTAACAATTATTATGATCTGTTTTACTGGAACAATTATAATGATTTCTATTTTTTTTTCACTATAAATGTCCTTGTCATCAAGAATAATGTTTACCACTAAAAC
Organism: Xenopus borealis; assembly: GCA_024363595.1. Classification (NCBI taxonomy): domain Eukaryota; kingdom Metazoa; phylum Chordata; class Amphibia; order Anura; family Pipidae; genus Xenopus; species Xenopus borealis. Next base: position 34,682,204 of record CM044446.1, read on the forward strand.
TAGTAAAATATTAACCGGGTGGTAACCCAGTGTTTTCTGTTTGTTTTAAAGTTTCAGTTGATCTTTGTTTTTCCCCTAAGGTTTTGACTACTATTAGTCAGGTCTGATGGGGTCATGTAATAAAAGGCACTAAGTTTTTCCTGAAGCAGTAACAAATCAGCAGGTAAAATGTGACATGTTTAAAAGCAAGCATCTTATTGGTTGCCATGGGCTACTGCTCCTGGGCAAACTTAGGGGGAAATTCACTAAGTGGCGAAAATTCGCTAACGTTGCCTTTGTTAATGTTTGCCGCACTTCGCCAGGCGAATTTTTGCCAGTGCTATGCAAATTCACTAAAGTGCAAAGTTTCGCTAAGGTCGGCGAAGGGTAGCGTAGTTGCGCTAGTGTTACTTCACCAGGAAAAGCGCATTTACGCTAGCGATACCTAATTTGCATATGGCATGAATTTCAAAGTCTAATAGAAGTATATGTTACAGCCACTACATTACACTACACAAGCCCAGGAAACCTTTAATAAAAAAAAAAAAATTGTCCTATTGCCCTAAACATGTGCCCCCTGTATAGTTGAGTTGCCATTTGTTAGGAAATGTAGGGGGTAAGGAGGTTAACCCCCCAAAAAAATTTCACTCTTTTTCAGACTATCACCCTAGATAGGTAAAACACACCAGCGTTTTTTTTGGGTCCGACCTGGCGAATTAACGTCTAGCGTAAGTGGTAACGTTCAGTAAAATGGTCATCTTAGTGAATTTGCGTAATTGCGATCCTTCGTCAGTGCGCAACTTTGCCTGGTGTAAGGGTGCGAAGTTGCTAGTCTATCTACTTCGCTAGCAAAAATTCGCCAGAGTCGGTGTTAGTGAATTTGCAAAGTTACGATTTGACGTCACGCTGTCGAATTAGCGCTAGCGGTAGAAGCTTCGCACTTTAGTGAATTTCCCCCTTAGCGTTTTATATTACATATGGGGGTTACTGTTTAATATCCCTGCTTCAACTTTTCTTTAACGCGACATAAAAGAAACAAAGCCAATATATTAAATTTAAAGGACAACAAGGACCCTAGAAGAGAACATTTAGAGGCACATTTAGGGACAGATTTATCAAGGGTCAAAGTGAAAATTTGAATTAAAAAAAATCAAATTTCAAGCTTTTTTTGTGTACTTCGACTAGGGAATAGTCCAAATTCGATTTGAATTTGCAAAAAAATTAGAAAATTCTAATTTAAAAATTTATCATGTACTGTCTCTTGAAATACTCAACTTTGATCATTCGCTGAATTGCTGTTTATGCCTATGGGGACCTCCTAGAACCTATTTGGAGTCAATTGGTGGACTTTGAAAAATCAGTTTTTGGGGAAAAACTTCAAATAGAAGTCGACTGAATGCACTATTACTTTGAATTGTCCTATTCAAATTTCATAAAAAACTGACCTATTTCATTGAAAATGTACCTATTCGATAAAACAACTTCTAATTAATTTCAGTTGGTCTTTTTGAATTCAAATTTCTAAGTTTTTCATATTTGACCCTTGATAAATCTGCCCCTATCTGTATCAAAGGTGGAATTTCAAATTCAAGTTTTTAAGGAGTTTTTTTAAATTCCCTTAAATTAAAATATACTCGAAATTCAACTGGGAGTTATTTAAGAAGAAAAATGAATGTTTAAAACTTGGACAAAGTTTAGAATCGAGTTTGGAGAGTTCCCTGCTTGAATTTGACAGTTATGACCAACAAAAAATTGAATTAGAATTTTCAATTTGACCCTTAATAAATCTACCCCTGTTTGACTTATAAAGCCACTAATTATCACAGACCTAGCAAAAATATCTGAATGATGATCAAGTTAGAGGAATGAAAGGGGGTGAGAGTGGGGTTGCCTAAGTGACCCCCATCCCCTCATGTATACAATGCTGTTAAACCCAAGCAAATCTGTACTCATGGGGCGGTCACAGGTCTTTATGCTCCAGAGCAGAAAGTAGAGGCCTGTGACAAGGATGCAAAGTGTACCCCTATATTACATTTTGTAAATGACCCCTACAGTATAACTGGTCCCCATTTCTCTTTTTATAAAGGGGACTTTATGATTTACGATTTACTCAGAATCTCTGCTTTTTGTTCTTGTCCAAACAAAAACACAGCTCTATATCTACCCTACTCTCTATGATTTCTAAGTAATGTTGAAAAGCCAGAAAAAACATTGATCTTCCTATTTTAGAAAAAATTGAAGCATTGTGGAATCCTGGTAACCTGGATTACAAAAGATTATCTTCCTACATCTACAATTACGTTTGGGTACCCTACACTGGAGAGCTGGGGAAAATTAGATAAAATTTTTATATCTCTTTAAAATCAAGTTTGGTAAACAGGAGAAAAGTTTGTATATACAAATCAATAAAATGATGTGTAACCAATATCTCCCCTTTCCAGATTAAAAAAAAAATCTACAAGTACCATGTTCCTACCCAGAAACATCTTAAAGGAATGGAATAAAAAGATTCATCGCCATGGATAAGTGTATAATGTAACAATATAAATAATTTTTTTTTAACAAAGTGTTTAAACATAATCCTTTTTTTCTTCATGATAATTTCCTGTAAACCGTCAGAACAAATATACATTTTAAACTCCTGACATTTTAGAAGCTAATTGAAAATCAGCATGTAAGCAACACATATTTACACTCATAATATCACCCCAGACTAACTGGAAATGTTTATACAATACAGCTTTTGGCTCTTTGCCTGTCACCTCCCTCTCATTTATCTTGTTGTAATCATTCCCATCCTAGGGATGCCAAGTCATAAGGTTTAAATATGAATATATGGTATATGACACAGTGCTGACATATACAGTACTTGTACAATATACACTGTAATACTCTTGTCTATATGTCAAAATGGTGGACATTAAGCATCTGACAAGCAAGGTCTTTCATATCCTCAATATAGTAACTGTTTAGCTATAACATCAGCAACATCTGGTGAATCAACCTATCAAGTGTGAAGCCAAATTATTTGCAAACTCTTAATACACCACAACCTAAACTGCTAAACTTTGAAACCTTTGTAATGGTATTAATGTATTTTTTCATCAAAACAAGAGCCATAGCATTTTCCATTTCAGTAGAGCCATTAATAACCTTTAAAATATATTGTGTATATACTATATATATATATATATATATATATATATATATATATATACGTACGTACGTATATATATATATATATATATAAAAAAATAAAAAAATTAGGTGCACACTGAGGTTTGTGATTTTAATAAAAATTCATAATTTATTCATCATACTTAAAAAACAGGAATTGGTCGACGTTTCGGTCCCTTCCTAAGACCTTTTTCAAGACCTTGTCCTTGATAAGAATAAAAACTTTTATACCCACACACATAGACACCACACCTCCAACACACCCCCAAATCATGTGATTAAAAGACTGTTCCTATACATGTCCAACCCTTTAGGGTGTTACAATGTTTAAAAACAACAAGGACCAAAACTGGAAACATTATCTTTGAATCATGCAAGTTAGTAACCTAATTCTAACATATCACCTTTGTTTTAAAAAGCAATTCAAAGGGCAAAATTCATTTAAAACTAGGGGTGCAACGGTATTCAGTTTTTGTATCCAAAAAGATTCCCTTTGGAGGAGTAATTTGGATCGATCCCCGCCCCTTCGCAACGGTGGTATATGGTCAATAGCCATATATTTAAAGGTGGGCAATCTATGCCCTTTTTCCAAATAGTGTTTTGCCACTGGTTTATTGGTTTTGCCATCTCGGAATGCAGTACTTATAGCCGAGCGATGTCCATCCATTCTTAATCGTAAAGTTTGATCGGTTTTCCCTACATAGGATAACCCGCAAGGACACGTGTCCTTGCGGGTTATCCTATGTAGGGAAAACCGATCAAACTTTGGCAAAACCAATAAACTGGTGGCAAAACACTATTTGGAAAAAGGGCATAGATTGCCCACCTTTAAATATATGGCTATTGACCATATACCACCGTTGCAAAGGGGCGGGGATCGAATTTTTATTAATATCACAAACCTCAGTGTGCACCTAATTTTTGGATTTTTGGATAATTAACCACACTAGGTAGCACCTGGGTATTTTCTTAATGAATGGTGTGCGCTGGAATTTTTGAACTTTATATATATATATGTATATATATGTATACATATATACATATATATATATTTATGTCGCTTAGCGGTGTCATCAGTTATTATCAGTACTTATTATCAGTGCTTAATTATATCACTATATATCAGTCAAAGGACTCATTGTATCTTGAAAATATATATTCCCTTTTGTAAAATATCAGACTGTAAAAGTGACATGATAGTTCCATTACCTATATTAAATGTTTGGCCTCTGGCTTTTTACTTTTATATAGCAATGGAGCTCCGTCGTGACTTATAATATGTTACATTTTTTAATACTTATTCATTATTATTGATATAAATGCCACCTGGAAATGTTCCATGCTATTACATGAAACTATTTTAAAGAAAAGTTAAACAGCCAAATTCAACAACAAGGGATATACTGATGACTTTTCTTAGTTATTAAAATAATGGTATTGCCATGCCTGAAGGGTGCTACCTTACAAGCTTCATGAAACAGAAGAATGAGGATTCAGTCTTTTAATTTTTAGGCAAATACCACCACCCAGTGAAGCCCTGTCATCCATCAGAAAAATGTGTCAAGAACTGGCCATAAAGTGGATTGAATATCAGACTATTTGTTTTGAGAGGAGTTTTTTTTTTCAAATGTTGTTAATAAAACAATAATGTGCAGATTTACTAAGAGTCAAAGTGAAAATTTGAATAAAAAAATCTAATTTCCAAGTAATTTATGGCTACTTCGACTGTTGAATAGGCCAAAATTCAAAAAATTCGACCATTCGAAAATCAAAGTACTGTCTCTTTAAAAGAATTGAATTCGACACTTCACAATCTTAAACCTAGGGAATTGCTATTTTAGCCTATGGGGGACCACCTGGAACCTTTAAAAAGTGTTTTTGAACTTTTTTGAAATTTGAAGCATCTTTGCCAAAATCGTTCAAATCAAATGATGCATTCAAACGATTTCGATTGGAAATGGACCTATTCAAATGAAAAAGGTCAATTTTCAATTGAAAAACCCCTTTAAAAAATTCAATGGTCGAATTTAGAATTTTTTTCTATTCAAAATTCGACAATTAGTAAATCTTCCCCTAAGTGTTAATAAAAGCACTTTCGCAAGGGTATCACTTGGTGATTATAAACAACCCTTTATTTTTCATCACAAACTGGCTAACAAAAGTTACTATTTTACTGAAGTCTAAAAATTATAGTTAAGACAGTCCTTCAAAGGATTCTGTTGCAGGCAAAAATGTTTTGTACAAAATGCATATGTTAATAGCACTCCTCCAGTAGAATCTTGCATTGAAATCCATTTTTAAAAAAATGCAAACAGATTGTTTTATATTTAATTCTGAAATGTGATGCTGAGCTAGATATGTTCTTAGTTTTCCAGGTTCTCTCAGCCATATGACTGGTGATTCATTCACCAGGTGACCTTAGCCATTTGACTTGTGAAGTCATATCATCCTTCTCCTTCTGCCCCTATCCCCCAGCAGCCTATTAACAGAACAATAGGAAAGTAAAAAGATAAAAGCTCCTTGACACCTGCATTGCTAAAAAAAACTCTACCCTACTAGTGGCAGATATGGGAGGAGCACCCGACCAACTGTGACTTCACCATTTATATGATTAGGAAAAACTATAGCTTTAATGTAAAGTGCTACAACTTTCTGAAAGCACAGGGTGAGGCACAATGACTAAGATGACTACACACCAATATAACAAAATTTTTTTTGTTCAAGAATATAATTTTAAATGGTAAAATTTGTAAATTTGCTATGTAGACAGTGCTACCAGGACAGAATCCCTTTATAAACCTCCAAATTGCATTCCTAGGTGTACAGCATAGGCATTTCAAGCTTTATTACAAACTAATAAATACAAATTAATGCATTAATAAATAAAAGCTTCTCCAGAACAAATGATCCTAATTTGTATTAGAAAGTATCCACAATTGCAGATAATGGCGTGCCCTCTTTCAACATGTTTTTTTGAATATGTCTAAAGTTGTGTTAGACAGCCTTAGACAGCACTGTAAAATGGAAGACAAAAGCCAATTTGGCAAGCTTTAAGGGTTAAACTTTTGCTCTGTGGTCTCTGGAGGCAGCAGTCCACACATTGCCCCTGGTTTTCTCTGCATGTAAGATAAGAGCAAGATAACTTTAATAGAGCAGCACTGCTATGGTAGATATACAGTATATTCTCTGTATATCTTTATAAGGCCCAGGGCCAGATGGAATTCATCCCAGGGTAATTAACAAGCTTAGCTCTGTGATTGCCAAACCTCTCTACTTAAGTTTTCAGGATTCATTGAGGTCTGGCATGGTGCTGAGAGACTGGCGAATTGCTAATGTGGTGCCGTTATTCAAAAAGGGATCCCATTCTCTGCCTCAAGACTATAGGCCAGTTAGTCTGACATCAGTGGTAGGAAAGCTTTTCGAAGGATTAATAAAGGATAGGATACTGGACTTCATAGCAAATAGCAATACTATGAGTTTGTGCCAGCATGGTTTTATGCATAATAGATCTTGCCAGACTAACTTAATTTCATTTTATGAGAAGGTAAGCAGGGACCTCGATTCTGGGATGGCTGTGGATGTGATTTACTTAGACTTCGCTAAAGTATTTGATACAGTGCCACACACAAGGTTACTGGTTAAATTAAGGAATGTTGGCTTGGAACATAGTATTTGTAACTGGATAGAGAACTGGCTAAAAGATAGACTACAAAGAGTGGTGGTAAATGGAACATTTTCTAATTGTAACAGTGTTGTTAGTGGGGTACTGCAGGGCTCTGTACTGGGTCCCTTGCTTTTCAACTTGTTTATTAATGACCTGGATGTGGGCATTGAAAGTACAGTTTCTATTTTTGCAGATGATACTAAATTGTGCAGAACTATAGATTCCATGCAGGATGCTGCCACTTTGCAGAGTGATTTGTCTATGTTGGGAAACTGGACAGCAAACTGGAAAATGAGGTTCAATGTTGATAAATGCAAGGTTATGCACTTTTGCAAAAATAATATAAATGCAAGTTATAGACTAAATGGCAGTGTGTTGGGAGTTTCCTTAAGTTGTCTAATTCTGGGCAGTGTCATTCTGTAGCTACTAGGGTTCTGTCTTGCATAAAAAGGGCATAAACTCAAAGGATGAAAAGATAATTATACCTCTTTATAGATCCCTAGTAAGACCTCATCTGGAATATGCAGTGCAGTTTTGGACTCCAGTCCTTAGGAGGGATGAGCTGGATAATGAGCTGGAGAGAGTGAAGAGACGTGCAACTAAACTGGTTAGAGGGATGAAAGACTTAAATTATTAGGGTAGACTGTCGAGGTTGGGTTTGTTTTCTCTGGAAAAAAGGCGCTTGCGAGGGGACATGATTACACTATACAAATACATCAGAGGTCATTATAGACAAATATCAGGGGACCTTTTTACTCATAAAGAGGATCACCGTGCCAGAGGCCACCCCTTCAGACTAGAAGAAAAGGACTTTCATTTGAAGCAGCGTAGGTGGTTCTTCACAGTGGGGACAGTGAGGTTGTGGAATGCACTGCTGGGTGATGTTGTGATGGCTGATTCTGCTGATGCTTTCAAAAGGGGCTTGGATGATTTTTTGGACAGACATAATATTAAAGGCTATTTTGATAATAAACTCTACAGTTAGTATAGCTATGGTCATATATGGTTTGTGTGAAAGTGTGTAGGGGTGTGTGTGTGTGTGTGCTGTGTTTTAATTTGGAGGGGTTGAACTTTATGGACTTTGCCTTTTTTCAACCCAATTTAACTATGTAACTATGTAATAGCTACCTTACTGGCTAACCAATGTAGGCCTAAGAGTAGGATATTGCATGATTTAGAGAACAACATGTACAGCCAAATAACAGTTATAAATTTGAGGAGGAATTGAGACACCATTACATCTGCCTACAGTATATCTACCAAAATGGCACCCTCAAAAAGATTTTAAGCATGAACAGGCCAACTACATCCATCATCTCTTTATCTGCATTAAGGGACAATTTCCAAGAATTTTACTCTAAGTGAAAGCATGCTTTACTGTATTACAAATTAAGTGATATCTTTTGGCATGACAGATTTTGCAGCTACTGCTGGTAAAAAGGTACACTCCTGTCTGTCTATGTATCAAATGCGATCAAGTATAGCAGTCAGTGTGCAGTATCAGTTTCTCTTGGCTCAAATCCACATTTGTCATATAAACCTGTCATAGACAACAACCCATGGTATATTCAGTATGGAGACAGCCAAAAGCAATTCTTATGTTTTAATTTTGTGCATAGTATCAAAGATGTCTTGGGCTTCTGTACTTTTAAATATATCCACACTGCCCTCATTTAATAATCCAAACCAAAATTTGAAATAGGATACAATTCCAGACTCTTTTTGTCAAATATTTTCAGAAAATATGATTACAGAAGCACTCATTTGTCAGTCTGTATAATTGCATAACCGGCAAATATAAGTAAGTGGTTTCGCTAGCTTGCCTCCATCATGATCACTGAAAGAATGTCAACATCAATTACAGGCAATGCAAAGTTCTACAACATATGTTTCCATTTATATTCATAAAAATCTAAAAATAAATCAATAGTTGTTTGCCACCAGCAACTTGTTTTCTTATCAATCTCCACTTTGTCAAAATGGCTTGGCCAAATGTGGGTGGTTAGTAATAATAATTCTAGTTAGTGTAATCTTGCTGCCATCTGTGATTTCTGCTGGTAAATCCAATATTTTAACCTGTCCCTTCTGCATTTCAAACCTTTACATTACAGAATATTTTGAGCCTACCTCTGTTTCCCCATAAGATCCAAGGCATAACATTTGTGGGAAATATACCCAGCATTTTATAATAAACAATACTGGATAGATGAGATATTCAACACTGCAGAACAAAGCTATGTATCTGTTATTTCTTGCCAGCATTATGTACTTACAGAATTGACAACCATCAGTTGACACAGGTAATGAGCAGAAAGAAGGCTATCAATATATATATATA
>CM044446.1:34693478-34704835 GCA_024363595.1 Xenopus borealis
AGCCTATACTGTATTTCCCCTTCCTATCACTTTAGATGCAACAAATGAAAGAAGCAACATCTCAGTGTTCTCATTTCATACAATAATAATCAACTCCTGTAAGATGCTTTTCTTAAACCACTGCTTCTTGAATTCCATATTCCGGTCACAGTAAGGCAGTTTAAAATTAAATGCAAACCATCTTATCAGCCATCAAATGCTATATGCAGCTTGTTCTGTTGTATTATTTTTGGACCTTATTATGATAGCATGCAAGACATCTCTGCTGTCTTAGAGAAAGGAAACATAACCTCTAAAGTTCAAACCCTTCAAAATACTTTTTCTCTACTGCACATTTTTAAGAGAAACAAAACTGAAGAATGGGTATATGAAACTAATAAACAAATGACTACACCGATTATATACAAGAGAACAATGATAGTATACCATCTGCCAATACATATATTGCTAAGACCTGTGATTAGTGGCATAAAAAAATTAAGACATCAATTAAAAAAAATTAATTAGAATTGTCTAATCAGCTCTGTATGCCACAACCTCCTACACTACAGTGTATATTGTCCATTAACTGTAAAATAAAAATAAAACATAGGAAAATAGGAACATAATATTGTAGAAATCACAAGAATATATATGAATAAACTTTATTTTACCTGCTCACATGAAATCAGTTTGTGTTTACATATCAACTCCTGTATCTGTTTGGTATATCTGAATGTTTAACTTTTAAGATTAATGCATTTTGTACACAGAAACAAGTCAGGCATTTAAATACATATTAAGGAGTACATATACTGTTGTTCTATTTAGTATACAAAGTACTTCATATATATGAATTTTATTTAAAAAAATACTTTCCAACCACGCTCACATAGCAAGCATTATCTGAAAAACCATTGCAACCATGTTTGATTGCAGATAATGAAAATTGATTTTTATCTTAGCTTTAACTTGATTCACATTTTGCTTTGTAGGAAAAATACTGTGTTAAATAAACATTAAATATCAATTTTTTTTAAATGTTTGTATGATTCAAGTGACTGCATTTATTTCATAGAATTGTAAAGCATGGTATACTGCATTTGCACATTTGCACATTATAACATGATTATTCCTTTTGCTGCTAGATAAAGTTCATATGTGTGTGTACCTCTGCATGCTTTCCACTTTTTTATTAAGCTTTAAAGAATGGTTAGACCTATACAATAAATCCTATATATTTTCACCAGCTGTATCCAATAGAAAAGAAATATGGTGAAACATTTCCTGAAACCACATTTTTGTACTGTTTTTTTTTTTGTATTTGAGTACAAAATATACAGTTGATGCCTCTTGAATTTGAGGGTAATTTTACTTGTCATAAAATAAAGTATCCCTTTGGCAATAGTTTCTGCTGTAATCCCAGAAAAAATGCAGAACATAGAAGCTTTGTGAAGAGATACATGGAAAGGATAATAAACACACACACACACACTATAGAGTACTGGACACTCCTGAATTCACCTACACCTATGCCTATAGATGATATTTGGAAGTTTGGAAGTCTACAAAAGGCACTTTCATCATGAAACAATCATCTTTAGTTAGATTTACATTGCATGACCTACATTTTGCTCAATGCTGTTTGTTCTTCGAGGACTTGTAAGTAATCAGGCGTCCCTTGAAGTTTTGCTTTGAGTTCAAAATATTCACTCTTTCTCTGTTCTACTACAATTTTGCTATGATTCCCACCTATTAAAGATTTCTTGTTCTTTTTATCTTGCAGCTTTTCTGGGTAATGAATTTCAAAACCACTTACTCCTATACTGTTGTATTCTTTTTTACTTTCTAAAAAATTCTGGATAAATAAATTTGAATCTCTTCCTGGAAAGAATTCATCCAGTTCATCTATTGTACTAAGCCTCTTTCTAGAATCCCCAAGCAATAGATCCTTTTCCTTTTCTGTTAGATTTCTCAGGACAATTTTTTGACCTTGGTGGTCAGAAAAATTAAATCCTACTTCAGGGTCCTTCATGCCACAAGTGTGAATTTTACTCATTTGTTCGATTGTTTGTGGGAAAAATGTTTCTGCAGAAATACCATCCATTTTAAGTGCTTTCTGATCATGCTTTCTTAGCTGAAGCTGCATAGAACTGCACTCCTGATTTCCAATTCCTTCATGCTTGACTGTTGGATTTTTGTTACGTCTCAGGACAAAAACAAGAAGACAAAAGGCAACAAACACTGTTAAAATAAGCACTACCAAAATGCTGAGGATTAGAATAGACAATGGCACAGGTCCCCCGGGTGGGCTTTTGATTGGACCCAGAGGAGTAGTGAAGGTAACTGCAGGTATAGGACTTGTATAATGTGTAGGAGGCTTGTTAATCAGTTTAGGGCAAAGAATTTCATTTTTAAGTGATCTCAGTTCAATGTTTGCAAACTGCACAGGCGTCTCACATTTAACATCTTTCATGACGATTCCTTCGCTAAGTTTCTCAAGCCAAAGTTTCAGAGCAACCAAATCACAAGTGCAGTCCCATGGATTCCCTTCCAGATCAATTTGTGTCAGAGATCTCAGCTGATCAAGAACGCCACTTACAGGCAAGTACATGAAATGATTATTCCGTATGTTAAGCCTGGCCAGGGGCACTCCAGAAAAAGTATAAGCTGGCAGACTTCTCAGAAGATTATTATTCAGGTACAGAAGTTGAAGGTTTGGCATAGATTCAAAAGTTCCACCCAAAATTTCCTTTATAACATTATATTCCAGATATAAATATTGCAGGTTGTGCAATCCAGAAAAAATCTCAGGGCTCAGTCGTTCAATTTGATTTCCATTTAGATATAACCTCCTTAGATTTGTAAGGTTGCAGAACACATTGCCTTGGATGTTTGTTAGTTGATTGCTTCCCAAATGGAGCAAATCTAGACCCTCAAAATCAACAAAATCTGACTGTTCCACATGTTTAATATAATTGCCATTTACATGAAGCTTCTTGGCATTTAAAGGTTTAGGAACCAGTTCAGACAATGATTTAATATTCCTCTCCTGGCAGTTTACACTTAATCCCAAATCTGAAGGATAGGTTTTGCACATGCAAGGAGAAGGGCAAGCAGAGAAAGGAGGTATCCTAGTTTGGAATGTTACTATCTGACTGAGGCTGTGGTTGGAAACAGATTTGCCAGAAACTATCCCAGAATTTTTTGAAGGGTTGGTGGTCTTTGGGGCCTTGGTGACCAAACGATGCAATGATGTTTGAGCAGATTGACCCCCAGGGGTGGTAAAAGTTGTTTCCATTGATGGTGTCAAAATCCTTACGTCAAAGTCACTGCCAGTTCCCATTGAACACAATTCTTGTTTATTGGTTTCTTTTAATAGCCGCCCATACAGATCACTTGGTGTCTCACATATAGCCTCTCCAATATATATGTTATAGGGCATGTTCTCCAACCATGCTTTCAGAGGCAACAAATCACATGTACAATTCCATGGATTATCTTCCAGCTGCAGCTCGACCACTCGTCCAATGTGCTCTAGGACACCTATATAGGGCATTTTCTGAATCCGGTTTCCTCTGATATCTAAATGTGTTAAGGAAGCAAATCTGAAAATATTATCAGGCAGAGCAGAAATAAGATTGTCATTAAGAATGAGGACTTTGAGTTTGTGAAGTTTATTAAAGGCTCCCCGCTCAATATACTTGATTAAATTGTAGTCAGCCTGGAGATATTCCAAGTTCTCTATGCCCAGAAAAGTGTCAGCCCTCAAGACCTTTAGTTCATTGTTGTTCAAGTGCAACTGCTTCAGTGCACTAAGCCCCTGGAAAGCTCCTCCCTCTATATTTTGCAATTTATTGTTGCCAAGCTGCAGGGAAACAGCATGAGTGAAATTGAGGAAGGTGTTGGGGTATAAAATTATTAATAGATTGTTCTGCAAGTTCAGATGATAGAAATTGGAGGGAGGTGGCTTCAACTGGTTTGGTCTGTACAATGCCACTTTCTCACAGTTGACATACATAACATTTTCCACTGACAGGCAGGAGCAGACATTGCAGATCTCAAGGGACAGTTCAGAGTCAGGGTTGGTGGAGGAGAGTGGAGTGCAGAGAAAGAGGAAAAGCCACATAAACATCTTCTGGCAGTGACAGAACAGCCTCAGACTTCTGGGAAAAATCATCTACACAAGATAAAACAAATTGTTACTTATTAAAGGGCATAACAAATATTCACATCTTGCATTGTACATTTTTTGTGTACAGTCCAGTGTACACCTTTTTTATGGATAAATTACTGTGCACACACTGAGCCTCCTTTAGCCTGTCAGTTGGATTAAATTACCTTTACATCTGGTGCTGATTTGTATTCCTGAGCCTGTGCTTGCATGTTCTTAATACAGAACACAGAGAGCGAATCCAGGCAGGCAGATCGGTGTGTACAGAAAAATAGACAGTTTGACATACATATCCTTTAGATTTGTTTTATTCATATGGTTTCTTAAACACTGTAAAAAGCTTCCTAAGCACTGTGCTCATAATTACTGTTATTTGCATTGCATTTGATAGTTATTGCACACCCTGGACTCATACAACATTTGCAACAACATCTACTTTACACAAGCCTGTCTTTTCCCACGTGATGATTCCTGACATTTATACTTTAAATCCAAGCTGAGCATCCATTGAAAGGAATTTACACAGAAAATGGTAAAACTGTACAGCCATGTAATAGCTTACTTTTAAGCAGGTTGGGAACATTACCTCTCACCTTATAGAGCCATCTCTCTTATGATATGGGATGTACCACAGGTCTCACTTCCAGCACACTCTGTCCCCAAAATCCGGCAGATACAGAAGTAAAAGGAAGCAGAGTTGACACATTTAGAGCACAGAGGTATAGCCATGGGTCAGTGTTAGCTAGCATTACATATCATATCAATGGCAAATGCCTGAGGTTTGTGATACTACTGATTAGTACTGCATTGCTTTGCCGCAGCATGGTCCCTGCTCCTGCTGTGGGCTCTTGTCCTCACTCAGATATCTCCCTCAGATCATGAGTCTTCGATGTCAGTGAGTTTCTAGCAGTCTGGGTAGTGGTGGGGTTAACCCCCTGTATGGGAAATGCGGGACAAAAGGATAAGGATGCAGATCCCCCTACTGCAGTCCCCTCATGCAGAACAGGTAGAATGGGATACAAAAAGTAACTGGTGCTGGACAGCTCCTGGAGTCCAGAGTATGACAAGGAGAAGAATGGAAATGATGGGTCTCAGGGTGGCACTAACGATCCCATGGGAAAAAATGAGCTGCCAGATAGCAATGGGTTAATTCCTCCTGGCATCTGTCAGCTTAGAAAGGAAAACGGTCTCCTGACCCAAATATCAGTAGCTGCTGCAGGTTGCTGGTGGCTGCTTTATAAGCTGGAAGAGCAACACATCATTTGCAGCTGATGGAGACCCCACAGATCTGCCTCAAAGAGAATCCATAAGTAACTCCTTCAGTTTCTACAAGCAAATAAGAAAAGCCATTTTGAAGCCATGCATCCAGAACAGTATCACTGACACATATGATTTACAGCACACCTATCTGCTTCTCAATAGCAGCCTCAAATAAAAAGCTGCTTGCTTCAGACAAGAAAGTGCCTTGCTTAGATTCTCAGGAGAAGAGGTAGCCAGCATTTGCATTGGTTAATCTGCATTGACCCAATCTCACTGGAACTGTAAGAAAGGCGATCAGATTTGAGGAGAAATCCACTTGACGGAGAAGGCAGATTCTTTGCTGGCTGAGAAGGGGGGGTTCGACTGGCAGACGAAGCAATCGCTTTATTTAATGGTATTGGGGGTGCTATACAGAGCAGCATAGGGATATCTCCCTGTACATTATCCCATCTCTTTACTTACCATGAGGATTCGGATCCATGGAAGGAAATGTTCTGCATTTTGTGATTGTCTCCAGGAAATGTGGACTCCTCTCACTGTCTCCCTGCCTCACTGCCACCCCCCCTTCCTTCTCCTCCTCCTCTCCTTCCCTTTCTCCCTCGCATCCTTTTCTCTGCCTCACACA
This sequence comes from Xenopus borealis, assembly GCA_024363595.1. NCBI lineage: Eukaryota > Metazoa > Chordata > Amphibia > Anura > Pipidae > Xenopus > Xenopus borealis. Next base: position 34,699,517 of record CM044446.1, read on the forward strand.
AACACTACACAATCGCACACACAGCAACAGCATGACACAAGGCGCATCGGTCCATCTGTAGGTGTAGACACAAACAGACACACTCACAGACTGCCTAGAACATGCCAATTCTGCCCAGGACAGGCTTCCTCCCCATGCTACTATGTATGAGAGTGACACAAGCAGGGCTGCACATTGCTGCCTGGAGACACTTCTGCAGATCCACTAGATCAAGTCATAGAGATCAGATCAATCATTATTACTGATGTCACACGCTGCTCCTCACTTTTTATTGGGATCAGGGAACAGAGCTGCTCGGCTGCAACTCCCCCTGCTGTGCTTGCTTAGAAAGGTGCTTGGCATTGCATTGCCTTTAGTTGTTCTATTTACAGAACAGGGGTGGTGATTGGGGGAGGAATTGGGGGGTTTATTCTAGTATACCATGTGCATACACTGCTGCTCACCAAACATGCATTGCTGTGGCTGTTCATACACTTGTCATTAGATGCTGCTGCTTTACTTTGAAACCTAATCCAGCCAAGACATTGCAGCCAGAACATCAAGGCACCTTAACCCACACAGTCATTTCATTCAGCACAAAACATCATGGAACCTTAGCCTACACAGTCATGTAATACTAAATATAATATGATGGCACCTTAAATCACACAGTCCTGTAATACTACACATAATATGATGGTAACTTAACCCACACAGCCCTGTAATAATAAACATAATATGATGGCACCTTAACCCACATAGCCATGTAATACTAAATATAATATGATGGCACTTTAACCCACACAGCCATGTAATAATACATATAATATGATGGCATCTTAACCCACACAATCATGTAATAATATGCATAATATGATGGCAACTTAACCCACACAGCCATATAATACTACATATAATATGATGGCACTTTAACCCACACAGCCATGTAATACTACACTTAGGGGCACATTTACTAAGAGTCAAATTGATTTGAAGTGAAAATTTTAATCAAATTCGAATAAAAAAATTTCAAATTAATTTTGGGTTTATCGACTATCGAATAGCCCAAAATTCAATTCAAATTTTCAAATTCGAATTTGACTTTCAAAGTACTGTCCCTTTAAAGTGGACCCGTGACCCAGACACAAAAATCTGTATAATAAAAGTCCTTCTCAAATGAAACATGAAATCCAATTTCAAATTTTTATTAAAGCATTCATAGCTGTTTTAAGCTCATTTAAAAATCTCAGCTGTCAATCAAATATTGTCTGCCACTCCTCTATGCCTTAGGCATAGAGGTGGGGCAGATAATTACTTTCACTTTCCATTCAGCACTTCCTAGATGTCACTGCTCCCCACACATTCCCCCAGTTCTCTTAACCATTTAATTGTGTAGTCAGGACATGGGGATAGAAATCGGTTCCCCCATTCTGGTGCACAAACAAGATTCTGAGATAATGCAAGGCTTGTCTTAATAACAGTGTCCACAAAATGGCTCCTGCCTGCTTGCTATAATTATTAATTCCCAGACTTAAGAAAACAAGATTAAAATAATTTATATAGTGCAATTAATGTTCATTTTGCTTGACTAATGTGATAAAATAGGATTTTGAATATTTTTTTGGGGTGACGGTTCCACTTTAAGAAAAGTTTGATCTACAAACTCGCCAGTTTGAACCTACCAAATTGCTATAGAATCCAATGGGAAGCTCCGATAGGATATTTCTAAGTTTTTTTGACGGAATAAAAACAATTAATTAAAATAGTTTGAATTGATCGTTCGAAAAATCGAATTGCATTAAAACCCCTCCAATTTGAAATTCAAATTTGAGGGGTTTTAATTCAACCTAAATTCTAGGGTTTCTTTAACCCTCGAAATTCGACCCTTAGTAAATATGCCCCAAAATGTGATGGCATCTTAACCCACACAGTCATGTAATACTACACATAATGTGATGGCATCTTAACCCACACAGCCCTGTAATAATACACATAATATGATGGCACCTTAACCCTCACAGCCATGTAATACAACCCATAATATGATTGCACCTTAACCCACACAGTCATGTCATTCTGCACAGAACATAATGGAACCCTACACAGATGTGTGATACTATGCATAATATGATGGCATCTTAATACACACAGTTATGTAATACTACACAGAATATGATGGTGCCTTTACCCACACAGCCGTTTAGTACTACAGAGAATATGATGGCACCTTTATCCACACAGTCATTTAATGCTACACATAATATTATGGCACCTTAACCCGCACAGCCATGTGATACTATACAGAACATGATGCTGCACAGAATATGTTGGCACCATAGCCTACCTTTTCAAGCTACACAATGCCAGTGAAATGAAATGGCTGAGCCTGGCAAATTTTGTTTCTCTCTGTTCTCATTGTGTGTACTTAAAGCTAACCATTAGCTCAGTAAGTGTGAGCAGAATACAGTCAAGTGCATATAGTGATGCTTACAGGGACTCCTCGCTGGAGAATCAGCATTTTATTTCACAGTAATGGTGAGCATGAATTGAATTCCACATAATGCCTCTCTGGCAGCCCAGAGGTTAATTCATCTCCACTACAGCGTTGATAGAGGGATTTGGCTGTGTTCTAAACATATGCAAACCTTCTTTTTTTTTTCCTCCCTTGAATATGCAGAGAAATCAATTGACTTGCACAGGGAAAAGTCATATCTGATGCAGGAGAACCAGGCAGCATATCGTTATTAACATTACAACAACAGGAAGCTTTCTATTTATGTTAAGAGGGGGTTATACATTTCTGAAGTAATTTTTTTTTCCTAGTCACAATCTGAAATGGATCAGATCAATTCTTCTTTTGCTGTTTAAAAAATATCTTTAAATGTGTGCATATAGATGTGTGTGTGTGCTCAGCAGCAGTATTTATAGCCAGAGAATATTAGAATGGGTGCATTGAAAGCTTCAATAGCATTGGAATATTGTTGGGCTCAGACATTCGCAAAGAACTGGAATGCAAAATAGTAAAAGATAGTAAATTTATGGAGTAAGTATATGGAGTACTAGGATTATTGCACCATGGAGTTGACATAGAAACAGGTGTTGCCTTTTCCCAGCATGTATGATTAGATACATCTAAAGCAGGCCATACAATCAACACTTTTTTCTGGAAAATAATGTCATTTTATTAATTAACAGGACTTATCTTTCCATGAGACGTCAAGGAGTTATTGCATGATCTGCACTGTGCAATTGAAGAATAAATTAACATGAATTCAATGTGGCTTCATTTTCATATTTAATAAATATTTTACATTGGTTCCCCTCTGTTAGCTACAGAATCAGAATAAGATCAGAGTCACTCTGCAGATACTTTCTGCAGCAAGCACATATCCAGAGAGCAAAATATAATAGACCTCTACAGTTCTTAGGACCATTAGCAGGTGTCTTATAAATCACCAGACCACAAAGTTGTTTTAAATGGCAGTTTCTAAAGTGTACAGAGTTGTATTGTAAATAAGGAAGAACATGATCCTCACCACAACTGATATCACCACCCTCCTGAAAGTGCAGAGGAATAGAACCTTCAGCCGACAGAAGGGCAGTTTGTAATATGCTTCTTAATGTTATAGGCTGTATAATGGGCACATAACATTATGGGAGCCTACACTACTGCTCATAAACATCTATCTATCTATCTATCTATCTATCTATCGATCATCTATCCATCTATCTTTCTATGTGTTAATCCTCATCATCTCTCACTCTATATAAATGTAATCATAGCTAATTTAAATATATCTATCATTATCTATATGTCTATCTATCTATCTATCTATCTATCTATCTATCTATCTATCTATCGATCATCTATCCATCTATCTTTCTATGTGTTAATCTTCATCATCTCTCACTCTATATAAATGTAATCATAGCTAATTTAAATATATCTATCATTATCTATATGTCTATCTATCTATCTATCTATCTATCTATCTATCTATCTATCTATCTATCTATCATCATCTCTCTCTCTCACACACACACACACTCATTCTCTCTATAGATAAATACCTTTTGTCATTATCTAAAGCTGGTCTCCAAACATCGCACCTTAAAATACGAAACAATGTAGCCGCCAAAGTGAATCTATTTGCCCCTGCTTATAGCACTGTTTCAAGTGATACAGACAGTTACCTCCCACTGTTCCAGCTAAGCTTATTTATGCCTCGGTACAATGCTGTGGATTCCTGACTCCGTTTTATAGCAGCTGTTGGGAGACTCTTTGTCAATGGCTTTATGTCCTAGCCCCGGATCCTTCGGAGTGGTGCAATTACCAATGGCAAGCGTTCGCATTTAACAGGTTATGAAATTAAGATGTGTGGTGTATACAATATGTGTTTGACTGTTCTGATTATACACACCCACGCTTCACTGTGCTGTATACAACAATGACCACTAGCTACCTCTCCACGTTATGTTAAGCGAACATGATGTACAGTGAGCTTTAATCTTACAGTAGAATGAAATCTACAAACTTGTTATTCTATTTATCACTGACGTACAGAGAGTGTACAATGGATAGAGGGGGAAATCCCTTTCCAATTAATTTTCCTTGACCTTTGAATGTTTACTACGACCAACATGCCTTACCAGTATAAAGCATGTGTGTACTAGCAGGGTGTAGAGAATCTTCCAGTCTGAAACAACAGGGTATTGAGTAACATACAACTGTTGTTGTGTTATGGACAGCAGAGAAGTAAAAAAAACCTGGTCACAAATAAATGAAACTCTTGAGACCTAGCTATCTGTCCCAATTATTTAAGGGAAATACTATTGTCTAGATATGCCTACACAGAATTTAAATCTACTCCGATCATTAAACCAAACAACAAATGCATGAAAACCCTTATAATTTGCAGTCCTCCCTTTAGCTTCTGTAAAAGAGGCACTCCGATGGTATATTTACTTTACTTTATCATCCAAAACAGTGATTTTATTTTACTTTACCAGTCATTATTTGTGAATGCAACATAAAGCAATGATGCCACATCATCATTTAGACACCAGAAGGGATTTCTACTGTGTCTGCATAGTCTAGTTGACATCACTGATATATCTAAAGCAAATTACAAATTACTTAGTGTATATGTATAGCATAGGGGTTTATACTGTAGTATACTGTGAATACTGTAAAAGTTTTTAAACAGGTGACCAGTAAATGTTACCTGCTGATTGTTTACCATGGGCTACTGCTCCTGGGCAAACTTAGTGCCTTTTATTACTTAGCCTCATTAATCTTTTATTTAAAGAGGATGTATACCTTCCCTATAAATTACATTT
>CM044446.1:34722492-34753219 GCA_024363595.1 Xenopus borealis
TAACTGTATGACCCAGGGAAACAGGAAGATCAACAATAAAGTCCATGGCCAGTTTGGTCCAGGGTCGGGAAGGAATGGGCAGGGGAAGAAGAAACCCTTTCGGTGGAGAATGACCAGACTTGGAAGCTGCACAAGTACCACAGGAAGAAACAAAGTACTCAACATCCTTTTGAAGAGACAGCCACCAGACAAGGCGAGATAGCAGATCCGTCCTCTTCCGAATCCCAGAACGGCCAGCTTGCTAGGAACTATGAGACTGTTCGAGGATGGACTGATGAAGTTCTGGCGGGACAAATGCTACTCCAAGAGAAGTATTCGATAGTGCTGTGTGGAAAGCAGCTGAGAAGCTATGGAGGGAGTTAAAGCAGCCACAATCTTAGTAGAAGGCACGATAGGCTCTGTGACTTCATGACTGGATTCTTCAGGGAGCAAACTGCCTTCTTATTTCTGGAACCAGGACGGAAATTTAAGACAAAGTTAAATCTAGAAAAGAAGAAGCCCATCAAGCTTGTCTAGGATTTAGACGTGTCAAGGCCTGAATATATTCCAAGTTCTTTTGATCAGTAAAAATCATCACAGGAATTAAAGAACCCTCCAACAAATTCCTCCATACTTCTAAGGCCAATTTAACTGCCAAAAGTTCTCGATTCCCTACATTATAGTTGTGTTCAGAAGGAGAGAACTTTCTAGAGAAATAGGCACAAGGATGTAGTTTCCCATCATGGGTGGACTTTTGAGAAAGTACTGCTCCAGCCCCCACATCCGAGGCGTCAACTGCGATGAAAAAATGGCAGAAGGGGGTCAGGATGTCTTAGAATAGGAGCTGAGGAAAAGGAATCTTTTAAAGTCTTAAAGGCTTCCTATGCCTGAGGAGGCCAGCAGTTAGGTCTTCCACCTTTTACGGATGAGTAAAAGGATGGGTGCAATCTTAGAAGAAAATACTTTGATGCCCTGCTGATAATAGTCGGCAAAGCCGATGAAACGTGGATGGACTATGTACAAGTCAGGAGAGGACCATAAAGCTGCACCAATTCTGATGCCGGCATCTTGACGCTGCGTCGACTTTGACGTGGGCGTCACACCACTGTGTCAACTCTGATGCGGGACGTCCACGCTGACCACGAGGATTCCGTACTCTCTCTAAGGACATTAACTCAAGGGATAAAAACACATTTTTGACTCTTTATAGGTCCCTGATAATGCCTCACCTGGAGTATGCAGTGCAGTTTTGGGCTTCATCCCTTAAAGGACAAGGAAAGTTAAACTAAAGATGTAGGCCAGAAATGTTGTACATTATATTTTGGGCTTATGTGCCAGCCCAAGGCAGCTACAAGGCCCTTTAGCAGGTAAGATCTGTTTCTCCAAATATGCCCCAGAGCTCACTGAGCATGTGAGTGTCACAGCCACTTTCCAAGATGATGACCCCCTGTAACAAGTTTGAAGTCCTGGATAATTACTGCTATTGAGAAGCTGAAACTTTAGGCTGGTGCAATAAGTTCAGCATATAATACATGACATTTTTAGCCCTATTCATTTTAGGGTTTCCTTTTCCTTTAAGAAAGATGTTAGCGGGAGAGAGTGCAGACATGACACTAAACCGATTAAAGGAAAAAAATTTGTATAGATATTGTTATATATCATTTATATATTTGTGTGTATAGATAGGTTGACATAAGTACTGTATGTGTATATGTGTTCACTGGGGTTCATTTGGAGTGCTTAAACTTGATGGACGTTGGTCTTTTTTCAACCCAAATATGTCACTATGCACTAGTTGCATGTTTGTAGGATTTATAAAGGCCTGGAATAAGCCTGAAGCGTCAATTGTTTGTGACACAAATAAACACTTTTTGCTAATTTCTCAGAGTGCTGTTGTTTATAAAATTTGTATAGGGTTGCGAACAATAGATACAGACGATCCAGCAGCTGCTGTTCCAGGCAGGAGTGGAATCACTTTTCATTCCCAATTTAAATAAGAGAAACTAAGTTCATTCTCTGTCAATCTCCCAGCACTGTGCCAAATGTGATAGAGTCACACAGTGTCAAATGACTAAATCTATATTCTCTTCTCTTCATTTGCTTTAAGGAATGACACTTTGGCTTGCCACATTAGCAACCATAATTTGTGTACACACTTTTAACATACCTTTTGACAAGTAATGAACAAATGCCTGTGGGATCTGGACAACAAGGTATTTCAGCAATAGAGTTTTCAGTAAATAATAAATTAAGGTGTATTTAAAAGCTAATGTAATTGATCACTAAATGCCTTGTTTCTTCTGTAACGAAATGCTTGAGACTGGCAAGACAATTAGTAAAGATATTGGTATGTGTAGTTTATGTGAGTGTATGGAGAGTTGGTGTGAGTGTGTGTACATATGGATGCTGGGTTTCATTTGGAGGGTTGAACTTGATGGATTTTGGTCTTTTTTAAACCCAATTTAACAATTTATGTAAGAAGATATTAGCTAGTGAGCCAGGATCTATAAATGGGTCTCACTCCTGCCATCACAGTCCGGTTCCAGTTTAGGTCTCCCTCCTGATTGTGGAGACGTATTCCCTCCCCTTACCTTTTACTGAGTGAAGACAAATGACACATCATCTTGTGTTGTAAAGAGGTCGGCCACAGCTTTATTAAGTAAACATCAACTGTCCTTGGCATCCCTATTTCCTGACGGCCACTGCTACCATAGTGGGCATGTGAAATAAACCAGAACACACAAGTATTATGAGGCCAAGCAGCTGTGACACTAAAACAGATCCCAAAGTGGGGGTGCAGTACAGGAACAGTCCTGTCCCATAAGGGGCGGGGATGAGGAGGCTTTCAAGACCTGTTCTGCCTAGTGACAAGTTCTGCAGGTAAGTAGGGCATATTTACTAACATTGGTTAAATGTCTGGAGATATTTCTGGAGATGTTTCCCATGGCAACCAAGAAATAAACAGCCACCTATAGAAAACAAAAGGAAAAATCAGATTGGTTGCTATGAGCAACATCTCCAGAAATCTCTCCAAATACTTATCTCCAAAGTAGATAAAAATGTGTAGTTCATAAAGTAAGTGATCTTTCTGAAATAAAACTCTGTACACCGAAATTGTAGATTATAATGCATAATGTACTCCCCTACTTAAATTGACAAAGATATTAGTAGTCACCTCTGAGTTACCGTACAGTATGCAACCCGTATAAAAATCACATAACTCCTTGGTGACTACAAGCAAGTCCAGTTGCTTTGAGTTACTTTTTATATATATATACCAGGACCTGGATGAATGAGAATCTTCATAGTTATAATAACATCTTATTATAAATTACAGTTATGGGTACATTATCAACATATATAAACATCCACATACCTTAACATATATAATTACTTTGTTAATACAGTAGTTTTCCCTCACTTTACACCATTTTTTTCTGGTCCCCTGAAAAACGGAAAATGGGGGTTCTACTGTATACAAATGACCTGTCTCCTACGCGTCTATTGTTATTTTTATTACTGGACTTTTAACATAATCATGCTGTTTGAGCAATGTTTACATTTCTCATCATCATACTTACTGTGAAGTATAGTTGTTAAAATATGACATATTGCATATAGCCAGGAATCATAAAACAATCATATAAACATTTCAATGAGTATTTCAGAAACCCACACAAGATGCTTAATCTGCTATTTTATTGCTGCGTCAATCTTTTTATTATTTGTATCTGAAAACAGAACAGTCAAAAGAAAAATGTATTTTTTGCCTCAGAAACATAGATTTGAATATATTTCCTGTAAGTGTCTGAAAATGCGAATTATATTACCTTTCTGTAGAAGAATGACTGGTAGCTCGAAAACACAGGCTTTTGATTGTTTTATGTAGGAAAATATTTCTAGTTTATTGACTTACAGTACGCATTAAGGTCATTTGAGAAATAGTAACACCATATCATTCAAGGTGAAAATTAAAATGTCCCTGGAAAAGGATTGAGGACTATTGAAGCTGAGTTATTGAACATTTTTAATTTGCAAACGTTATGACAAACACCATATTTGTTAGAATCTAATTATGCTGGATAAGCAGTATATATATATATATATATATAACTGTCATTTTTTATTTCCCATTCTAGGTTTTGTAATAAAAAAAATTCTCTGCAATGTCGACAGTTCTTGTTATTTTCGAATGCATTTTTGTTTGGAACAGTTATTGTTTTTAAATAAAGATCAAGTGCAGTAAAATAGCATTTGCAAACACCAGTTTTATGTGAAGAAATATCACAAGTTGAAATGCTTGAATCATAGGCCAGTGACCTAAATAGAAGAAAAATAAATGTTTGTGTTCAACACACTGGTAACAGGCTAAAGCAGATTTAAATGTTGTTGCTTATTTTGGACTACAGATTGCAGCATATTGTAATATATTATAAGAGTTAAATCATGCCTGGAGCTGTAGTCAGGCAACATTTGAGATGTAATATTATTATCTCCAAACTCTCTATAATCAGCTATGCCACCAAAATAGAAAATAATTATCCAATAAATATCTCTTGATTTGTGTAAGTCTGGCAACATGTTCTTTGTTCCAATAACTGGATCTTTGTTCCTCTATACTATTTATTTATCTGCATAGAACTGGGGTTGTAGTGGGACAATTGTATGGTGTGCTTAGAGCACTTTTTTTGTACAGATATGTTTAAACATGCTTGATGTGTGTGCAACGTTATTTAGATACAGGTACAGTTCACGACATATTTCATGTTACACACCCTCTATATAGTCTCTATATAAACAGTATGCATGTAAAATTCTCAAATAGGAAGACAGCCCATATCAATCAATAAGGGACTTGGATTCATAGAGGAGAGCTTGACCAAAACACTTCTTCAGTCAAACCTGGTGCAGAAGTATCATCCAGCTATGTGATTCTTCCTCGGTTTTATCATAGTGACTAATACCTTCTCTAATAAAGGGGGGAAATGGGGCAGATTTATCAAGGGTCGAATTTTAAAGTGAAAATACTTAAAAATTTGACCAGTTGAAGTGGTTTTTCAAACAAAAATGGACCGTTTTTGTTCAAATTGTTTGAATCGTACGATTAAATAGTTTGAAAAGAATGATTCGAATGATTTCCCTGAAAAAAATTTGACTTTTCAAAAAGCCAAAAGACTCCATATAGGTTATAAAAGGTCCCCTATAGGCTAAAACAGCAATCCGGCAGGTTTAAGGTAGCAAAAATGCAAAGTTTTTAAATAATTTTTTTCAGTTCAAATCGAATTTAGGCCTCGAAGTATCCAAAAATTTTCACTTTGACCATCGAGAAATCTGCCCATACATGTTCACCATTTCCACCTAAATTTCCCAGTAATAAAAGACAAGCCAGTTATTTCAGATGTGGATATCTAAAAGACTAATTATACAGTTTGCTATTTGGAATGTGCCGAAACATTCGTGAGGTAGATGTAAGCAGTGTTGTTAAATTAAAATAATTTAAACTAATTTAATCCACTGTAGTTTTTATAAACTAGGGGGCAGATTTACTAAGGGTCGAATTTGAATCGAATTAAAACCCTTCGAATTCGAATTTCGAATTCGAGGGGTTTTAATGCAATTCGATTTTTCGAATAAGAAAAATTTGATTGATTGATCGATAAAATCGTTTCGATCGAACAATTCGAACAATTTTAACCATTCGATCGACTTTGTTTTATTCACTCCTATGGGAGATTCCCATAAGGTTATATGGCGATTCGGTAGATTTAATCTGCCGAATTGTTATATCAAATTTTTTTTAAAGGGCAAGTACTTCGACTATTGAATTCAAATTTTCTAATTTGGCCATTTCAAATCGAATGCTTTTGCAAATTTGATGGTCGAGGAAGCCCATAAATAATTTCGAAATTCGCATTTTTTCAACTCGAATCCTTCACACGAATTAAGTAAATCTGCCCCTAGGTGTCTCTTAGGCTAAAGCCAGAATGGTTACTAATGTCACCTAGCATGGACCATACTCAAGGGGAGAGATGAGAGTAGTTGATGGTTACTATAAAGAGTTTTTGATAGGTAAAGTCTTTGATGTCTGATGTAGGAGGTCCACTGGCATAAACATCATCATCAAGTAGTTGATCGCCTATCTCCCGGACATTCCTCAACATCCATTTAGAACTGAATGACATATACAGTCAACCATGTGTCATTTAGTTTTATGGCTACAATCTAGAAGCATCAGTAAGTTAAGCATTTCATAAAAACCTAATGTAATCAAAAACAACACTGAACTATAACTCCCCTCTTGTAAATCTTTGCATAGTAATTGACTATGTGCACCAAAACCATAAGATGTCATACAGATCTATTTTCATACACCGCTCATGTTAAAATACCCTATTCCATTAAAACAAAGATACAAAAATATATACCGCTATGGACACTAGTCTTAATACCTTTTCCACCTTCACCACTTTAATTATAAAATGGTATAAATAATTTGAAAATTATTTTTATTGGTACTAAAACACAGTGTAATAAAACAATGTATGTACTTTTATATTTTATGGTTTTGGTGTAGTCAATTACTTTGCTAAAATTTCCAAGAAGGGAATAAGTTATTAGTTGGTGTTGGGTATCATACAGTATATTTTAAAATCGTTAAATGACTTTAAATGAATCTGACTTGAAAATTCCTAAAATGGCAAAGAGCCATTGAAGTCCATGGGCTACAATTTTTGTGACAAGCAACAATTTTATTGACATGAAACCTTTTTTATTCACCCATTGGAGTCTATGGGTGTAACAAAACCTGGCAAATAAACTTCACTCATTGCTCAACCTGGTATCAATCTGTGTAGTATATGATTATGTACAGTAGAAGTGTCCTACTTATACAAGCCCTGAAACAGCTTATTAGGCACACTAATTTCACAATTTGGTTTTACTTAGCTGAACTCCATCATTGGGTAAACCACATAGCCAGATAGGTCCCATTTTAACATATGACAAACACTGTACACCAGGCTCAGTCTATGACCATGCGTCTTAAAACACTTTGGATGTTTCAACACTACTGTGTCTGCATACAAGGGCCCTTTTCCATCCCAGTGCTAGACTCCCTGTTTAAATACTATACTATCAGAGCCATAGTCTACCATCAAATAAATTACACAGCTTTATACCTAGATACTTAGATTAGCTCTTTACAATGCATTAATTATTGACCAAAATGTAAATTAGTTTACATGTAGGGACTACTACTATAACAGAGCTTTTCAAAATATAATATTCGTTTTCCACCCTTTTTAAAACTCAATTTTTTTTTGCACAGCATTATAAATATGTATTTTATTTCATGAAGCGGCAAAACTAGAGCCATCTGATCTTTTCAGCAGACACCAAAACCTATTATATAAAGGAACATTATTTCTTTTTCAGTGATCTCTGTGATTTTATCAGTCATGTGAAAGCAGCTCTGTCACCCATAATACTGAAATTCTATTTCAAACAGTACAAGGGCCATGACTAAGGAATTGCCTGACTCATTTCACTTTAATAAATAAAATACCAGACTCAAGGCATGGGATTGAGCTGACCATAGCATATTAAATATACATATTATTTTCTTTCAATTTCAAATTGATTGTAAACATACATTTTTGGAATTAATACAATCTCATTACATTTTGAATAACATCTTGAAACAATTCCAACTCATTGTTTTCACAGGACCAGTACCCTGCACCGGCCGCAAACCAAACAGACTCGCTGGGCATGCCATGACTTCTGCATAAATTCAAATTAAATCTGTAAACATAAATCACCATAGGCACTACAGCCCTCGAAATAAGGAATTCCATCAGGTAAATATCAGGTAAATAATAAAAATCTATTCTCCATTTAATTCCAAGTGCCTGTAAGCCCTTTTATATCTCTTAACTATGACCTTGTATTTAAACTTGCAAAATGTAATGCTTTACTGCCACAAGATGACTGCAATAATCTTCTTCCATACTGCTAGGGCCTTCTCTAAACCTTCTTGAAGCCCAAGATTAAATAAATCCAGTAAATCTTGTTCAGATGCACCCCCATCCTCTCTTAAAAAGTAATCATGAAATTCAATATCCTTATGCCTTACAACTATTCCTCCTTTACCCCTCACATAACGGACCATTTCCCTATTAATAGTGATCCTTGTCTTATCCAAAGCTTCATGTGATCTAGTATATCTCCAAACTTTTCTGGAAATCATCTCCAACATACCAGCATGAGCCCTTGTATAGACGATAATACTGTAATTCTCAAATACGTATCTCTTTTCATGTCCTTTATGAGGTTCTTCATTGGGTAAGCTCCTAAATCATTGCCCCCCACATGAATCAGTAATATCTGTGGGAAATGACCCATGTTAACCATATACCATATGTTAGGTAAAAGAGCATCCCAACGCATGCCACTTTTTTCCAAGCTAGCTTATTTCCAACTCTTGTCTTGAAAAACCTAGTTTGCGCCCATCTTTTCTAATGTCAGCTCTCTTGGCCACTCAGACTACAAAAGAATGTCCTTCAATCCATGCCTTGCAGCATGATGATTCTAAAATGGATAAACAGACAATGTTATTTACATACATTAGTTTTTTTTTGTTTTTTTTTAAACATTCTTCAACCAATGGAGGCCTGACATTAAATTTGTATCTCTCAGAGACCCATCGCCCACCTTTTTAATTGCTCTCGAGTCAAGACCCCACATTTTGGCCTGTTTTGCCACCCAAAACTAAACGAGTGCGATGCATATTCCTTCTCATTCAAACCTAAATTCTTCAGGCATCTCCTGCAAACTGACAAAAAAATGCCGATAGAGCCTGACCTTCTTCATGAATTAATAGTATTAAATAGTGAAATTTACAGAGAAATTCGCGAATTGGCGAAAAATTTGCGAAACGAGTCGCGGGACACTTGTTGCGTCGTTTTCGGCGTGTCGTGTCAAAAACGACGCGCGACTCGTTTTAATGGCATAATTTCGCAAAGTGAAATTTCGCTGGTGATTCGCTAATTTATTCGCCAGCGGGGAATTCACCGCGAATTCACCCCTGGCGAATAAATTCGCCCATCACTAGTATTAAACCTTTTCCTTGATCTTTCAAACTTTTTGAAACAGCTCACTGGGCAAGTTAAACTTTCTCTCATCCTATTCCGGGTGATCATCTTACCTTTTCCAAAATCATCTGTCTTGGAGAATCTCAGATAAATCGACAATTGTTTCTCTGAACACTGAAAACCCGCTAACAACAAGCCCCATTTTTTTATCCTTGGAAACTACTGTATTTCACTGATTCTAAAAGCCACATAGAATGCTAAGGAAAAAGCTAATTATAAAAGGTTTCTTCATATTCTGAAATACAAACACTTCTTAGCTGGCCAAATAATTTGTTTAATAATGACTGAAATAGGCCTCCTTTTATCCATTTTTGCTCACTCTTTCTTATAGCTTCTTAAAATTTGTCTCACAATGAACATCTTGGTAATATCCTTTACATTTAAGAGTTTAAATAAAAGACATTAAAGTCCAGACAATCTTTTCTTAATCATGGTGTGAGGGCTTCCCTTCTCCTTTAGCTGCACCAAATAAAATAATATTCTATCCAGATTTTTTTGTTCTTCTACCCTGCCTATATTCCCTGCATTTTTGACCATTTTTGATCAAAATGGCTCTGTATTCCTTTCATGTTGAAGGCACCAAAGAATTTCTAATCTTGTCTCTTCATCCTCATACCCAATTTTCCACAGCTGTTGTGGCATTCTGGTTCTCACCCGATCTGCAGACGGGGCCAAAATCCAAAAACTATCTAACTGGAATCAAGAAAGAGCATCTGCAATGTTATTGTCAATTCCCGATACATGATTTGCCCTTATACAAATATTTTTCTGCATACTAATTAGCACTAATTTCCTCGTAAGACTTGCCACCGGTAGAGAAGATGCACTCATCTTGTTTAAAACCTGCACCACTCCCATATTGTCACAGTGGAAAATCACTCTCTTGTTTTTTAACTCCTTACCCCCTATTGTAAGTGCTCTCCAAATTGGAAAAAGTTCGAGGAAAACCAAGTTCTTAACTAATTCTGTATCAGACCAGCTGCTTGGCCAAGGTTCTGAGAACCACTTACCCATGCCCCTTGCGCCAGCTGGATCTGTAAACAGTTCCATTTCTATGTTAGATAATTCCCTGTCTTGCCAAATCGAAATACCATTGTATTCCTGTAAAAAATTGTTGCCATATATGTAGGTCTTTTTTGTGTTTGCTGTTAAGCCTTACAAAATGACGTGGTTTCTTAATGCCAGAAGTTGCTAAAGATAGTCATCTGGAAAAAAATTCTTCCTGCTTTTATTATCTTGCAAGTGAAATTTAACCCAACCAATAAAAATTGCAGGTTCTTTAAGGTGATTTTCTTATAGCAACATTCACGGCTTCTCCGTGCTCAATCATTTTATCCTCAGGCAGACAGCATTGCATTTTTTTAGTATCAATCTCTATTCCCAAAAATTTCAAACACAATGTAGGTCCTTCCATTTTTTCCCTGGCTAACACTATTCCAAACTTCCTGGCCATCTCCTCCATTTTTAATATTGCACAGATATTTGAGCCCCTCGGCCCAATAAATAAAAAATTGTCTAAATAATGGAGTAAAGATGTGATCCCTGACTCTTGCTTTATCACCCACTCCAAAAATGAACTAAAACATTCAAAATATGCATGCGAAATGGAGCACCCCATGGGAAGGCACCTGTCCACAAAGTATTTACCTTTAAAGGAACAGTTCAGGGTAAACATAAAAACTGTGTAAATAGATAGGCTGTGCAAAATAAAAAATGTTTCTAATATAGTTAGTTAGCCAAAAATGTAATGTATAAAAGCTGGAGTGAGTGGATGTCTCACATAACAGAATACAACACAAAACCCTGCTTTTCAGCTCTCTAAATCTGAGTTAGTCAGCGACTTGAGGGGGGGCCACATGGGACATAACTGTTCAGTGAGTTTGTAATTGATCCTTAGCATTCAGCTCAGATTCAAAAGCAACAGTTATGACCCATGTGGCCCTCCCACAAGTCATTGATTGGTTAATGCCTGGTAACCAGGGTAACTAGTCAGTGTAAACAAAAGAGAGCTGAAAAGCAAGACGTAGTGTTCTGTTCTGTTAGGTTAGACTTACAGTCACTCCAGCCTTTATACATTACAGTTTTGCCTAACTAACTATATTGAAAACATGTTTTATTTTGCACAGACTATCTATTTACCCAGTTTTTACTTTTATACTGAACAATTCCTTTAAACTGGCAACCCAATTAATGTATACTATCTGGGTGTACTATATCTGTTTTTCCCAGAAGTGCCCCGCTTCCCACTTCTCTTAATAGTTGAATCAAATGAAGGATAGGTGACCTTACACAAGTCCTCGTTGATGCTTTCATTCGCAGAGGCTCCTTTTGGATATGATAAGTGATGTATTAATCTATATTTTCCTTTCTATTTATTGGTTTCTACTCCCAAAGGAGATATGCACAAATTTATGAAAAGAGGCTCTGTGAACAGACCAGCCATTCTTCCAAATTTTAGCTCTTTTTCCAACTTCTCCTCTATTACCTCCATGAATTGGTATGCAGATTTTAAATTATTTGTAGCATGCACTTTTTTAATCATATCCGCTGGGATGACAAAACCAAATCTAAAACATTTTCCAGCGTAATAGCATCTGGCCTCCTAGAATAAACCCTTAACCAGGGAACTATCTCTCCTACATTCACTTGCATCTTCCCCTTTTTAATTGGGGTCACCAAACTTTCCAAATTTGTTTTTCTTAAAGCACGCATACTATGGGTGCCTACCATTGCAGTGTGAGCAGATATGTTTATATCTGCATGCAGCCCCCCACTTACAATTTCCTTAGTTGAAAGCCCAACAGTAACATGTTTTGTTACTAACAGATGACAGCTGAAAAACCAAGGGGCCCTGGTTTAATCACGTTTATTAATTTAATCCAAATACTAATGTCTTCATTATCCCATTCAAGTGATGGTCAGACAGCTAGCCTTTGTCTGAATTGCTCTTCTTATTTAAGCCATGCTGTCCCACAATACACTCTGAAAGCCTCTGATATCATGTCCATATAGCAAAATAATGCCGAACATTTTTCAGGTTTCGCTCCCCTATAACGCTTGCTAAAAAAGAAAATGTCTGTAGCCAATTGCTAAAAGTGCATGGGATTAGTCTAAAATGTCTTCTGTCCTCATCTTCCTGCTTTCTTGCCTCTTTTCCTTTTTCCCATTTATCTAAATTAAATCTCTCCAGCGGCAGTAGCGTAAAAATATCCACATTATCATTCTTCTAAATTTTTTCTCTTATTTCCATAGATAAGCGAGCTCTCAAAGGACCCTCAAAACATACATTGCTTGACTTCTGGAATTATCAGTAACGATCTACCTACACCAGAATATTTACCTTTTGCATTTTCTTTTTTTGATTCCTTGTCTTTAAATATTGCATCTCCTGCCACTGATGTGCTAGCTTGCTCTAGGCTATTACCTTTTTGCTTTACATCCCACCTATCTTTTTCCTTTATGACTAAAGGCACATTCTCACCTGAAGTACTCGCCACATTCCTTGCTGCAGCAATCATACATGTTATGCTTAAATCCAACACATTACCATTATACATTTTGTTGTTGTCTTCTTGTCCCATATTTGTCACATTACCTCAAACATGAGATAACCTGCTCCCATCCATTTCTCTCTGGTCCCAAGCTAACACCAATTCCCTCAGTTTTGACATAAATACATCCTCAGAATTAACCAACACATTCTCCCTTTATTTAAAGCTATTCATATGGGACTTAACTGAATAACTGCATCCCATTACACCCACCTGAAACTCTGTAAGACACAGCACCACTCATGCCTACTTGCTGTTCTGTGTGTATTTCTTCCTCTCTCTGTAAATTCTTCTGCATGAATTGTGACTTTACCCTTGCAGACCTTGGCTCCACGCTATCGTCTTCTACCTCTACTAAAGAGTCCATAGATGCTGAGGAAGTCAAATGACTATAACTAGTGATGGGCGAATCTCCCCCGTTTCGCTTCACCGAAAAATTAGCGAATTTCCAGCGAAATTCGTGAATTGGCGAAAAAATTTGCGAAACGAGTCACGTTTTTGACATGCGTTGCGTAGTTTTTGACGCGCGTCACGTCGTATTCGTCGCGTCACGTCGTTTACGACACGCAACTCGTTTTTTTCTGCGAATTTTGTTGGGTGAATTTTCGCTGGCGTTTCGCGAATTTATTCGCCAGCAGCGAATCGCGGGAATTCGCAGCGAATTCGCCTCTGGCAAATAAATTCGCCCATCACTAACTGTAACTGCTGCTGAGTAGTGACTTTTCAGTAATCTTATTTCCTTTCCTCCTTTCCTTAAGGTGGCCATAGACGCACAGATAATATCGTACGAAACAAATTTTCGTACGATATTCGGTGCGTGTATGGTGGGAAATGAGCCGACCAACATCGTCAGAGGATTAAGATATCGGTCGGCTGGTTGATCGGACTGGACGGAAAATTTTGATCGGATGCCTTTGAAAGCTCCCTGAACATCTGCCATTGTTAGTGCTGAATCGTCAGATACAAGTAGAATTCTATTGTTTGTACCTGTATATTTGACGATTCAGCTCTACACGTGTGTGTTGAAACGAACGATCTTTCTTGGAAAGATCTTTTCCAAGAAAGATCGTAATTGTTACGTCTATGGCCAGCTTAACCCACGCTTTCTTTGTCTACATTGTTTCTATTCACACCCTTGTATCTATTTTACTGCTAGATACTGTAGCTGTTTTCTTTTTGCTTTATACTTTGTTGCTCTTTATCTTTAATTGCTCTTGAAATTTATGTGCTGCTACAGTACCTGCTTTATGCCTGCTTTCCTCTCTCTGTACTAGTGCTTTCCCTGCACTGAAAGTAGCAACTTTTCGCCAGTGCTACGCTAATTCACTAAAGTGCAAAGTTAGCTCACGGCGGCGAACGGTAGCGTAGTTGCGCTAGTGTTACTTCACCAGTCAAAGCACATTTACGCTAGTGATGCCTAATTTGCATATGCGAAATTCAAAGTATAATAGAAGTATATGTTACAGCCACTACATTACACTACACAAGCCCAGAAAACCTTTAAAAAAAATAATATAATGTTTTCCTATTGCCCTAAACATGTTCCCACTGTATAGTTGAATTGTCATATGTTAGGAAATGTAGTGGAGGAAGGAGGGTAACCCTACCTTTACCTTTACAAAAGGTAAAAGACGCCAGTGTTTTTTGGGACTTTGGGACTGTCAAGTTTTTTTTTCAAACTCCTATCTATTGTATTAAACTTCGCCAGGTCTGACGAAGTAACGTCTAGCGTAAGTGGTAACATTCAGTAAAATGGTCATCTTAGTGAATTAGCGTAATTACGATCCTTCGTCAGTGCGCAACTTCGTCTGGCGATAGGGTGTGAAGTTTCCCTAGTCTATCTACTTCACTAGCATTAGCCACTTCACCCTTTAGTGAATTTGCCCCATAGTGACTATGAAGATTTTCATTCATCCAGGCTATGGTATATCTGATATAAGTAATTTTAAAACAACTGGACTTGCTGAGTAATTATTGAAGAGGTTTCACTACTCATCCGAGCAGCTTCTTCAGTTTGACTGCTATGGGAAGTTCTCGGCATATAATCCAATGTAATTGGATTAGTGGAAGAGTTTATATGCCGAGAACTTTCCATACCAGTCAGTTGAACTGAAGAAGCTGCTCAAGTGAGTAGTGAAATGTCTTCAATAATTACTCAGCAAGTCCAGTTGTTTTAGAATTACGTATATCAGATTGTCCCATAGTCTTTCCTGTTGCTTTTTCAAAAATCTTTCTGGTCGCTAATGAATTTACACCCTTAGGCTGTTCTTTTTTTACTTCTCTGCTTCTCCCCCTGCTATCGCTTCTGCTCAAAAATTAACTGGTCAAAAAAATATATTTTTTGACCATAAGTCAAATGAATTAATGCTTTCAATATTTAGAACTGGTATGCAATCACTGTTCACAAATTTTTCATTATGTGAACATTTTTAGATTTAGAATATTATCTGACATCAATGTTATTATAGGACTTGTTTGTAGCTAAAGTTTTATGCAGCATTTTGGTCAAACTACAGTATTATTTGAGACCACATGACTAAGTTATACATGAAGTTCATAAAATGATTTCAGATTTGTTTATAGTATAAAATCTATTCATGGGCAGTAACAGAACCAAGGAAACACTTGTACCAATTAACAGAGATACCTATTCCCAAAACCTGGGATTAACTGGAATAGCCTGTAGATTCAGGGGCATATATTAATTTTTACAGTTATTTGCTGCTGTTTATGCTGCTATTCTCAAGCCACTAAAACCTGATGAGATTTTTCATTTACAAAAAAACGCAATAGCAGGAAAAAATAGGTTTTAAAAAAAAAAAACACCATTGGAAATGCAAAAATTATTACATTTGCCCCAAAGTGAGCCTCTTACAGTAAAAGGGTTTGTATCAGTAAGTGTTTTCCAATTTTCAATAACAATTATAAAGAAGCAGTAGTTAGATGTGAATTTCTTGTCATTAGATGGTGATGCGATCTACTTAACAAATGAGGTATTATTAATCAAAATCAAAATTTTTTTAAGATGAGACTTGCAAAGGAAACTCTACTACTATAGAGAGTTTGATTGCCACTTAATTCATAGTCAAGAGAAAAAAGATGCATTGGTTTTGAAACCTGCCAATCAGATACTCTCACAGAGGCGAGGGAGTATCCTAATCCTAGGTGAGCATTACTGCACTATACATATGAGAAGATTGGTCAGGGCGAGACAAGGTCTGTGTCAGTGATGAGAACATTGTTTAATTTATGTAAAGGAGATCTGTTGTACAAACATCAATGCCTTTTGATGTCCTTTAGAAAGATTAAATATAAATATTTATAGAAATATATGTTTGTGTGTGTGTGTGTGTGTGCCTAAGTTTATACTTCTGCAGGAGCTCCCACAGTAGACATAGCATTTGGTTCAGAGAGTAAGAGACATGAGTTGAGAGAATATCTGATCATGCGTTCAAATTCCCTCTACCTCTTAGTGGCAATGAACTGGAAATTAAAGGAGATGTAGTAGGTAGTCAGGGAATCATGAGGGTGGTCAGGTTCATCGGAAGTAGGCGTGATCATAAAAAAATTGTTAAAATCGCTATTGAAAAGACCCACAGCCCAAACCAGGACCCTCAAATCAGCAACTTCTGCCCACAACCCACAGGGTACCACAGTGAAACTCAAATCATGTCTTCTTGTGTTCATGTGTTCTTTAAGTACATATTTATCTATTGATTCTTCTTTGTAAATAAGATCCTGAAATGATTATAATTCCTTTGCATATGTTTCTTAGTGGCTTAATTTAGCACTAGTGAATTCCTATTTTCCATAATAAGATCTTGTTTCTTTTTTTAGCATAGCCATAAGAAAAAGAAGATTTAGAAATGATTCTTAAGTACTTGGTAAGTATGCTAACAGGACTGTTGACCTTGAACTTAGAAAAGTGTATTGTGCAGTATTGTTTTAAGAATCCATCTCTACAGCTACCATCACACTTTAACCCTTTATTGTAGGCTTGATTTAGGGAGTTAAAATCTTGAACCCCTGCTATTAAAAATAATACTGGCTGTCACCTTTAACAACCATTCTCAACAAAATCTTGCAGAGGGAATCCCAAAACTGCACTGCAGTCTTTCTATATTAGATAAAATAAAAAGATAATTGCATAGTTCTATTATACTGATTACATTTCTTGTATGTTTGAATTTGTAGGGAAACCCATGAAGACACAGGTAGAGCACACAAACAAATGGCCCATGCAGGAAACCAACACAGGATCCCAAACAGTGGTGTAACCACCACTGGGCTCAGGATGAAGGGGGGCTTCCTGTTGAAATCATGCCGTTAGATCCATTAGTTTGTGAGCATGAGAGGAAGGGTGTCATGGTAACATGGCATAGAAATAATATATTTTTTTAGAAGGTCCCAGGAAAGTGAGTTATGTCACTGTCAGGTGCACTCTGACATGGAAAAGAGTTAAACCTGCCTGAAACCTTCCACCAATCAACATCTTGAGGAGCCTTTTTAGAGACTTTGCCTCCTTTCCCTAGTTACTTGAGTAAACAGATTTTGTGTGTTGATGTGGAGTGTTGTGGAAATTGTATTTCAATTAGTCAGTGAGTTCCACCTATCAGTCACTTTTTCTGATTGTGTTTAATCCCATGTACTTTGCTATCAGTCCCCCCACCCACCCATGTATGATCTGGCTACGTTCCTCTCTTACCTCTTCATACCATGACCTTGTGTATGAACTGACCCATCTGTCCCTCCACTCTCAGTGCTCTCAGTGATGCCTCTCATCCCTTGCCTGTCAGCAATGTTGTGAGTTATAGTTCTGCATCAAGCTATACTGGCAAGCAAGGAGCTGGGGCTGGTTAATATAATTCCAGCACTGTTGTGGGAATAGAGTTTTAGTAAGCACCTTGATCCTCTCTAGAGCCTCATATTCTGTACTGGTTCTACAGTGACTGATTCATAATTTAGGGGTTTAAGTGTAAAGTTTTAACTTAAGTGCTAATTCAGTTAATTATATAATAATAATAATAATAATAATAATAATAATACTAATAGCAATAACTAAACATCCAATAGCAATAGTTTACCTCATAGTGGGAAAATTAAAAAAAAAATTGCTTCCATATATTGCTCCCATAAAGGGACCATAAGAAAAAATGACCATTGACAGTAATGCATTTAGAAAAAAGGGTTGCTGAGACAAAAACGTCAATAAGACTTAAAAGTCAGCAAGACAAAAAAGTTGCCAGAAGAAAAATGGCAAATGATTTGCCATGTATTTGGAGTGAGAAAAAATAGTTGAACCAGTAAAAATTTTTTATAAAATTTACACCAAATGACTTCGCAAATTTTCCTTAAGGTAGTACAGCAAACACAAATGATACCTAAATCTAAAACAATACATGATTTACTCATTGAACTTTTATCAAAGTCCTCCAGGGCCAGTGGCCCAACTGATGCAAGACTTTCATGTAATGAGTATTGTGTCTGCTCTGTGTAATACTGGAAAGAACATGCTGCAAATCAACCACAATATATAAAGTAACAGGAAGACATGATTCTGGAACAGATTATTCTAATTGGAAAATGTTGTCTTGTCAGTAATTAGGCTTGGATGCCTACATAGAAATCATATGAGAAGCAAGAGTCAGTTTTAAGGAAGGTATTCAGTACATTCCCTGTTAAAGAAACATATATAATGTATGGAGGGAAAAGTCTTGCAGGCCCTGCTTGGCCCCCCTTAATGGGGTGAACAGTTTCATGGGGTGCCCATGAGGCCCTTCTAGAAACTGTTCAAGGTTATGTGTAACATCTGCCGAGAAGGTTTTTATCATTATTCTGTTATGTTTTGGTTCCCAGTAACAAGGTGCAATAGCCTTGAAACTCACACATAGTGGTACTCCCTTCATTTTCACATAACTAGCTAATCACACTGACTTGTACTCCTCATCACTCCCTATACTCCTTTCCTTACTCCTTTCACATACCATTCCCATGAAGTTCCCCACTAGAGGGTATATAATGTGTGGTCAATCTTTTGTTTCTCAGTTCTGACCTACTTGTGTATCAGAACCCACGGAGCTTGAGTATGTTTATTATATAAATAATAAACTTGTATTAACCCTTTCACCTCAAGTGATCTCTGGTCTTTGGATTATTCCCCAACAAAGGCCTACCCAGTGACATATGCTAGAATATTCTCCATTGAGAATCCTGCTTACCAGTGCTCCATACTAGTGATGGGCGAATTTATTCGCCAGGGGCGAATTCGCGGCTAATTCCCGTGATTTGCCGCTGGCGAATAAATTAGCGAAACGGCAGCAAAAATTTGCCGCCGAAAAATTCGCCAATAAAAACGAGTCGCGCCGCGCCGCGTTTGACGCAACACTCGTCAAAAACGACGCGCGACTCGTTTAGCGAATTTTTCGCCAATTCGCTAATTTCTCTGGAAATTCGCAAATTTTTCGGCGAAGCGAAAAGCGGGAGTTTCGCCCATCACTACTCCATACAGTACTGGGGCTCATTTATCAACACTGGGCAAATTTGCCCATGGGCAGTTACCTATAGCAACCAATCAGTGATTGGCTTTTTAAAGCCAGCTGCAAGCAGAACAATGACTGCAGCCTTTTGATTGGTTGCCATGGGTAACTGCCCATGGGCAAATTTATGTTATGTGTTAATAAATGACCCCCATGTCATATTGTTGTTATCTAACTTACAGAGGTAGCTGAGCAAATTTTGACTTTCCAATATTGCGCTGTAATCTATTGTGGATGAGTAGTAACACCCTGCAGCAGTCTGATCATCCTCTTATATTAGTCATTGTTTTTATTATTATTATTTATTATTAATTGACAAAAATACTGAGCTCACTTTCCAGCCTTTGGCATCACAGGCCTTGGGCAGGAAGGCAAACAACATTATAGTGATGTTAGTGCCCATGAGGTTAAATGCACAGTCATGATAAATGAACCCTAGTATTTTAGTGTTGCTGAAGGTTATAGTGAATTAAGATGTAAAACTAGACCAAGTGAAGCTTCCAAGTAAAGTTGTTACAAAGTTTAGGAATTAGTCTCAGAAAACAGAAAGAATCCATTTATCTAATTCTCTAACTTTACATAGATATGAATATGATTCATTTAGACAATTTTGTTGCTTTATAGTATTGTAATTTCCAGTTTTTTAATGTTGTATTTACAAACTCAGATAAAATGCATACAGGCAGATACTTATGCACTGAACCTTTCTGCAATAATTACATACATAATCCTCTTTTTAAAGTGATATACAGTTTAAACAACAAGTTGTGCTATTGCATTTCAGTCATCTAAAAACAGAACAATGAGTTATTCCAGTTCCTGTTGACCATATGTTTTACAATTTCATAAGCCACTTCCTAAGGCCCCATGACAGTGGAGCTTACCATATCTCATTTGAACTAGATCCAACTTTATCAGTAGTCAGTTAACTTAATTAATGATTTAGGAGTGTAATAGGAAACCAGAGTAAATCAATGCACATAGAGAGAATGTACAAAATCCTTACAGTGGTGGCAGAGGCAACCACTGGACAAAATGTTAAAATCAACTTTTTAAAATTTCCCAATCAAAACTTTCTTAAACCACACCCAGTAAATGCAGTCATAGATGACTATTTCTACTTTTGTGGGCAATGCTTTGTCACCATCTTCTTGTATATTTGGTATGATGAGTGAAAGAACTGTGGGGGAATCTCCCAGACATAGTTACATAGTTACATAGTTAAATTGGGTTGAAATTGAGTCCATCAAGTTCAACCCCTCCAAATAAAAACCCAGCATACATACACACACACACACATATCTCCACTCTTTCAAACACAAACCATATACCTGTATGCCCATAGCTATACTAACTGTAGAGTTTAGTATCAAAATATCCTTTGATATTATGTCTGTCCAAAAAATCATCCAAACCCCTCTTAAAAGCATCAACAGAATCAGCCATCACAACATCACTCGGCAGTGCATTCCACAACCTCACTGTCCTGACTGTGAAGAACCACCTACACTGCTTCAAATGAAAGTCCTTTTCTTCTAGTCTGAAGGGGTGGCCTCTGGTGCGGTGATCCTCTTTATGGGTAAAAAGGTCCCCTGATATTTGTCTATAATGTCCTTGAATATATTTGTAAAGTGTAATCATGTCCCCTCGCAAGCGCCTTTTTTCCAGAGAAAACAACCCCAACCTGGACAGTCTCCCCTCATAAGTTAAGTCTTCCATCCCCCTAACCAGTTTAGTTGCACGTCTCTGCACTCTCTCCAGCTTATTTACATCCCTCCTAAGGACTGGAGTCCAAAACTGCACTGCATACTCCAGATGAGGCCTTACTAGGGATCTATAAAGAGGTATAATTATGTTTTCATCCCTTGAGTTTATGCCCTTTTTTATGCAAGACAGAACTTTATTTGCTTTAGTAGCTACAGAATGACACTGCCCAGAACAGACCCCTTCATGTACTACATGTGGGGAGGAATTAAAGGTTATTATGAAACCATGAATCAAGATACATGAAACAATTCAATTACACAATTCAATATAATAGAATAGAAAGCTCTATGGAACACAATAGAATCACAAATAAGGAAATACTATTAGGAGAACTCCCTGTGGTTGGGTACAAAAACCGAAATCTTTAGAAAATTACAGTGCTAATAGTAGGAATTATGAAAACCTTGACAACAATATTCTATAAATTTATCACTTACCTCAATTCTATGCTTTTTTGAATAATCCAAAAGTTAAAGTATTTTGTAGAAAGGACTCAAACAATGGTCTCACAAGGGAACGCACTACTAGAATCAAATATTTTTGAAAAAAGAATTGCCACTATTGCTACTGACTGTACTTCTTGGTCTCTTGTGATGAATAACTGCCTGCATTCTCAATGTAGGACTTTCCACAGTTTCTTATTTAGTTGTAGGGTACCTGCTAAAAAATATTGTGTGGCCCACCATATTGTATAGGGAATGGCATATCAGCTGGTGCTCTGTACATGCTTCCTTTGCTTGTTTGGAAAAATTCATGCTTGACCTACTGTATCTTCGTAATTATCAAGTGAAAATTAAAGTGGCTGGTATTCCTACTTTATAATCTGCATTTGCTCTTTTCCAACATCTTGCCATTCTTGCCGTAGTAAGTCACATTAAGTCAGGGTTAAGTGCTCAAAGCTCATACTTGTACCAACTGTTTTGACAAGTCTGGGGTTTTAAAGGTACATGCTCAGAATTAGGGAAGAGTGAATCTGACCCGTATTTATTCTCAGATAATTCACAAAATATTCACCAAATGCATTGAAGTCAATGTAGCATATGCCATGTACAATTTTTCAAACTGTGCAACATTTTTTTAAATTATACAGCAATTTTGTTTTGTGGTGAAATGCAACAAAATATTTCTCTCATCTGTACTCAAAAGGCTAGGTGAAAAAATAACTACAGGTTTATTAAACTCCTAATATAAAATAGACAAGACAGTCTCCAGCACCAATGACAATAACTTGCCCATTAAAATGAAATTGTACCCAGTGTTTTGTTTTAATGCACCACTCTATCCATATGTATCATACCCAAGAATAGATCTATCACTATACACAACAAAATCCCTGATATGCCTGCAAATTACATATGCCTTTGGAATAACATTGTTACTTAAAAAGCATTTTGATTAATACAGTGTATACACAGGAAAAAGCACACAAGCTAGAATTTTATTAACTACTAAAGTGAAATATGAATATATTTCTTGGATAAATGATTATAAGTGCCACTTCTGTGGCAGAAAAAATGAAAACCAAAATCTCACAGTAGAAAAACTGCTATATTATCTTTTCAATAACTTTCAGTAATTCAAAAAGGACATTAACAGATACTGTTGAGAATAATAGCAATTGCTGAGCAGATGTCTCTTCTGTTGTAACCCATCATTGGAAGAATTACGATGATTTCTGGAAAAACATTTTTCTCATAATAATGAAAGTGCTGTAATGAGGATTGTCAAACAGATGTTTCACATGTAATATCACATAAAGAAATATGAAAGTTGTCAGAATATAAACAATTTGTTTTTCTATGTTTAATGAAAAGCACATTTACCAAAAAAACTCTTGAAGAAATCTGGACAACCACAATCCACTAAGAATTTTATTGAATCAAAGCTGATTAAGACAGAATTACCAGAATATATCTCAAAACACATAGGGGCTGATTTACTAAATTCACGTGAAGGATTCGAAGTTCGAACAAATTCGATCGAATTTCGAACGTAGGATTTATTCGTGTTGAATAGAGTTGAATGGACGAATATTCGATCATTCGACCAGCGCAAGATTTTAATTTTAAAGTTTATTTGATTGCCTACTTCAGCAGATTGGACCTATCGAATTGCAATAAAAGCCTATGGAAAGTCCTGATTGAATAGGATCCGTAAGATCGAAGTCTTCGATCTATCGAATCACATGAATCATTCGAATGATCGAATGATTTATTAGTTCAGTCGAATTATTTATTTGACTGATCGAATAAATTTGTATTCAATCATCGAATGATCGAATATCGAATAAAAGGTAGCCTAGAACTATTCAATTAACATTCGAAAATCGAATGCTAATTGAATATCGAATAGAAACTAATTTATTTTGGGGAATAATAGTAAATCTGCCCCATAAAATAATAGCAATAAGCATACAAGAATAATAAAGGGGACAGATATCTCTATAAATAACTGCCAACTAAAGCTCATAACTCTCTAAGGTATGTGATCCAAAATCCAATACAAACGGATATAGTCAATAACTTTGTAATGTAAACTTGACAATAGTAATAGAGTGTTAACAGTTCACTTCTGTCACCCCTAGGTCTCTAAAATATATAGTCCAAACTTCATCAGAAATGCAAAATGTTTTGCCAGCAGGCCCTCATACAATTGCACCCACTGCTCCCCGCTAGTTTCACCACTGATCTCGCTGTCAAGCATACAGAGATTACTGTGTAATTGTGGTTTGCTAATATTACACTGTAATCAGACATATAAACGGTGCTATAAAGGTGTATTCAGTTCAAAGAATATTGGGCCAGATTTGGTTCAGTGAGTAAAAGGTTTATCACATAAAAAGTCACAGAAGAGATTCAATTTGAGATGCAATTCAATTCAGTAAAAAATATCTCATGGTTTGTCACATGAAAACTGTCTGGAAGTCTGTTGGAAAAAATTGAAACTGAACTAGGAGAAGTTTTTGCTCCTCAAATCGAATATCGTACATGACTTTTCACTTGAGAAACTGTGAGATAACTTTTTCTCACTGAATTCAAGATTATATCATACTTTAATACATGATATACAAGATTATGTCATACTTTGTTACTTCAAAGCACCTTTTGTCAGATTAACAGAAATTGATAGAAAAATTGCATAACAATACTCAGTATCAGCTCAACATGTTATGTTCATTCAGATGCAACATACAATGGTGCAACACCATTAATGCAAGCAGCATTAGAGTGGAACATAGTTTATTACTATGAAAAATGGGTGTGTCTGGCTGTGCTTTGTTAAAATGACAATGATATTAACATTGTTTATCCTTGCTGAATATTTTATTTTGCATAAATTCTGAGTCTATCCTCCATCTAGTAAATATACCTCTTAGTAGAAACCAGCGACCTCCTGAAATTTTGTGAAAAACAACATGCAGATTTCTGTAAAAAAAAAAAAAAACTTTGCCATTTGATAAAATGACACCAGGTAATGGCACAAGAGTTACATCTTACACAGAAGATACTTAATAGGTTTATTTAATCCACAAACTGTAAGGTTCTGCTAAGCATTTAGCAAGGAATGAAACAGAAATATAGATTTGCATGTGCACCTTGTATATAGTACCCACTTAGTTTGTGAGAATTTTGTCATCTAGAACTATAGTATATAAAAATAGTTCTGACAGCTAAAAATGCTGCTTTGCAGCTCTACACAGCATGTTCAGCTACTGACCATTTACATCTCTCTATGTTAAAGGAGGTAAAAGTAATCAAACCTATACTGATAGATGATGACTCTGTAAACTTTATCCAATCCTTTTATTTCAGCATTCTCACACAGAAATTAGTGAAGAGAGGAGGAGCAGGAACAGGATATTGACCAGGAAAAGGACTTGGATGGAACTTCTTGAGTACAGCAGCGTGAAATACAGGATGCATCTTCATGGAAGGAGGAAACTCCAGTTCAAAGGTAACAGGATTAATGAGCCTCCTAATGGAAAAGGGTCCTGAAAATTTAGGAGACAAGATTTGTAGTGACAGCCAAGCCTTTTCGCCAAGTTGAAAACCCGGATCTGCACCACGTGACCGGTCAGCAAAATCTTTAAACCTTTGTTGAGCATGGCGAATGGATTGTTGCAATATTTAAAAATTTTCCCTAAGGAATAATAGTCTGTCTTGGACTGAGGGGATAGACACTCCAGGGAAAATACCAGGGAACATAGTAGAATGAAAACCAAAGTTGGAAAAGAAAGGCATTTGTTTTGTGGATGAATGAATAGAGTTATTGTAGGAAAACTTGAAGTGAAGGAGTAAAGCCCAATTGTCCTGCAAAAAAGATGAAAATGATCAAATGTATTGTCTCAATGTCTGGTTTGTCCTCTCCATCTACCAGTTGGTCTGAGGATGATAAGCAGAAGATTTGACCAAAGAAATTCCAATAGACTTACAGAGTAAAATTCAGAATTTAGAAGTAAATTGAGTTCCTCTATCTGAAATAATCTCCCGGGGTAGTCCATGAAGACAAATTATTTCTTTAATAAAAATATTAAATATGTCCTGCAGTCTCTGAAGCTGAAGGAAGATGAGGCAGCTGAATAAAATGAGCAAGCTAAGTAAGATGGTCAACAACAACAAAAATAGTATTGAATCCATTAGGGAGGAAGTTCCAGGATAAAGTCCACAGAGATGGAACCCCATGGTGCCTCAGGGGGTAGCAGTGGTTTCAAAAGCCCCATAGGTTTAAAGTGAGAGGTCTTAGATTGGGCAAAATTCTTACAGGAGTGAACATACTTAATACAATCCTTCACCATAGCTGGCCACCAGAAAAAACATCTTACCAAATCCAAAGTCTTTCTAATCCCCGAATGACCCACCAGAGGATGATCATGCATGAGCCTCAGAGCACCTCGGCGCGAAGAAGGATCAACTATTCGCTGACTATGGAATACGATTTTATCTTTAAAGTGTACTGATTTGGAATAAGGATATTCTTCTACAGATTGTTGAGTCTTTTCTTCCTCCCTGAGAAATGAAGACTGGATCAACAAAAAGTTTTGGAGTGAAAAATGGTCATTGGAAGAGTCGAAGATTCCACATCAGATCATTCGCTTTCACATTCTTCAAACTAGGTTTATAAGTAATATGAAACTGGAATCGTGAAAAAAAAGAACCCATCGGGCCTGGCGAGAAATAGAACGCTTTGCTAATCTCAAATACTCCAGATTCTTGTGGTCATTAAAAAATAAAATAGGATAACCTGTTCTCTCCAATAAATGTCTTCATTCTTCCAATGCCAATTTGATTTCTAATAACTCACGATCACCCATGCCCTGGAGGAGTGAAATCATCATGCCAACTCTGACCTGTTGGGTAGCATAGGTACAGGTCTTCAAAGTAAACAAGAGCTTACAGCCACTAATAAAAGTTATATAGGCACTACAGTCACCAGAAAACTTGTCAGGCATGGCTACCTTTGGTTCAGGATACAAAGAGACCTCAGCCATAGGAATGGCTGGAGACAACATTTAAGGACTGAAGGTGGGAGCTGCAGTATCGTGTAGAGCCTGTAACTGGTCGTGCATGACTTGATACCCCCCTTGTAATTCATGAACCATTTGGGCAAGGCCAGCAATCTGTTTTGAGATGGTTTGAAGAATAGGGGTCTCCTCTTTAGGCTGTGCAGCTTGGTTATACTGTCAGGCGCCAATTATCTCTCAGAGCCCAGATGTAGTGATGGGCGAAGTATAGACTTGAATATCATCCAGCATAAAAAAAATATGCTGCGCATCAAAAAATTTTTGTTGCCCATAAACTTTTATGGGCGTCTGCAACATTTCACAGATGGCAATTTTTTGGCAAAGTGAAAGTAATTTTCAATGCGCGTCGCGTGAATTTCGGCACGCAACTGTTTTTTTCTTTACGCCAGCGAATTTTCGGCAGGCAAATTTTTGCTGGTGTTTCGCAAATTTATTCACCGCGGCGAATCGTGGGAATTTGCCGCTAATTCGCTCCTGGCAAATAAATTCACCCATCACTAATCAAAACCACAATCAATCAAGTTCAACAGGGTACAAGTCCTCAGGAGCAAAGTTTATAACCAAGTACAGAACCATTCTATGAGTGTCCTTTTAAAAAGGGCATTTCGGCTCCAAACGTAATGACTCCTGCGTCCAGTGTCACCTCGACGTGTGCGTCACATTCGCAGATGCTTAGACATGTCTTGAGGTGCGCATCTGCAAACGTGCATGAGCATACGCTGAACCCTTACAGTTATACTCTACTCCTCCTCGGGAAGGTTGTTGCTGCTAGAAAGAGCGCTTTACTTATTCACTGCCTGGGAGCAAAAGGATAACATATATTCTATACATTACAGTTACATGATGAAACTTATGAAACTGCTCTTACTGCTGTAAAGAACTTTTTCATGCCAAGTGTAAATGTGGTTGCTTGCCAGTGACTGTACAATTTGAATCAAATACTGCAAAATGTGACTTTTACATTGTGAATAAGGGACTGCTATACTTGGAAGGGATCTTTTTGCTGCATTAAACCTACAATTAGTTGATGGTCTCATTACTACAGCACCAGTGCCTGCCACACAGCCAGTTTGTAAAATTTCACCAAAAAGCAGCACTTCATTGGGTTGTGCAAAGTTGGGACCAGATGTAGAACCAGTACACCAGAAACTGAGGTGATTCACCTGCTCTATAAGGGAGGCTGTCTCACAGGAACTAAAGAAACTGGTAGAACAAGATCAGAATCCTCTGTTGTAACAATGAAGAAAAGTGGAGGTATTTGATTGTGTGTTTTCTGTGAACCTAATAAAGCAGATGTTATGGATAATCATCCCTTGTCTCACAAAGAGGAAAGATCTTTTCCACCCTGGATCTTCAGAGTTCTTAGCATCAAGTATTACTGCATGAGGAAAGCAGAGAAATCAATGCATTTATCACCCATGATGGTTTGCTTCAGTTCAAGCATGTAACTTATGGACTGGCTTCAGCACCGAGTTGTTTTCAAAAACTGATGTCTTCTATACCTGGTGTACAATGCTACTTGGATGATATAATTGTCTGCACTCCAACTACGGATTTTCATGACAAGTACCTAAACAATTTTCTGAAATGCATTGATTCTGCAGGACTGAAACTGAATCTTTCCAAATGCCACTTCAGACAAACACAGTTCTGGGTCATATAATTTCACAAGAGGGATTACTGCTTGATCTTACCATGTCAACGCTGTTACACAATCACATACTCTTGATTTGCAGACCTTACAATCTTTCTTAGGTCTTACTTCATGGTATTCTAAGTGTATTCCCAAATATACTTCAGTTGTCTAGCCACTTAGAACACTACTACGTGGAACTTCATTAGTTTAGTCAGAAACTGCTCAACATAGCTTTGAAATAGTGAAACAGTTAATTGTGAACAGTCCAGCGCTAGCTTTATTTGATCCTGCACTACCCACTATGGTTACTTTAGATGCTTCAGACTATGTAGTTGGTGCAGTTCTCACACAGATCCATGCCAGTCATGCAGAGAAAATTGTTGTATTTGCATCCAGAACACTTACAGAGGAAGCTGTAGCATGTGTTTTGGCAACAAAAAAATTGAGAATCTACCTCTTGGGTAGAGAATTTACCTTATGCACTGATCACAGCCCTTTAACATCACTGCTTACAGCAGAGGGACTAGGAAGAGCTGGAATGCATATAGCTAGATTGTCAGCAAGGCTGCTGAATTTCAACTACAAAATGCAGTACAAACCAGGTTTGAAAAATATTATTGCTGATTGTTTGTCACGTTTACCTTTACCTGCAGCTTCTGATACACTGGATGAGGACACAGAAGTTGTAGCATTGTACGATTTACTATCATCTACAGTTACAGCTGCTGATTTTAAGCAAGCTTGCCTCACATGTCTCAAGTAAAACGATGGGGTATCTTACAAAGTAAATGACCAAATGCTGAGAAGAAACTCAGTCCTGATCTTCAACCTCACAACAGTATTAGACTTGAACTGTCTTTAGTAGATCGCTATGTGGTCCCTTGAGCTCACCACTTACAGGTACCAGAAACCTTGCGAGAAAGGCTCATACAACGTGAACATCAGAGTCATCAAGTTATTGTACGTACAAAACAAAGACAACGACAACTATAATGGTGGCCAGCAGGACTGGACTGAGAATCAAAATAGGCCCTGGCATTTCAGGTACACAGAGGCCCAATCAGCCCCACATAGAGGCCCAAACAGTCCCCACCAGCCCACTAAATACTGACTTTCTATGGCACCTTATAGCAGCCCATCTGGCATTTGCCCTAACCCACAGATTGAAATTCTTGTGTTACTTGTCAGAATCATGACAAAAAAAGTAATCATACATACACCACCACATCAGCCAGTACCATTTCCTGATTCAGCATGGGATAAACTTGCTATTGAAATTGAGGGTCCTTTTGCAGAGGCTCCAGATTTGCAATAACTCTGATAGACTATTACAGTAAATGGCCAGAAACTGCATTTGTTTCTCATATAACATCAGCTACAGTAATAACATTTTGTCTACAGTTTTCAGCAGAGAAGGTAATCTAAAGGAGTAAATATCAGGCAATGGACCACAGTTTGTTTCATATGAGTTTGAATTCTTTCTGAGAGAGGAACATTGTGCAAAGAAAATCTTCTGTGTTTTGCCCTCAAGCAAATCGAGATATCAAGCAATTCGACCAGAGTCTGAAAGAAGCACAACAGATCTTACAGTGAAATCTTGGAAAGTATTAACAACAGAGTTCCTACATACAGTAACTACAGAGTAATGTGCATGAAAGGACCCGAGAATCTCTAGCTGAATTATTACACGGTAGACAGATGCACACTGAGTTGCACCAAGTTTTTATTTTTATACTGAACTGTTACTTTAATACCTTGAATGCAAGGCTAACTCATGTGCTAAAAGTCTGTGGAAGTAGGCAACAGGAAACCTTGTTCTATGTCATATTAATAAGATTGATCAACTTTGAGTTAACTTTTAGTATTATGTAGAGTGACAAAAAAACTGTAGCCTTGCAGAGCCTTTGTTTTTTTAGATGGGGTCAGTGACCTCCATTTTAAGCTGCAAAGAGTCCGAAAAAATAATGAAGACCCATCGAAAAGTTTCCTTTCTATAACATAATAAAAGTTAACATAAAAGTGAACCTTCAATCGTGGGTAGTGATGGGCGAATTTGTTCGCCAGGTGCAAATTCACAGCGAATTCCCATGATTTGCCGCTGGTGAACAAAAAAATCTACACAAATCGTACCGAAATCGACACGCCGCGCAGCAAAAATTACGCGTTGCGCGTCAATAGCGATACGTACGGCATTTTTCTAATTTTTCGCCAATTATCGAATTTCCAGCGAAGTTCTCTAATTTACATTGAACAAGCTGTACTATAATTGTTAAAGTGTACCTGAGTTCAGCTGGTGAACCTTCAATCCACTT
The DNA here is from genome assembly GCA_024363595.1 of Xenopus borealis. NCBI lineage: Eukaryota > Metazoa > Chordata > Amphibia > Anura > Pipidae > Xenopus > Xenopus borealis. Next base: position 34,752,947 of record CM044446.1, read on the forward strand.
TTTTACTGTGGTGGTGTAAATATACAATTAAGCTTTTTTTGGAGACTAGGAGACATATGCCTAGAATGCCTTGCCTATGTTGTTTCATGCTTCAATGTGTGGAATATTGTTCTCCTCAAACATACACAAAAGGGTATTCATCAAAGTGTTTTACTTGGTAATTCATTCTGTACAAAAGTGCATGAATTTTCAAAAATATATTGTAAATTTAGTTTATAATTAGTGATGGGCGAATTTATTTGCCAGGGGCGAATTCGCGGCGAATTCCCGCGA
>CM044446.1:34768822-34788025 GCA_024363595.1 Xenopus borealis
TTTAGAGCATCAACATCTATGACTCTGAACTATTAGGCTGTATCTGTGCTATAAAACCAGCAGTTTTGATTGTATAGTTGGCCAAAGGGATATAAAGGAGTGATTTGCTTGTCTTCCACCATAATGCCTCATGAGAGTTTGTGGTATTAAGGCATTGCTATTTATTTGGTGGTTTTCAGAAGACTTTTGGGGAATAGTAATAAAAGCAAAGGGCAAAACAGCTGGCACAAATTAGAATAAAAATGTCCCAATGTAACACTTTTCCTTAAGCTATTATTACATTGAGAATTTTGATTGGACATTGTGAATTTTAGATGTGCATTGCCTCCTTTTAAGAAGGCTTAAAAGGTGTCATCACCGTTTGGAGCATAACTTTTTTCAGTAAGTTTTATTTCATTCACTGCACACTGGCACAAACAAAATTTGCAAATCTTGATTGTTATTCCAAAGGAAAAAAAAATGTTTGCATATATTTACATTTAAACAAACAGCCATATACTACTGTATATAAAAAAATCACATTTCCTAAAAGAAGTATGGCAGTCAAATCTTTTTTTTATCTAACATTTTGATATTTTGGAGTCACATAAAAATGTAATAAGTATATAAGACTATATTCAAACTTCGGCAAATATAGAGCTATATGGGTGTACAAAGCTAGAGAATGTATGTTTTTAATTCCTTTGGCAACTATTGCATGGAACCAAGAACAAAGAGTACATTTCTGTGCTATAACTGTGCTGAAATGTACAGTCTCCTTTATGTATCTTTATATATTTTAGGGCACGGTCACAAGATCACTGGCAACTCGTGATCCTGCTCATATAAATGATACAACCCTTAAGCTGCTTTTAAACTAACTTGCATGGAATCTTACCTAACTGCCTAAAGTGACATAAACAATCATTGGGGGATTTTGAATCTTGCATGCACACTTTAGAAAAGCATCCACTGTGATTTATTTGTAACTTCAGGAGACAAGCCATCAGCCACATCATCATATTCAAGTACTGTGATCAAAATCACAGCGTCAAAAGAATAAAAGATGGGAAAAGAGCTGACAGAATGAATTCTGATAATATTCATTTTACCCTCAAAATGTGCTTTGTCACCTCTTATGCTTTCCACTGACAAAGTGCTATTATGTAGCACATAAAATGTAAATCTCTTGCACATCAAAAACTGTCTACTGTTTATAGAACTTATTGATAACATACCCTCTACACACAGTTGTAATACAAGAGACAAACCTATTTCTGTGTATAAATAACAAATACCCAGCTTGTAAAAAGATCTGTGGGGTTGGGAGGAAACTCTGGGTGAAACAGAGTAAATTAGGTTGTAAAAAGATATGCGTCTTTAAATTTCAATATTTTAAGTCTATGTATAACTTATCTAACTGCTATTGTATCCAGCGGAAGGCAAACCCCCATTTTAAGCCTATCCAATTTGCCTCAGAGGGGGAAAAATACCTTCCTGACTCCAAGATGGCAATTGGATCAGTTCCTGGAACGACTTGTACTATGTTCTGTCTTCCATAACCATGTAGTCCCTCCCTTCCTTAAAAGCCATCCAACCCCTTGTTAAAGCTATCTAATTTATCAGCCTGTATGACTGATTCAGGGAGAGCATTACACATCTTAACTGCTCTCCCTGTAAAAAAACTCCTTCTGAATATTTAGGCGGAACCTCTTTTCTTGTAATTTGAATGGGTGACTTTCATATCTTATCACTACTTAATAAGTGCCCCTTCTCCAAATTTGGCCAGTCTTTCTTCATAGCTGAGATTTTCCATACTCTTTAACAGCTTAGTTGCCCGTCTCTGCACCCTCTCAAATTCAATGTCCTCCTGAGTGATGGAGGAAGAAAGACGGCGTGGTGGGCATCCCCGCTGTACCACTAGGTCACCAGGGTGAGTCTTTGTTACATTACCCCCCTCTCTAGGGGGGCCACTGGACCCCTGGCTTCTCAGGAAATTTCAGGTGGATCAGTCTCCTGAGACGGTCAGCCCTGATGTCACTAACTGAGACCCAAGAGTTCTCCCCATAGCCCTTCCATCTAATCAAATATTGGAGCTTACCTTGCACCAGGCGAGTATTGAGGAGCTCTTGGGTCTCAAATTCAGGCTGACCATCGACCAAAACTGGGGTGGAACAGACAGATGATGGACCAGTTAAGCTGGTTTTAAAAGGATCACATGAAAAGAATTAGAAATCTTAATTAACAGGCAGTTTAAGGCAAACAGTGCAAGGGTTGATTATCTTAGTAATGAGGTATGGACCAATGAACCTGGGCTGTATTTTGAGAGAGGGTACCTTCAACTTAATATTTTTGGTAGATAACCAGACAGAATCTCCTACTTTATACTGGGGGTGCCTCTCTATGGAATTTATCAGCAGCTTTCTTCTGAGCTGGGGTAGCTGCAGAAAGAGAGTTGTGCACTTGAGACCAAACCTTAGCAAATCGTTCAACAGAGGAGTTAGCAGAAGGTACAGAGGAACCAGAAAAAGAAAATGCTTTAGGGTATAACCCATTGACAATCAAGAAAGGGGACTCCCCAGTGGAAGAGTGAGTAGAGTTATTTTAGGCAAACTCTGCCCAGGGTAACAGTTCAGCCCATAAGGACTGGTTATCAGAGACATAACACCTGAGAGACTGCTCAAGCCACTGGTTCACCCTTTCAGTTTGACCATTGGGTGGGGGATGATAACTCTATCCCAACCAAGAAGCAGAAAGTTTGCCAAAAGTTTGAGACAAATTGAACCCCCCTGTCAGAAACTATTTACAGAAAAACTATGTAACTTAAAAATGTGAGATACAAATAATTTGGCTAAGACTTTGGCAGAAGCGAGGTGTAGAAGGGGAATGAAATGGCCCATCTTGTTGAACCTATCCACTACCACCCAAATCACAGTATTCCCCTGGGAAGAGGGCAAATCAACAATTAAATCGTTAGATGGGACCAAGGCTTATCAGGGTTGGGCAGAGGAATTAACAGACCCTGAGACAAACTACGAGAGGATTTAGATCTTTGGCAGCCTGGGCAGGAGTTAACAAAGACCTTTTCATCCTTGAGTTTATGCCTTTTTTATGCAGGACAGAAACCTATTTGCTTTAGTAGATACAGAATGACACTGCCCAGAATAAGACAACTTGTTATCTATAAAAACCCCAAGATCTTTCTCACTTAAGGAAAGTCCCAACACAATTTAGTATCCTCTGCAAAAATAGAAACTATACTTTCAATGCCCACATTCAGGTCATTAATAAACAAGTAAATAAACATTTGTAACCCCAGAAAAATTTGAAGAACACTTCTCTCCCTCTGTCTCCTATCTACCTGGATGGCAAGGGACATAAGATCATCCAGGTTGGAGTATAAGGGGTAATTAGCAAGGCTGTCCTTGATAAAATCCGATAACCCTATATGGAACTGGCTACACAGTCGTATCATTCCACCCAGTTTCTACTGCCCACCAGTGGAACTCGGTGCAATACACTTCCGCATCCTGTTTCCCCTGGCGCAATTTGAATTTTTCGGCGAAGCGAAACTGGGGAGATTCGCCCATCACTAATAGTTTATATAAACAAGCAGAAAAAAAGGGAAAAGGCATAGGGTACACAGCTGATGACAGATAAATTCTGTAGTTTACAATGAGATTCTTTGTTTATGTATCTGCTGTCTGTCCTGTGCTGCAGTGGCTGCCTCCATGGTTACACAGTAGCTTGTTTATAAACCTATAGTTTTGTTTCTGAAGCAAACATACAAACTTTACCAGTGTAGGGCAACAGGACATTATATTTTCATTATTTTGAACACTTTCATTTTTTGGTGTTACTGATCCTTTTAATTTAACTTTAAGTATGTTATAGAAAGGCTAATTCTATGCCTTCTTCTAATTCTTACAAGCTTTCAAATGGGAGTCAATGACCCCATCTAGAAAACAAATGCTCTGTAAAGCTACATATGTATTCTGGTTTTTCAAATCAATGCATAGTTGCTAGGGTAATTTGGACACTAGCAAACAGATTGCTCAAATTGTAAACTTTAGAGCTACTGTAAAAAAGCTAACTCAAAAACGACATCGGAAAAATTCAAACATATTGCAAATTATCATAATATCACCCTCTACATAATATAAAGGGGCACATTTACTAAGGGTCTAATTCGAATTTCAAAGTAATTTTAAGCTACTTCGAGAATCGAATAGCCCAAAATTCGATTCAAATTCAAATTTCAAAGTATTGCCTCATTTTTGAGTTCGACTGTTGGCCTCCTTTAAGCTGCCGAATTGCCATTATAGCCTATGGGGGACCTCCTGGAATGATGCAATCGAACAATTCAAATTATATAAAAAAAAACTGAACTATTCGGTTTAAATCGTTCCATTTTCAATCGAAAATGGCCACTTCAAAAAATGATGGTCAAATTTAGAATTTTTTTAATTTGACCAATAGTAAATCTGCCCCAAAATTTAATTTAAACAGAAAAACCCCTTTAATTGCACTTTTGATATTTTGAAGAATGTCTAATAAGCAGAATTTTTTCAATTTATCATTTGTCACTCTTTTTTCTGGAGGAAAACAATCATATTGGGTTTACTAAATGTTTAAATGATTTGTTTAGCACACTTGTGGGACCATTTATCTTTGTTCTGGACCTGGAATTTTCATGATAAGGAATATTTCCAATTTGTATCTCCATTCCTCCTTAAAATGTCAGTAACAAATGTTCTATAAACAAACAAAAACACTGGATTCATAAATCTATAGTCTGAAAACATATGTTGCATTATCTGGGCTGTCAGATACAGGAAAATTTGCATCTGTTTGATCAAAGAGAACACCCACTGTGTTGAAATCAAACAGGCAGTGCAGACCATCCTTTGTTTTTCTTGATGGAGGTATTCCATTAAATGGAGTCAAAAAGGGCCATTTATGTCAGTACTACAATCAAGTAGAACTTGACTACACAATAAATCAAGGAAAATAACAATAAATAAATCAATGCTTTAAATGAACCATAACCTCAAAATGTGTTAATTCCTGCACCTTGATTAGCCTGTAGATGTTAAAATGGAAAGTGATATTCCAAAAAAAAAAAAAACTGAATATCACAGTAAACACGTAAGGTGGCCATGCACAGGGAGATCCACTTGTTTGGCGGAGCAGATCTCGCCCGATACGCCCACATTGAAGTGGGCAATATTGGGCTGCCGCTAGTGATGGGCAATTTATTTGCCAGGTGCGAATTCAAGGTGAATTCCCGGATTCGCGAAAATTCTGGCGTAAAAAAAAAAAAAGTCACGCGTCGAAAATGTTGCGACGCGTCAAACGACGCAACGCACGTCAAAAATGTTTTCTCCAATTCGCGAATTTGCTAATTTTTCACCGAAGCGGGATAGATTCGTCCATCACTAGCTGCTGCATCAATGGGCAGATGCAGCTGCAATCCGATGGGATTTTGTACCCTGCCCGATTGAAATAATTTTCTGCCAGATATCGATTGGGAAAGCCCGTTGGATAACCCCACACACAGGCCAATAAGCTGCCAACTCAATCTGTTGGCAGCTTTTCTTGGCCTGTGTATGGAGGCCTTTAGGGCTGGTTAATTGTTAAGACTGGTATACTGTTGCCAGAATATTGTAGATATTCCTTGGCTAAAAACAATATATTAAAGAGAGAGTTCACCTTTAAATTAATTGTATGTAGCAACATTTCAATTGGACATTTCTTTTTTTTTTTTAATAGTTTTTTAAATATTTGTTGTCATTTTCAGATTCTTTCCCATTTCAAATGGGGGAGGGGTGGGTGGGAGCAACTACCCCATCTTAAAAAATAAATGCTCTCTAAGGTGAAAATTCTATAAAAATGTTATGTATAGATGCTTTGTTAAAACAAATCAGCAGAGGTAGTGTGCTGGCATACGTTTATTTTTAAGTTTTCTGTGCCAGCGCACTACCTCTGCTGATTTACTAATTTTTACAGTGGACTAGTGGGTCTACAACTTTATTGTGGTGCTGCACGGCTAAAGAAGATTTTTTTTCTGCAGCGCTGAGCTTGACACTTTTATTGTCTTCACATTTGTTAAAACCAAGTCTCCAAAGAATTTCTAACATCAGTCAAAAAAAGGAAAAACTGCAACACACTCCCATAATAAGTATTTCTATAACTTGTCCACAAATAAAGGATTAAAATTTTGATTTGCTTTTATGTGCCCAAGAATATATATATGTATACATACATGTATCACCTTCCAAGCATCATGCACAGCATTCTTCTGAATTTCACTGTATAGAACTAGTTTTGTTTTAGTAGAGTGTTCTTGTAACCTTATGATAATGTTTCCCAATCCTTTTGTGTTCCCTTTTTATAGAGCCTGGCACTTGATCAAGCCTGCATTATTTCTAAGGCTTAGCAAGCGATGTGCGATCACAAGTACTTTTATTTCTTTTGGTACTGTGTTCAGGGAGCCTGGCCAACACAGACTAAGCCTCAGGGGACATTTAATCAGGTAAGCAAAGTCCTTTGTGTCCCACGTGGTATAATCGCTTAATGGTATTTTAGTACCATCTAATGGATGACTAAAATAATTACCTTTTATTACACTAATATATTGCAAACAAACTAAGAGAGAAAGTGTACCATTTTCTCTGATAGACAATTTGCATTACATTTTCCAGTTGCTGTAACATATGTTGCACTCGTTTTCTCAATGAATGCACTACGCATTTGAAATAATTACTGGCAAATAAAATAATTGACATAAACTAGGCATTGTCCACAAATGTACAATTGTATAAACGTTTATATAAATGTTATCAGAAAGGCATGCTTTTAGTTTTTAGCTTTAATCGTTCTCTTATTTTGATAAAATACTTAACAGAAAAAAGTATGTTAATCATGGTCTATAATGGTGTATAATGTACTTTAGCCCTTGTTAAAAGCAAATACAGTACCTAAAAATACTGAAAATATGGCTAGAAATATGGTATTTTATATATTGAACTAACTATACCAGCAGACTAGTTAATGATTTAGGTCTCACCATTTTAGTATATCCAATTGTTGAAGGTGAGTTTAACGAATAGGACTTTCATCCATAGAAACTGATACTACTGGGTCAATTAAAAAAAAAAACGGTTTCTTAGCTGCCATATAATCATGTAAATCTGCATTCATTTATAATTAGCTTTGTATTGTTGCCTTTATATTGATTTTGTTTCCTTTAAGAAAGATCACAGTTGATAGAGGGGTGGGCCCCCAATAATTGATATGTTTTTAGATCCAGTATACTGTATATGCAGGTAGAGATGATAGCATTCACAGAAAATAAGTTTGGCAAAAAGTGAGGTTTGTTGTGACCAACGTTTCAGTTCTTCACAGGACTTTGTCAGGGTCAAAAGTTTCTGTGAGGAATTTTTCCAATATTTGTCACCATAAACCTCACTTTTTGTCAGAATTATTTTTTATTATTGTGCAAATTCCTGTGAGTGCCATCATCCATATCTGCATGGGCACCCAGGCATTGCATATGGTGTCCTCACTATTTTGGACACATAATAAAACTCCTGGTTTCAAACCAGGAAGTTATGTTCCAGGCACTGCTTGACCCACAGGTGTGGGCCTGATTTTTGGATCTCCGAGTATTGACCTCAGCCTGTTTTTGACCTTGTATGAGCTCTGCCTATCTGCAAAAGTATGTGCACATTTTATTGTTTATTAAACACCTTGAACTTATTCAGCAACTTGGCTCCTGTCAGTTAATCCTTATCCTTAATTTCTTAGAGGACAACACTATGTTTTCACACTAACCTCGGTTGCACAGTAAATATTCCAAAATTATACTAAATACGACCAACAACATAACATTTTCTTGTGATAAATATATGAAAAAGTGCACTGCGAATGTGATGTTTAGTTCCCATCAGGGACCTTCCTCAAGACAACCATGACAATGATCCAAATGCATGATGAGTCAGCTCTGAAGTTTAGGTGATAGCATCTGAAGTTTAGGTGATAGCAGCCCAGATCAGGTGTTATGAGTCAAGAGAGGAAAAGATGGTTATCAACTCGAGGCATCTTCAAAGGTACAGACCTTCACTGCTGAAGTCTGTGGTCACCTTGTACTAGTAAAGAAGCCCATAATATAATGTGCATTTCTAGACTATTTATTGATAAACTTGAGTTCCCCTTTAATCAAAAACAGAAAGGCAAGAAAAAAACATCATTAGCAAAAGTCATTACTTTAATCTGAAAAGAGTCTAAAGAACACTTTTATTCACTCCAGCCAAGTGAAAGCTTGCTGTTGGTAATAGTTGATTTCCTGTGCAAAGTTATAAAAATACTACTTTGCACATTGATTCTAACATCAAAGTAATTAATCTTCTTTTCATTATAGTCAACAGAGAATGTAATTGTCTAGTAGACACAGCACATGGAATTAAACAGGTGTAGCTTGTATTTCTGTAGTTGCTTACTGAGTTAAAAACACAATCACAGAAAAACTATAACCACATTTATCAGTCAAGTATCTGTTTTATAGTTATGAAATACAGAGGCAGTAACTTAACTATCTGGCACTGGGCCCCCCCATCACCACCACCCACCCTCCAGAAGTGATCTTCTTGCTGGCTACATCTGTGCATGATCTGCTTGCGGGCCCTGAGGGGGTGCAGAACCCTGGTCTAATCCACCCCCTGCTCCCCCGGTAGTTCCAATGCAGAGGGAATGTACAGTATGTATAAGTATTAACATTTATTCCAGCTCTAGTCACCTACAGCATCAATAAGCATGTAGCATTTACTATTAATGAAACCAAAGTTGCTGTGTGTGCTCATTGTCTTGCATTGCATTGCATTGATTTGCCTTGTCCTGCCTTGACTTGTCCTGCCTTGACTTGTCCTGCCTTGCCTTCTCTTGCCTAGCCTTGCCTTGTTTTCCTTTGTCTTGCCTTGACTTGTCTTGTGTATATCCTGTTCCTACAGCCCTGTTGGTCCTGCTCTGCCTTGTCTTTCCTTGGCTTGCCTCATCTAGTTTCTATCCTATTCCTGCTTCTGCTCCAGCCCTATCAATCCAGCCCTGTTCCAGTCCTGTTCTACCTAGTCCTGTCTCTATGTCCACACTCTCCTGTGCTGCTCTGCTTAGTCCTGTCTCTACACCCAGACTGTCCTGTCCTGCTCTGCCTAGTCCATCTCTATGCCTGCACCTCCTGACCCTTTGCCCTTGTCACCCTGTTTCTGTCCACACAGCATCAGCCCCTGCCTTTAAAACTCACCTTTTCTACCTCTGTACCCCCTGCCTATCCCTGACAGAGATACAGTTTAATCTGTCAGAGTCAATCATTACTATAAGACATTGGGGCAGATTTACTAAAGGGTGAAGTGACTAATGCTGGCGACGATTCACCAGCATTACAGCCCGCAGGGACTTCTCTGATTTACTAATGGGCACAGGCATCACTTCACTAGCGAAAGAGACGCTAGTGAAGAATGAACACTACTCCGCAAATTAGGGATGCACTGAATGCACTATTTTGGATTCGGCCAAACCTGAATCCATTGTAAAAGATTCGGCCGAATACGAAACCGAATCCGAACTTGCATATGCAAATTAGCAAGGGGGAGGGTAAAAGAGTGCCGCACACATTTTTTTTTACTTCCTTGTTTTGTGATGGAAAGTCACATGATTTTTTGGATTTGGATTTGATTCGGCCAGGCACAAGGATTCGCCTGAATTTGAATCCTGCTGAAAATACCGAATCCTGGATTCGGTGCATCCTTACCACAAATTCACTAAAATTTGGATTTTACTGAATGTTACCTCTTTAGCCAGACTAGCCTTCACCAGCTCAGACCAGGCAAAGTGCAATGGAGTGCATAGATCTTTATCAATCAGTTACTTACAAAATTTTCTGAGTGGAAAATCATTTAAGTTGTCAGGAATGTCAGGGGGAAAACCATATCAACTAGCTGATCTGATGTGAAAATCAAACCTGCTTGAAACATTTATAAGGTTTCTGTTGTATATAGGGTTACTGAGAGACTTAGCCGAGACTGCAGAACTTGCTGCTACAAGTGCTTTATTGCCACAACATGTTTCGGGCTACATAGCCCTTTATCAAGTGCACTTGATAAAGGGCTATGTAGCCCGAAACATGTTGTGGCAATAAAGCACTTGTAGCAGCAAGTTCTGCAGTCTCAGCTAAGTCTCTCAGTAACCCTATACACATTGAATTGACACCCAAGGTGGGGGTGTACACTGAGAAGAAAAGCCCAGCATATCTCCCTCTGAGTGTGCAGTCGTCTTGTTTACTCTAGTTAAAGGTTTCTGTTGTGTTTTGGTAGCCGAGGATAAGGAGAGTAGAACAGTGCTTTATTAGCAGGTTCATGCAGCCATTTCATAACAGCAGTACCTCCTTACTTTCACTTTCAAGCTGTACAGAAAGTCCTGTGTATGCACAGTGACACCTGCAGGCCATTTGTATAAACACCACACATTCCCCCTATAGTAGGAAAGCATTTGGACAACATATAAACAGTAACAATTAAACTGTATGTATCTTAAAGCAATATATACATTTTTCACATGACATAGTCCTTGGTCCATGCAGGTAGTTTTCTGATTCTCTCAGTATGCCTTATAGGTTCACTTTCTTCTGCCCTATTGTGGTTGGCATTAGGAGTATGAAAATGTCCTTCATCAAATGGAACATCTCCAAAGTCATATCTTGCAGGAGCAAGACGACTTGCATTCCATATGCGTCAATCAGACAGTTCATATGTGTATGGTCCTCGCTGGCATCTCACTTCAAGTGGTGTAGTAAAATTAGATTGTCCTTGTTTCAGTATTCCTGGTTTCTTAATTCTGACTAAAGATCCAGGCTGAAAGTGCATTTCTCTTGCGCTACGTTTTCTATCAGTATAAGCCTTGCATTTGGCTTGATGACGTTTCACAATGTCAGTAGTAAATGATTTTGTAGGAATAGTCTTTAGTGGAAGTCTGACATCTGCAACATGTAACCTGTCTGCCATGTAATAATTCAGCTGGAGATGATTGGGTCGTTGCATGTAGTGTTTAGAATTTATTCGCCAGGGGCGAATTCGCAGCAAATTCCCGTGATTCGCCACTGGCGAATAAATATGTGAAACGCCAGCGAAAATTCACCTGCCGAAAATTCCCAACGAAAATGGTGTGACGCGCGTCGAAAACGTGCAGCGACTCATTTGGCGAATTTTTCGCCAGTTCGCGATTTTAGCTGGAAAATCGCTACTTTTTCGGCGAAGCGAAATTTGGTAGATTCACCCATCACTAGTTGCATGGCATGTTGCTCTGTAGTTATGTAGTTCCTGTGAGACCATCTCCCTTATAGAGTAGGGCAATTGCCTCAATTTCTGGCATACAGGTCTGGTCTCAACTTAACTTAACTTTGTGTACAAAGTTCTTTGCACAGCCCAGTGGAGTGTTACTTTGAGGTGAAATTTTAGACACAGGCTATGTGGCAGGCACTGGTGCTGTAGTAATAAGACCATCCACTAATTGTAGGTTTAATGCAGCAAAGAGATCCCTTCCAAGTATAGCAGTACCATTTTCACAATGTAAATGTCACATTTTGCAGTATTTGATTCAAATTGTACAGTCGCTGGCAAGCAACCAAGCACAGGGATTGGATCCTTTAAGTAACTGACCAGTCTCAGGGCAGGTGCAACAAGTGTATCTTTTGCAAAGTATTTCAAGAAAATATCCTTTGGTAGTATAGAAACCGCTGAACCTGTATCAAGCATCAGGTTAATGTGTACCTTTTCAAAAGAAGCAGTATTGATATTGACAGTGCATATAAACCTGTCTGGAAGAAATGTACCAGCTTTATCCACACTTAATACTGTAACATTTGTAGTAGTGAGTTCATGAACATCTTTAAAAGAACTACGGCAGACCCCAGAAAAGTGACCTGGTTTCAAACACTTGCGGCACTGTATAACTTTGGCAGGACATTTAGTATAGTTTGCTGCACCTTTTTTCAGTGAATCCCTTTCCTTAGCACTGTATTTTGCCTGTGACTGCGCATTATTATGCCACAGTTTTGCATTCACAATCTGTACATTCCCAGCTCTTCCCTGATTGAGAGTTTTAGCCTCTGCCACAGCTGTTTCAATTTGGCAAGCAACTGTAATAGCCTTTGCAAGGGTTAAATCTTGCTCTAGGAGCAGTCTCTCTCTAATACGTGGTGAGTTAGTTTTTTCCACTATTTTGTCTCTTAGCATTTCATCTATTAGATTCCCAAACTCACAGGTAACAACCAGCTCTCTCAAAGCTGCTACAAAATGTTTTGTGGATTCGCCATTACGTTGTCCACGTTGGCGGAATTTATATCTTTCAGCAACCACATTTATTTTTGGCACAAAAAAGTCCTTTATAGCAGTAAGAGCAGTTTCATAAGTCTCATCAGGTAATGGTAATGTATATAATATACGCTGCCCCTCTGCTCCCAGGCAATGAATAAGTAAAGCACGCTTTCTAGCTGCGGAAATCTCCCCTTGGTCAGCAGCAATAATGTGATTATCAAACATACAGATCCAAGCAGTAAAAGGTATGGTAGGCTCACCAGGGTTTGGTAGAAAAGGTGCAGGCTGCCGCAGAGGTAGAAAAGACATCCTTGTCGCCATTTGTTGTGTTTGGTAGCCGAGGATAAAGAGAGTAGAACAGTGCTTTATTAGCAGGTTCATGCAGCCATTACTGTACATACCAGCAGTAAGTCTTACTTTCACTTTCAAGCTGTACAGAAAGTCTTGTGTGTGCAGGATAAAAACTTCTTCATGCAACTGTTTATCAGGACCAAAACCATTTTTGTTGCCACACCCCCCTGTACAGTGCATAAAAGTACAATATACATAAAAGTATAAACGGGGGAGACAATGCACAGTATAAATATATACAGAATCATAGGACAAAGTGATTAAGTGCTATGGGTAAGAGGGAAGGCGGTCCCTGCTAGTGATGGGCGAATCTCCCGCGATTCGAATCGGCGAAAAATTTGTGAAACGAGTCGCGGGACGCTTTTGACGCGCGTCGTGTCAACTTTGACGCGCATCGCGTCATTTTCGTCGCGCGTCGCGTCGTTTTCGACACGCGACTCGTTTTTCTGCCGAAATTTCGCTGGTGATTCGAATTTATTCGTCAGCGGTGAATCACGGGAATTCGCCGCGAATTCGACCCTGGCGAATAAATTCGGCCATCACTAGTCCCTGCCCCGTAAAGCTTACAGTCTAAGTGGACGGGAGGCTAACATACAGGTACTGCTTCTGGGCAAACTTAGTGCCTAACATAACCACCATATACTGTAGGGTTGCCACCTGGCCGTCATTTTACCGGCCTGGCCATTATTTTTGATGGCTGATCCCAATGTTATTAATAGGAAAAAAAGGTAAATATATAGGAAGGCCGGCATTTTTTTCAAGAAAAGGTGGCAACCCTACCCTCATATACTGTATCTGTAATGGGCTCTCCCGTAACCCCTTAGTGAGTACTGCCAAATGATATTGTCCCTCCCCAGTGCATTAAGATCTATGGGAGAGGTAAGAGCTCTATTAGTGGTCTGTAAGAGAAAAAGTAAAATATGCTGTATTAGAAGTTAATATCTCCTCTGCTGTAGTTACTGTGTGTTGTGCAGCAACTTTACTGATTTTACACAGCAGATTATCTGAAGTTTATAGTGAAGTACAGCAAAGCACATGGTATATCCCAAGATGACTGTTGTATGAGAAATCTGACCAGTCTGAGCAACACCCTGTTACCTGATTATGAGTTTCTTATCACAATGCAAGGAGATTGTGTGTTATGTACTAATGTTTAATGTATGTTGTGTTATACTGTAGGTATAACCTATTAAAATCCTGTAATATGTTTCTGGGGATATCTAGTAATAACTGTCTGTTATAATATAGATGGGCTGGAGGTCTTGTTTTACAGGCATATTACATCCATTTTTGTATTCTGTTTTATGTAAATCTTGTTACCACTATATGATCACTATTTTAGTTATGCTAAAACTGAAAGCATTAAGCATACATAATAGTGACATAGTGTTTCCCTGGTGTTTTACAGGGCTCAAGCTAAGTATGCTCCACCTTATTAAAGCAAGAACAGCTTCTTTTTTCAGCAGCTGTGTGTCTATATGTTAAGTGAGTGTGGGGATCTGGTGCCTGCACAGGCTATTGTGACAAGGTGAATTAAGGTGAGTAAAATGGCTTTATTGTTCTTGGATCTTAATAGTCCTTTGTGCCAATTTCTGTAATCTCCACCACCAGATTGCCTGGTGCCTTGTATAGAACATGGTTATCAATCCTTTAGGTTTCATAATGACCTTAAAAAAACGTGGGTGTACAATTCATTGATGTAATGAATGAATAATAGAATGAAATGTAGGTTAGAGGCACTAAAAGCTTTATAATTGTTAAACTATGGGAAATCTGAAACAAAAACATGCAGATGGCACCCAGTTTTTGCACAATATTTCTGTCAGCACTGATTATGAATTGGCAAGGCTTTCACTTCCAGTGCATAGAGGGGGTGGAGGGCACAGAAATAGACATAAGTAGAGGGACATTAATATCTCATCATTAATATAACAAAATGTAAAATTAGGGAATACAGTGCATCATTTCTTCCCATTCACACTTTGCTTTAGTTTGTTAATGCTTCTTAAAATAGGGCTGCATCCCACAGATGATTGTATTCACAGGAGGGCTGCTGAATTCACTTTAATTATAGCCCATTCTTGATTGTGGTACCCAGGTGCAACCAAGCCCCCTAGTCTACACAATGCAAATTATGTAGAGTGTAGACTAAAATGTTTAGCAGTTTAATAATTTGTTAATTTTTCACTCATTCCTCATAATATACAGTGAATAAATGCATCTCCTTTCAAGCAAGGCACTGATTCAGATAATGTGTTGATGTGTGGCAGTGTTGAAAATAAATGGCTTATCAGGAATCCCGTGGAGTCTTGGTTGTGTCCTGCCCTTTCTCTACTGAACTTTTCCAGGGGCTTTGTTCAGTTATTGCCATTTCTAGTGCTTCTTAAAGGAACAGTTCAATGTAAAAATAAAAACTGTATAAATAGATATGCTGTGCAAAATAAAAACATGTTTCTAATAGAGATCGCCAAAAACTAATGTATAAATGCTGGAGTGAGCAGATATCTTGCATGATAGAACAGAACACTACTTCCTGCTTTGCAATTCTCTAACTCTGGGTTAGCTAGCAATTTGAAGGGGGGGCCACATGGGACATAACTGTTCAGTGAGTTTATATCCAGTCACTCCAGCCTTTCTAGCTTACATTTTTGGCTAACTAACTGTATTAGATGTATTTTTTTTTTATTTTGCACAGCCTATTTACCCAGTGTTTATTTTTATAATGAATAGTTCCTTTAACCATATTTAGACCATTGTTTCTGGCTTTCATATCCAGCTCCTTGTCTGCTAGGGTTGCTTTCATTTGCTAAAACTAGACAAGTTGGCAAACTGACATCTAGTGGCTAACTGATGATTTATGGGGGCAGGGTCATCACATGTGGTGTCAAGATCAGCCAGATTCGAACTCTGGGATGTGTTTTCCTGGGACTCTGCACTCTCCAGTTGACTGGAGGCTGTCATGGCTAATCCTGGCCAGTTCTCCTGAGGAAGAACTCATGTAGTCCGAAACATGTAGTGCTAGAATAAAACTACATTAGCAATTTGAAAAAGCTCTCCAGTTGTTCTTATATTTCTATGTTAATGGATTATAGGTGGTGACTCTATCAACTGTTGCAGAGCTGAATGGAACTATACAAACAAGCTGTGGATCATACAGGATTTCGTTTTTGACATGAATGTGACCCATTTTACTTCACAAAAAAAAAATCACAAAATGGTAGCCAAATGCAATTCAATTGGCGTAAACCTGCAAAACTTTTATTTACTGTCCCTTATATTCCATGGGAATTTTCATCATGAAACAAGGGCAAAATATTTTATTCATCCCTAGCCGTGATAATGTAGTTTTCTTAGCAGAATAGTCATATGAAAATTTAATTGTTGGGTTAAAAATGGGTATATGAACATTTAATTGATGGGTTAAAAATGGGTATTTAATAAAATATCAGGCTTCAAACAGGCTGCTAACTGCAAAAAGCAACTAAAAACAAACAAACTGACTGAAAGGATACTGAACTCATCTCTAACATTTGTGTGGGTGAGCATTTAGGGAATAGTGATCATAACATGGTCTCCTTTTGAGATTCTGTTGCAGAGGCAACTCTAAGTATATACATAACTAAAACATTGAATTTCAGGCGTGCAAACTTTGACAGTATAAGGGCATCTCTGCAACATATTATGTGGGAAATGCTTTTCACAGGGTTAAACACTGAACAAAAATGGGAATTCTTTAAAATGCTGCTTAAAGGGGACCTGTCACCCTAACAAATAATTCCAAATTCCTTTCCATCAAGTTAGTTGAACAATATAAACTTTACTTACACTATATTTATTATTTAAATTTAGTTTCCTTCAGTCTTGGAATTACAAAATCACAGAAAGCAGGCAGCAGCCATTTTGTTGACACTGTTATTAAGACAAATTTTGCATCACCCCAAAATTTTGTGTATGCACCAGAATGGGGGACTTAATGCCCATGCGCAGTGCCCTAGGCAATTATATATTGTGAGGAGAGAGGGGGAATGTGGGGAGAGCAGTGACATCTAGAATTGCTGAATGTAAAGTGAAAGTAATTAACTACCCCACCTCTATGCCACTGGCATAGATGTGGGGCATGTAATGTTTGATGGACAGCTCAGATATTTAAACACCTTTATAACAAGTAGGGATGCTTTAATGAAGAAAATGATTTAGGTCCCATGTTTAATTTATAAAGGTCTTTCATTATACAACTTTTATGTGTGGGTGACAGGTCCGCTTTACTAAATATACATGTCAGTATATTCCGCTTGTAAGCAAGGAACGTTGTTGCAAAGCAAAACCTTTTTGGTTCAATAGAAGTGTTGGTGTTGAGGTGGGTAAGAAAATACATGTTTTTAAGGCTTTCAAGTTAGGTGGGACAGCAAAATCATTTGTAAGGTACTAGGAGGCCAGTAAGCCGTAAAAAGAATCAAAAATAATTTTTTAAAAATATTAATGGTAAAAACATGAAACAGGAAGGGGTAGGAACTTTATCATCAGAGGGGAGTCAGCTAGTTGATGAGAACAGATTCTTAATGCATACTTTTCATCTGTCTACACAAATGAAAAACCAACTAATGAAGGTTTCCTTATTAATAGTCCTAATTCTAATAATTCTAATGATGCATGGTTCACTCATGAAGAAATTCAAAAGAGACTAGAACATGTTAAGATAAACAAAGGTCCAGGGCCAGATGGGATTCATCCCAGGGTGCCGCTATTCAAAAAGGGATCCCATTCTCAGCCTCAAAACTATAGGCCAGTTAGTCTGATGTTGGTGGTAGGAAAGCTTTTCGAAGGATTAATAAATAGGATACTGGGCTTTATAGCAAATAACAATACTGTGGCGCCAGCATGGTTTTATGCTTGATAGATCTTGCCAGACTAACTTGATCTCTTTTTATGAGAAGGTAAGTAGGGACATCGATTCTGGGATGGCTGCGGATAAAGTGCCACACAGAAGGTTACTTGTTAAATTAAGGAATGCTGGCCTGGAACATAGTATTTGTACCTGGCTAGAGAACTGGCTAAAAGATAAACTACAAAGATTGGTAGTAAATGGAACATAGGTTACTGCAGGGCTCTGTACTGGGTCCCTTGCTTTTCAACTTGTTTATTAATTACCTGGATGTGGGCATTGAAAGTACTGGTTCTATTTTTGTAGATGATACTAAAGGGAGGGAATGCCCACCGCACTGCCTCTCTGCTAGTGCACACACTGTGCGCTCTTCTGGGATTTAAAGGGGCAGGCGCACTGATGCATGACATCAGCGTGCAATGGCGCCAAATTTTGAATATTTAAAGGGGACTTTGATTTGTGCTGGTTGCCCGTGATAGCTTTTGCCTGGTGCCTTGCTACCTTGTGATATTTAGCTTCTGTTTCCTGATCTCCTGTGTTTGACCCTGCCTGGCTATTTGACCACTCTGACTTCTGAATTCTGACCCGTGCCTGTGACCGACTTGATTCTGCCTTTTCCTCCTCATTGATCTCCTGGTTTTTACTCCTGCCTGTTACTGACTCTGAACCTGCCTCACGCCATCTGTTTGATCACCCGATTTGACCTTTTGCCTGCCTGACTACCCAAGCTGTCCGCCTGCCTCGACCCAGCCGGTTTGACCACAAATCTTCTTGCTCCTGTTTGTACTGTGACCTTTGGCCTTAGAGACTTTACCAACAGTCGTGCCGCTCTGCCTTTACAGAACCTTTCTCTTGCACTCCTCTTTTAAGTCCAGGTGGCATCTAAGCAGCTGAGGGCTCCTCCCGAAGCTGAAGGTGGTCACACTACTGGTGAAGCACGAGCCGAGACCAGGGTGCTTGGAATTGGTTCAGGTGTTGGGTGCCGACTGTGACAGTTGGTAAATGCAAGGTTATGCACTTAGGCAAAAATAATATAAATGCAAGTACTACACTAAATGTTGGGAGTTTCCTTAAGTGAGAAGGATCTTGTTTTTTTTAATAGATAATAAGTTGTCTAATTCTAGGCATTGTTATTCTGTAGCTACTAAAGCAAATAGGGTTCTGTCCTTACCATTGTTCTGTTGTTAGGCTGCTGGGTGGGGGAAAGGGAGGGGGTGATATAACTCCAACTTGCAGTACAGCAGTAAAGAGTGATTGAAGTCTATCAGAGCACAAGTCACATGACTTGGGGCAGCTGGGAAATTGACAAAATGTCTAGCCCCATGTCAGATTTCAAAATGAAATATAATAAAAATCTGTTTGCTCTTTTGAGAAATGGATTTCAGTGCTACAGCACAGCACTATTAACTGATGCATTTTGATTTTTTTTTTCCCATGACAGGATCCTTTTAAATTATGAGAGTCCAGATTGGGGTTGTTTTCTCTGGTAAAAAAGGCACTTGCGAGGGGACATGATTACACTTTACAAATACATTAGATGACATTATAGACAAATATCAGGGGTCTTTTTTACCCGTAAAGAGGATCACCACACCAGAGACCACCCCTTCAGACTAGAAGAAAAGG
>CM044446.1:34788237-34802231 GCA_024363595.1 Xenopus borealis
GGGGTTGAACTTGATGGAGTTTGTCTTTTTTCAACCCAATTTAACTATGTAACTATGTAACTACATTAAGGTTGTCAATTTCTAAAATCAGGCTAATTTCGCACACAATGTTTTTCCACTTGTAGAGAAAAAGCCAGTATGGCCTATTACTAACCAGTGTGTATAGATAGTAACAGGAAAGTCCTCTGCTGGAAATTGAACCAGTTTACTGGCCAAAATCTGTCTTTTATTTACAGATACCATCCATAGCTATATACATCGTTAATTTGGGTCGGGGAAATAACACTTTTACTAAGATTCAAATTGATTCGAAGTGAAAATTCAAATCAAATTCGAATGAAAAAAATTAAAAATTCAAACTTATTTTGGGCTGCTTAGACTATTGAATAGCCCGAAAATTCAAATTTGATTATCTAAGTACTGGCCCTTTAAAAACAATTCGATATAACTATTCGGTAGATAAAACCTACCCAATTGCTATATATCGAATAAAAAAATTCAATCGAATGCTTAAAACCATTCTTATCGATTGATTTGAACGATTTTATCGATCGATTTTCTAATATTCGATCGTTCGAAAAATCAAATTGAGTTAAAACCCCTCAAATTCGAATTTGATTCGATAAAAATTCGAGGGTCGAATTCGTGGGTTAATTAACCTGCAAAATTCGGCCCTTAGTAAATCTGCCCCTTAATGTGGTTATGGAATTAATACTCCAAGTTGCAGCATGGGGGGGGCATGTCATAGGGGGTTATTTATCGATCTGAAATCCGCAAATGACTTTTTCCCCCTATTTCAAATTTATTTTAGTGAAACAGTGCACAGTCTTTTACCATATAATGCATCAATCCTTTACACTGGGTATACCACCACCACCCCGATTGTTAGCCAGTAGATATAGGAAAGGAGAGCACTTCAATGCAGGTCAACTGCTTGTGATTTTCATTTATTGCAGACTGCTATACACATGTTTTAGGCCTTACAACGCCCTTGAGAACAATTGAGAAAGGGTGTTGTAAGGCACGAAACATGTTGTTTAGAGCAGTCTGCAATAAATGAAAATTACAAGAAGTTGACCTGCATTGAAGGGCTCTCCTTTCCTTTATCTACTGGTTTTCCCCCCTATTTATCAATACGTTTTCAAAAAAATTTCTTGTGTGGAAAAAGTTGAGATAAAATCTTGAAAAAATATGAATTTTACAATTTTTTTTTATTTTGCACTTGAAACCTTCGATCTTTGGTAAAATCCCCAAAAGCTACAATATCTTCGGAAACTCAGAGCAACCCAGAAAATCTTCCAATTTTTAACATTAAAATCAATTTGCTATTGACTTTTACACAAACTCAGCAGGTCTGAGTTGCAGTACTTTTTTGTCAGACTTTTAACACCATCAGACTTTAATAAATTCCGAAAAAAAATGTTATATATTTTTTTCTCAGAAAAATTGGTATTTTTCCCTTTAAAAGTTCGACCAGAAAATTCTGACTGTAATAAATAATCCCCTAAAAGTGTGTATGATTTAAAACTGGGAGTAGTCCACCCTGGCTTTCATTATCTGTCCTCCATCATACAGACCAGAAAAATTCTGGCTCTCTGCATTACAGAAGTTGGACAGCACTGATCTAGAAGTTAAGCAATATTTACTTGGACAAGTAGAACTTGATGTCCATTTGTCCATTTTAATTTTATTAAGCTTTTTCTACCATGTAACTAAAAGTAAGTATTTTTTTCAGAGTATTTCAGTGGCTTGCTTATTACATACAGTATACTGAAAGTTCAGCAGGCAAACGGAGAATGGAAAACGCTATTTTTATTTGGCTCATCTGTTCTCCAATCTAAGGAAAAAAGGCATTAGAATTTCCCATAAAATGCAGACAGATGTACAGTTGTAACATTCTATTAACAGCCATTCGGAGATTTTCTTACATGAGAAAGCTGCTGTGTTTTTTATTACTTAAGTAATGGATAATTCTCCAAACCTCTGTGTTTTACTTCAGTGCAGATTTTGGCATTTAAGTATCTCAAAAACGTAATGGCGCAGGGTAATTCTCCCCATTCTTTGTTCTGATTGAACAAGTTCTTCATATTTTATGTGCCTTTTTTTTCTGTAGTGGTTAAAATGAGTCTAGTGGTCATATTTACTTCAAGTCATGCACCACTAAACCTAAATAATTTAGAATAGCAAGATAACAAGTAACTTGTTATTCCTATTAATATTGTGCAGCCTTTGGAAGGTTTTAAGTCATTTGATGTGTGTGTGATGTGTTAGCATGTCAAATACTATATATATCACCAGTATTGCTATTTGTCTGACTATAATGTCCTAATGTATTTGTAAAGTGAATTCATGTCGTGCTTTTTACCCAAAGAAAACACCCCAACCTTGACAATCCGTTCTCTTAGTTTAATTCTTCCATCCCATTAACTCTCTCTTAAAGGAGAATCTCTTAAAGGAGAATTCAACCCTAACATTAAAAAACCCCTACAGCCCATACCCACCAAGACCCCCCAGCCTAAGTGTTACCCCACCAAATGCCCATAACATTTTACTTGCACTTCTGTGCAGATTTAGCCATTGGAGTACACGGGCACTATCCATTTCTCTTTGGAAATCTTCTAAATGAGAGCGACGTATAGCCTCATGTGCAGTTGGAGCAATTTTCTATTTTGCAACAAATGCGCATGCAGTGAAACTCATTTTAAAGATTTCCAAAGAGAAGAAGATAGCGCCATTGAACGCCGAATCTGCCGTCTGCACTGACGGGTAAGTAGTGAGCATTTGCCCAGGGTAACACGTAGGCGGGTGGGAGGAGGGAGGGGAGTCTTGGTGGGGATGGGGTGTTAGGAGTTTTTTTTTATGTTAGGGGTTGAATTCTCCTTTAAGGAGTAGAGCTGAAAACTGCACTGCATTCCTAGGTGAGGCCTTAACCGGGACCTATAAAGAGGCAAAATTATGCTTTCATCCCTTGAGTTAATGCCTTTTATTATACCAGCAATTTATTTGCTTTAGTAACCATTGAGTGACTGTCTAGAGATATGTAGTTTATCCACAAAAAAATCCTAACATAAAGTATGCCCCAACACTACTATTTAGTGTAGAATTTGCATTTATTATATCTATTTTTACTGAAATGCATATCAACACTAAGCCTCATTTGCCTATTCCTTGCCCACCTTTCCAATTTAGCCAAATTGCTCTATAAAGCAGCACTATCCCTTATAGTGTTGCAATATTTAGTATCCTCAGCAAAAACAGAGACATAACATACTATATTTTCTCAATTCCAAACTATTAACCAACAAACTGAAATACAAAAACCAAGTTCATTTGTAATTTCTGAGAGCTCAGAACCCCAGTACATACTAACACTAACCCTAGTAACTACTAACAGGAACACTATCTTAAAGAATGACATGCAGTAACATAACCTGCAAACAAGCATATTCACACTATGACATTAGCTTATTGTAAATAAGCTAATAACTGCATTGTGTGTGAATGCTCAGTATTATTCCACCTAATGGTTCTGAGTCATAAATGATAAATGTTCTGTTTTGATTTCCTTTATTTTTTTTGGCATAAGTGTACTGTTCATTCTAAATTATTTCATAGTAAGCAATAACCAGTAATAGACAATGCCAGAGAACATTATGTTATATGTGGCCATGGACATGTTTCTTTTAACTTATGATGCCAAGCAAGCAGTGATGATGGTTTAATTATCAGAGTAAAGCAAATGAGTTTTGCTATAGAAAATCACCACTATGTGCTGCTCGTTAACTGTTAACATTTTCATTATATATTGTAATATAGTGTTCACATGTTCAAAAAAAGAAACCAAAACTGTTTTATTGAAACAAACTGGATCAGTTCATAGATTAAGGTTTTAGCAGCATTATGTTTCCCCCAACTCTTGAAAGTAAACATTTTAAACTTAATTACAGATGCAAAGAGCTCTCCAATATGAGTCGGTCCTACTAGTTATCTTGTTGCTATTAATATTAATAAAATGTTTATAATTTTGTTTGCATCTGAAGAGCTGGTAAAAAATTATTCTGTACCGTTAACAATCAAGTTCAAACTTGAATATAATCAATTGTAAACAGAGAAAACATGATGCCCACTCCAATGATGTATGTAAAGTCCAACCCATTAAAACTACATGCTCCATCTAGTTGCCCATAGAAACCAATCAGCAATTAGATTTCAACAGTAACCTACAAGTTAGAAAAAAAGCACTCCACTTCATGTATTGAGTAATGAATGTGGAATGAACTGCGGAACACAAAACAATTATGACATGCATGCTGAACATTGACTGTTTGTAAGTACATGCCCAAAAGGGGAGCCTGATAATAGTAACCCATCCAGATATAGGACCCATTATCCAGAAAGCTCCACATTACAGGAAGGCCATCTCCCATAAACTCCATTTTAATCAAATAATTTACATTTTCAAAAATGATTTTATTGTTCTCTAATAATAAAATATTACCTTGTACTTGACCCTACTAAGCTATAATTAATCCTTATTGGAGGCAAAACAACCCTTTTCGGTTTAATGTTTTAATTACTTGTAACAGAATTATGGTATGGGGATCCAAATTACAAAAAGATCCTTTATCCAGAAAACCCCAGCTCTAGAGCATTAGGAATAACTGGTCCTACATCTGTATTAATCTACCCAATCCTTCTAATGAGGCTAAGAAGCAATGCATTGATATGGGGAGGGGGAGGCAAAATTGACTAGGGCAGGGATCCCCAACCTTTTGAACAATCAGGCGTAAAAGGAGTTGGGGAGCAACACAAACATGAAAAATGTTTTTGTGGTGCCAAAAAAGTGATGTGATTGGCCATTTGGTAGCTCCTACTTGGATTGCCAACCTACATTGTGGCTGTGTTTGACAGTGCACCTGGTTTTTATGAAACCAAAACTTCTGGAATTGATTACCTGCTTTGAGGCCACTGGGAGCAACATCCAAGGGGTTGTAGAGCAACATGTTACTCATGAGCTACTGGTTGGGGATCACTGGACTAGGGCAACCCCTTAACAAAATCCATTTTAGTACACACATTCTATAAAAACAAGTTTTTACTAAATATTAAACCATTTTTCCATTTTTAATTACATCCTTTTTGATTCATGAGTTACAGCATGTTGAGTGGGTTTTGTACAATGAGTCAGCCGTGCACTGCTAGATACATTAAAGAGAACTTAATGGATGATTCAAACGCCTTCCATTTATTCATTGCTGTAGTATTTTGTACATGTAGGTGGTTTCATTTAAGTCAAGTCAATTAGAACTGTTCAAAAAAGTACAAATGAGATACTAGGTTATTTACAGTATGTGCAACACCCCCAGTCACTCACACGTACTGGGCATATGTTGCATGCTTGTAACATTTCATTCAGAATTAACCCACTTGTATAACCATAATTTAAAAAAACAGTTTAATTTAAAAAACTGAGAGAAAGTGGAAAGGAAAAAAGTTTTCCAGTCATGAGATGAAATATAAAAATATATTGAAGTATTTTTAGATCAGAAAATGGTGATACTGTAAACCTGCAACAATAAATTATTATTGTTATTAATACTGTATAGTGATGGGCGAATTTATTTGCCAGGGGCAAATTCGCGGCAAATTCGATTTGCCGATGGCGAATAAATTTGCGAATCGCCAGCGAAATGTCGTTTTGCGAAAATTCGCCAGAAAAACGAGGCGCGCGTGCCGAAAACGACGTGACGCGTGCCGAAAACGACGCGACGCGCCGGAAACGACGCAACAAATGTAACTGGAGCAGGTAGATGTAGACTGTCTGTCCTTATCTGTGCCGAAAGCGACGCGCGCAGAAAATGACGTGACGCGTGCCGAAAATGATGCGACGCGCCGGAAACGATGCGACGCGCCAAAGTTGACGCGATGCACGTCAAAAGCGCCCCGCTACTCGTTTCGTTAATTTTTCGCCAAATTCATACTTCTTTGCTTGTCTTGCCCTTGTAAGTAAGAGTGAGTGTGCATTTTGCACTGATGCGATTTCAGACTCATTGTATGCCTTAACCACTGATGTTTTACTTTTTCGTTTTGCTTTCATTTGCAATTTTTTCCATATTTTTTCTGTGATAATGTTTGTCCACTTTATACTTAATCAGGGAACCACTTGTATCATTGTCTATAGTTCATCTTTTTTCACTTCCATTCCTTTTACTGACAGCACTCGCACAGATCTCCTCCTGACTCTACTGACTGCTGCGTTTCATCACTGCATTTAGTTTGCTTTTAATGTGGCAAAGTGATTATTTTTGCCACACACTTTGCATTGTTTACCAAAAGCTGGGCAGTTGTGTTTCCACAATTATGCATACTTTGCATCTGATACATCTTGCATCAATTTTCCCTTTTCCTTTCTTAAAATTAGACTTATTTGTGAGAGCCCTTGGTGTGACTGATGATGTGGCCACTCTGCTCACTCTTCAGTTATTATTCATGTTAGCACTTTGAGCTGCTGTTTTGTGAGTTCAGCTGCTTGACAAATTCTTATAGCTTATTCTAATGTAAGATCATGTTGCCTTATCTATCTTTCCTGCACTTTTTGATCATTACATCAAATTACAACTCTATCTCTGATTAATGAATCACTCAGCTGACCAACGTAATATGTTCTGCTTTTCAGCTTGAGGTCTATTATATACTCTATTCTTTCAATAGGAGACTGCACTCTGGAGTTAAATATAAATCTCTCATACATCTCATTCACCTTAGGGGTGCAGTAATCTTCAAACTTCAAATTTATCACTGTCATGCTCATCAAGTTTAAATGAATTAAATATTTACAAGGCTTCCTCCCCTGCTATTGTTAGCAAAAGGGACAAGTGATAGTATTAGTAGCTTTCATGTATAGTAACAGTCTCTGCTTAAAGATTTTTCACGCTTCCCCAAAATTTCCCACAAATGTAACTGGAGCAGGTAGATGTAGACTGTCTGTCCTTATCTGTGCAGGGACTGCTACAATCACAAGCTGTGATGGACCTGCTGCATCCTCTGTACTTCTTGCAGTTTCTGACATGGTGAAGGCTCTGTCTTCTGAGTGAACTTCTGGTACCATGTGTTGTACTCCTTAATGAGATTCTGGGTTTTTCAAATGCAACTTATTTATTACAATACAGTGCATGAAAAAAGCATGGCTCTCTGATTGTACAGCTCAGTTTCCTCTCATGTGAAGCTGGCCCTGCCTATGTGCTTTTTTTCTATGGCAACTTTATTAACATCAACATTATCAACACACCCTGTATTCCCTCACTTGCTAAAAAGCTATCCAGCCCCTTCTTAAAGTTAACTAATGTATCAACCTGTACAACTGATTCAGAGGGAGCATTCCATCTTCACAGCTCTCACTATTAAAAAAAAAAACCCCTTCCAAATATAAAGGCAGAAACTACTTTCTTCTAATCAGAATGGGTGACCCCTCATCAGCTGAAAAGACCTACTGGTAAATAAAGCATTATAGAGACTATTATATGATTCCCTTATATATTTATACATCATTATCATATCACCCCAAGCACCTCTTCAAGTGTGAACAATCCCAGTTAGACCAGTCTTTCCCCATAGCTAAGATTTCCCATACCTTTTACCAGGTTAGTTGCCCTTCACTGGATCCTCTCTAATTCACTAATGCCTGGTTTGAAAACTGGAGACCACAACTGTACAGCATATTCTAGATTGGGCCTTACCAGTGCTCTATACATTGGAAGAATGACCCCCTCCTCCTGTGAATCTATGCTCCTTTTACTACATCTCAAAGCCTTATTTTCCCTTAATGCTGCTGACTGGCATTGCTTGTGCCAATTTTATTTATCCTTTACAAGGACTCCAATGTCCTTTTCCATTATGGATTTGCCTAGTGAAGTCCCGTTACGGGTATAAATAGCTTGGATATTTTTACATCCCAATGCATGACTTTACATTTATCAACATTGAATCTCATTTGCGACTTAGCTGCTCAGATAGCCAGTTTGTCAAGAGGGACCCCACTTAGAACCTTACTCCAAGTTGAGAATGTACCATTAACAACCATCCTCTGTACTCTATCCTGTAGTCCATTTCCTATCCATGTGCAAATGACTTAATTAAGCCCAACAGACCATAGTTTAGATAGCAGTTGCTTGTGGGTGTACGGTATCTAATGCTTTGGCAAAATCCAAATAGATCACATCCACTGCATCCTTCTTACATGCCTCATCATAAAAAGCAATCAAATTTGTCTGACATGACCTATCCTTCATAAAGTCATGATGATTGCTCCTCATGCCATTCACTTGGACAAAATCTTTAATGTGATCCCTTTACAGGCCTTTAAATAATTTGCCCACCACAGATGTTAAACTTACTGGCCTAAAAATCAGAAATAGGGGCCGGTCTAAAAACTGAACTAACCTCTCTTAAAACCTGGGGTGTACTCCATCTGGCCCTGGTGCCTTGTTTACATAAATTTTTATTAACCCTTTCACTGCCAGCCATTTTGTCCAAATGCGAACATCTACTGCCAAGCAGTTTTTAGACATTTTGTACTCTTTCATTTTAAGGGCCTTTTCTGGGGCAGTCTTTTAGATTACTCAGGAAAACAATATATTGTTTTTTTCAGGACAACCCGAACTTTCAGAATATGCAAGAATTTTGGTTTAATTTTACTTCTATAAAAAATATAGCCTTCTAAGTGTCTAATAAAATGAAAAAAATCATGTTTCACAAAGAACAATCACATATTTCAGAAACAAGAAAACACTTGATTTGGAAAGGTCTATGTCTCCTGAATGTAAAAATACCAAATACATATAGTTTTATGGAGATTTCACACTTGTATTGATCAAAATCTACAAGCAGTACACTACCACATTTCCAAAGCACCGCTGCCCAAACAGACTACTTCTGATATCAAGGCCAAACATTCCACTAACAGTAGGTTTACCCTAGAAAACTACCCACTCTGGTGAATAAAAAATGGGTAAATATATCTTTGTACTGCAAACTACCAAGATGCAATTGTTTCCTAAAGTTATATAATTTTATTGAAATTGGTGATTTTAAAGAAAAAAAAATGACCTCAAAGCTTCCTCTACAGCATCATATCTCCCAAACATCATTGGGTATGAATGTAAAACACCCCAAATATGAAAGCCTGGGGTCCTCTGAACAGTTTGATGCACAATATGTATAGGTTTACCTAAGCACATGTTATATAGGGGCCCTAAAATGTAGACACCCCATTTGAGCTATCGGTTCTGTAATTCCAGATACTGCAAAATCGACACATTTACATTGTTATCAGAGGGGAAAAGTTAGAAAAAAGTAAGAACACCCCAGAAAACCATACATTTTCGGAAAGTCCACATTCACACGAATCTAAATTGGGTATGCAAGTCTTTCTACCCCAAAGTACCAAGCCGCAAACGGTTCCTAAATTTGGTGATTTTGGTGACATTTCCAAAAATCACCTCAAAATTTCCACCCTGCAGCATGCTATTTCCCACATACTTTTAGGTATCAAGAGAAATCACCCCAAACATGAAAGCCTGGGGTCCTCTGAACAGTTTGATGCCCAATACAGTATGTATAGGTGTACCCAAGCATGTGGCATATAGGGGTCCCAAAAGGAAGACCCCCATATGGTCTGTCATTTCAGGTACTGCAAAATGAACACATTTACATCATTTAAGGGGCGGCAAAGATAGAAAAAAGTAAGTCCACCCCAGAAAACCATACATTTTAGGAAAGTCCACATTCCCACAAATCTAAATTGGGTATGCAAGTCTTTCTACCCCAAATTACCAAGCAGCAAACTGTTCCTAAATTTGGTGATTTAGGTGACATTTCCAAAAATCATCTCACAATTTCCACCCTGCAGCATCCTATTTCCACACATACTTTGAGGTATCAAGAGAAATCACCCCAAATATGAAATCCTAGGGTCCTCTGAACAGTTTGATGAACAATATGTATAGGTGTACCCAAGCACATGGCATATAGAAGCCCTAAAAAGAAGACTCCCCATATGGTCAGTAGTGATGGGCGAATTCCCGCAATTCGCCGCTGGCGAATAAATTTGCGAAACGGCAGCAAAAATTTGCCGCCGAAAAATTAGCAAAAAAAACGAGTCCTGCGTCGTTTTTGACGCGACACGTCGAAAACGTCGCGACGCGCGTCGAAAACGATGCGACGCGTCGGAAACAAACCTTTCCTAAATTTGGCGATAAAGGCTGCTGTTTTTACATTTCTAAAAATCGACAATCGCATCGCAGGACCCACTTGACATCCCCCTAGACTCCTTGTCTAGGGGGTTTAGCAGCCAGGAGAGCCTCTCTGCACTTTGATTTTTGCAGAAGTGCAGAGAGGCAGCTCTTTAAACAAAGAACGTAGCTCCTATGTTCTTGGCACTTAAAGCCTATTTTTCAAAGAACGTAGGAGCTACGTTCTTGGCAGGGAAAGGGTTAAAGCTTTATGAAGCTTTTTTAAGGTATTCTGAATTCTAGTAATTGTTGGCCCACAAATTACCAGAGCAGGTTGAAGAGGTACACTCTATCTCTTTGGTTCAAGAAAGGGCTGTGGTTCAGAAAAAATGGGGCAAATTTATCAAATTCACATGAATGATTCGAAATTCCATCGAATTTTCAAAAAGATTCGAATTCATATTTTCGAATGTTTTTGAAGACCACTTCAACCATCAAATTTTTAAAATTCGATCGAATCGATGATTTGAATAATTTGATTAAAAATCTATTCTAATATTCAATAGAATTTTTATTTGACTGCCTAGTTCGCCAGATTCAACCTACCGAATTGGTTTTCATTATTTTAGAACGAATAAAAAATTTTGATCGAATGGTTAAAATCATTCCAATCATTTGATTTGAATGATTTTATCGTTCGATCAAATATTTCCTATTCGATCGTTCGACCAATCAAATTGCGGTAAAATTTTTATTCCCTTAACATTAGATAGTTGAAATTGAGGGTTTTTTAACCCTCGAATTCAACTCTTAGTAAGTCTGCCCCAATGTCATGTATGTATATACAATATGTTACTTATGTTTAGAGGGGTGCTAAGAGAAACATTTTTTTTATGCCTGGTTACTTCTGTTTTCATTTCTATTTACAAACATTTAAGTGCACATTATGCACAATATATGGTTGTTTCTGCACCCAGGTCGCATGTCTGTAGTCAAGTTCCTGATTCAATTTAAATTTATATATACGCCAGCATGGACTAACAAACTCCTCCATGCAAACCATTGCAACTATTTCTGTTTATCATTGTTGCTAGAGCTTAAAAATGCCATAGAGTAGATATAATGAGGCTACAGGGATCTGAGTTGATGAGCTGAAACAGTCTTTAAGATACTTTAATGGTTATTGACAAAGTATCATTAATGTCAGGCTGTTAGAAGTGTTATATCAGATAAAGATTTAGAAAGGGCTTGGTTGTTGTGTACACAAAGCATGGAAAAAAAAGACAGACTGACATGCTTCACGACATTATTGACTAAACCTACCGATAGATGAACTTTAAAGGTCACAGGTATTGAGTCACTCAGGTCATATATTTTCATGCACATTAGGAATCACTGTAGTGACAGCACAGCAGAGAGACCTTAGCTTGCACTAAATCACACCAAGGGAATACATGAGGTTAAAATGTTATTAAAGGAAAGTTCACAAAATCCCACTAATTACAGATTCATTAAATTCAGATTCATTCATTCAGATTTCAGATTCAGATTCATTCATAAATTCATTCATTCAGATTTATTAAATTCAGTAATTTAAAAATAAGTGGATGCAAAAGTACTTAGAATAACACCCTCATCAATTTTACACTTACTTGTTTTTAAGGTTTACTTTAATCTGGTATAGGTATAGAGCTACCACAGCTAAAATTAAGAATCTCAGTGAAATCAAGGATTTAGCATACAACAACTCATTGAAAATTTCTTGAGATTAAGCAGTTTGGTTCCAGCCCTTTTCACTCTTAATTGCTATCTATCCTGTAAATCAAGCAAATCAAATTCATTTCAGTATAACTAGAAGCAGGAGATCTAAACATTCTATAAAACTTACAGTATGTTGGGCCCCCTAATCATCTAGAAGTTGACCAAAAGCTACTGATTTGATGTAAGAGAATTCACCAAAAATGCTGCATACCAGTAGTTTGTGGCCATAATTCTGTTTTCTTATATAAAGAGATAATTGTGCCATTTAAATTCATTATTTAACACTGTAATCAAGCAGAGGGTGGGATAACAAACTTGTCCAGTACCATAGAAAATGCCAGTTCCAATTGCAGGAACAAGAACATTGAGTCAGATGGACACATGTTCAGTGGGATGCTCATTATTTGCATCTAAGGGGTCTTATTATGCTGTGTAAAAAGTGAAATGAAACATTAACAGTGATATACATAATTACATAGTTAAATTGGGTTGAAAAAAGACAAAGTCCATCAAGTTCAACCCCTCCAAATTAAAACCCAGCACACACATACACACACACACACACACACAACCCTACACTCTTTCACAAACCATATATGCCCATAGCTATACTAAGGGGCTGATTTATGAAATTCACGTGAAATGATCGAAGTTCGATCGAATTCGATCGAATAACAATCACACAAATTTTTCGTGAAATCGGATATGCAAAATTGGCCTCTTCAACCATCGAATAGATCGAATAGATCGAATGATCGAGAAATCAGATATCGAGCAAAATGATGACCTAAAACAATTCGATAAGCATTCGATTGTCGAATGCTTATCGAATTGCGAATTTGGTCAAATTTATTTTGGGGAATAATAGTAAATTTGCCCCTAACTGTAGAGTTTAGTATCAAAATAGCCTTTGATATTATGTCTGTCCAAAAAACATCCAAACCCCTCTTAAAAGCATCAACAGAATCAACCATCACAACATCATGTGGATGTTGTCTACATCAACCGATCAGCAATTAGATTGCAACAGTTAGAAAACGAAATCAAAGATCTGACTGGTTTCTCTGACCAACATCATTATTAATATTTCACTCTACCTTTTACACAGCATAATAAATAGACCACCTAATACCACTGGCTCAGGAGCTGTAGAGAAACATTGTTTTTTCCTAAAAAAAACGACATCTCTCGAGATTGTTACCCCGAAGCTGCTAAAAGACCAAATCCGAAAATTCTCAAACCTGCCAAGGTTATGTAAAAGTCAATGGCAATATCCCTTTTACAATTAAAAGATATCATGGTCTCAGTTCGTATGGTATGATAAATTTGTGGTTTTCGGGTGTTAATTCAAAAACATCAATTCCCAAAAAATTGTATGGTTCAAATTTTTTCACGATTTTCATAGATTTTTATTTAATTATTTTATTGATAAATAAGGTAAATAAGGTAAAATTGTGTGTGGGAGTTGGTTGTATCCAAATATTCTTTATTTTTTCTTGAAGGTTTTTATACAGTATGTCTGCTTCTGTCCAATGTATGGAAAGGATGCTGTCGATAACAATATGAAAGATTGACATTGTATAAAGACCTTGTTGTCAAAATAAAATATCTGACCAATATCTGAGTACTTCCTGCATATGCTAATAATAAACTAAAGTGGACTGTCTGGTGGTATGATGCAAATCGAATGCCTATATCTGTTTATTTTCCTAATGCATTATTTAAATGATAATCCCTTATAGCACAGCATATTTTGTTTTACTAACTGGAAAGCTACCTGTGTAGTTGTTTTTTTTTCCATTTGCCCAGCATTTTCACACATATCCCAATTGATTTGGTGTTAAGTAAAGTTCAATACTTAAATTGAATTCAAAATGCTCACAGTTATATCTGTTCTCCTCTGCCATTTAAAGAATTGTTCTGCATATTTATTTTATCGTGACATACAAATGTCAGATGGATTAGTTTTTACATGCAAGATGCTAAAACACACTGATTAGCATC
>CM044446.1:34825556-34841291 GCA_024363595.1 Xenopus borealis
AGGCTAAGTCCTGCTCGAATACCATTCGTACGATTGGAGCATTCGATCGTTCAAATCGTACCAATTTTTCGGACACTCGATGGAAATTTCGATTGGTATCTGATCGTATGAATTCATCAAGAAATCGGATATCCACCAAAATGATAACCTAAAACATTTCGATAAGCATTCGATGGTCGAATGCTTATCGAATTGCAAATTTGGTCGAGCTAATTATGGGGAATAATAGTAAATTTGCCCCTGTGTGTAGTAGCAAATACAATTATCATTTGAGGTAATGTCAAAAATCACAGACATGTTTTTAAGAAATTGGCAGAATGGAATAATTTTCTTTTCTTTTGAAAAAGCCGTTGTATCCTAGTGGGTAGGAGGTCCTCTAACAATGTAGCAGCATACTGAACAAAAAATTAATGTGACAGATTCGCTCATCACTACAAAATGTCGAAAAAGTCAAAAGTTTCAGGTGTCAAATCCGAAAAAGTCACAGTCAAATCCGAAAAATACCATTCAGATTTTTCATGATTTTTCCTTTTTTTTAAATCATGAATTATTAGCATCTATTTTGTGAATTTTCTGGCAAAACGAAACAGGACAGATTCGCACATTACTACAAAATGACACATTTTATTTCTTGTTGTTTTTTTTATTGAACAGTCTGGTTCCTTTTTTGCAGTTTCTAAATAAGTATCTACAGTCCATAGTGTGAATCACTTTTAGTAATCACTAAAATGTTTCTATTATTGAGCAATGACTCTTTGATTAAAACATGTAAAGTCAACTGAATGGGACTTTATACACAGAACATTTGAAAGGGAAAGCACAAAACATGACCAAAGGTATGTAGGCAAAACAATATGCTGCACACAAAGAAAATTCAACATTTCTTTACAGACATGCTGGATTTTTTTGTCATGCTTTTCCTGTATAAATGTGTGGTTATACAGTTGCAATTTTGAAGGTAACACATTTTTGGTTATTTTAAGACTTATTAAAGTCTTCCCTTTTTAAACTACAACCAGAAAAAAGCAAACACCATTGTTCAGGAGAAATAAAAAAGAATTTGTGGTTTTCAGGTGATAATCTGAAAGAAGTTTTCGGAAAAAAGGTACAATTTGGATTTTAGCAAAATCACAAATGGATAAAGCACTCTACCATTTCTTGCTGTGCAATGAATCCTTTATTGAGCCAAGTTTTACCATAAAGATGCAGAACAACGTTTTGGGGGGTCTACACCTCCCTTCGTTGAACATTTTTTGATAAATGTGGTAAAAAGTGGATGGGAAATATTTTCATATTTCAGTAAATAAACCCACAAAGTTTTCACATTAGTAAAGTAGCATCAGGGATACAATTGTCTTAAAGGGAATGCCAACCTAATATTTTTTTTGTCTAATAAAAGAAAACATAATTCTAACACAACTTTGCAATATACATTCATTACAAAATTTGTGTTTTTTAAAGTTATTTCTAGGTAGGTATTGCTATTGAAAACAGTGCTTTTCTGTCCCTGTCTATTCTCTGCCCTAATAGCTTTGACTTTTGAGCATCCTGTCACTCCAGCCTTCATGCATTACATGTTTGCCAGACTTAACTATATTGGAAACATTTTTTATTTTCCACAGTCTTAACACTTTTTACCAGTTTTCTATTTTTACACTGAACTGTTCCTTTAAGGCTCTACTGCATTGAGGCAGTACAGAAGTTCAAACCAGTGGTGCAGCAGGGTCCACATCAAAAAGCAGTAGAATAAATCCATGCAAAGGTTGGATTTTTTAAGTAGATCTCAGCGATTTCAGCACTGCTGCTCAACTGTGCTTTTGTGGTTTTGCTCAATAAATCTACCCCCCTCCAGTTCTCCATTCTCTGTGCAAACAAATTCTCCAGGGAGAATCCAACCTGATCTATGTAAAAGTGGCTCCATGTCCCTGCAACTGGAGCTGGAAACTGTAAGCACATTTTTGTACTATTATTATTGTATTATTGTAATTATTATTGTATCAATTTTATATTTTTATTATTGTAATAACAATTTTATTTTTGTTTTTGTCTGAAAATACATTGTTGGACAGTTCTTGAAAAACATGTATGTATGGCTTAGACACGCACAGAAATGTGTTGGCTAGGGTGCATGATCTGGGAAGAAGAAATTTGTGTGTTAGTGTGTAATACTTTATTGTTTTTTCAGGGGCTCGTGCAATAGATCCTCATTTCATGGTAAACAGGAAAATCATCTGTATATGGAGTAGAGCCAGACAGGCTTATGATTCTATTTTCTGTGTATCTTTATGATTCTATCTTTCTATGTATCTCTTATGTCTTTGGTCTAGCAGTTAAACCACAAGTAAAACCTACTGTAAGAACTCTATCACACTCAGTACATACACAAAGGCCCAGATGTGTGAGTTATATTGATTTGCTTATTCCATGATTAGCTTCTCTATTTAAATAAAATGCTGCATGGGTATAATTGGATATGGCTCAATAAAAAAGTGATTATGTCTTTAATATTTTGTACACATCCATTACTCTAACCATTGCCAAAAACATTTCTGCTTTTTTTTTTTCTTTTCTATAGTTTAAACAAAAGTTCAGACTTTCACTTCAAGGACAACATTGAAACACAACTTTTCTCAGTCCAACACCTTTGGCAATTTGTGATAGTGTGATTGAATAATAATAAAACAAACAGAGTACATTCCATCATAAAAATTCTAGTTTTAATCAATATCACAGTTTAAACCTATACTTACACTGAAAATATGATACAAGCACAAAATCATACATCCTGCTTGAAGTCACAGAGGGGTTCCAGAAAATAACAAAATTGTCACAATTTTGCCCCATCGCTTCCAAGCTTTTGGGTACTCCATGGCAAAATGAAACCCTACATTTTTCATCACATAATTATATTTCCTTGAAAACAATGATTTTGTCCACTAAGGGACATATTTATTATTTTGTGTAAAATGAAATTAGCCATAAAAATGGTGTAAAAAGCTGTGTAAAATGATTGGCAAATTTAACAAGGTGTGTGCTATTTTAAGCCATCCTACACTGCGTCAGACTTTTGTAATAAGTTCTGGCAGAAATTGCTGAAAGAAAAATTGTTTAAAATTATGCCTTTTTTACACAATGCCTGGTGATATCTGGTGCATTATTAAGCTTTTTTTGTTTTTACACCACATAATAAAGACAAAGAAAGTATTAAATATTCTTCTGTATTAGCCTTTATTAAGAGGGAGATATGGATTAGTATATGAGCAGTCGTAACTAGTGATGGGCAAATTTATTCACCTGGAACAAATGTGCGGTGAATTCCCATGATTCACTGCCAGCGAATAAATTCTCAAAATGCCCGCAAAAATTCCCCTGGTGAAAATTTGCCACTACCCACATACAAAACAAGACGCCGGCAGCGTTTTGCAATTTTTTTTGCCGTTTCGCAAATGGAAATTTGCAAAAAAATGTAGTTCTAACCATAAAAACTATATTTTCTATCTCAAAAATATTTTATCAAAGACCGGTATTGATTTTTGACTATGCTAGATGGATATTAATAGACAGTGAAGCAACTTTTCTGTGACTTTTTCCTTTTCAGCATCAATCAGTATGATTCACATAAATCTTAATTTATATGTGCACATTTTGCTGGTATTGAACTCTGCAAGCACTGCATGATGAAGCACGAGGGAGAACATCTTGGGCTTACACCATAGATCACTGCCATTCAATATTTGAGGTCATAATAGGAGAGGAGCAAAGGATATTTAACAATAGTTATATAACAGTTCTATTTTACATTACATCTTTAAACTATCTTTAAATACATTGAACTTTAATGAAGACTGCCTAGTTAATTTTGAAATGCATCAGCAAGACTGTCCAAATGAAGGCTTGCATGCTTATGGGTTCCATATACTTCTAGGTACACACTGTGTAATCATTCACGAGAAAAAAATGGACACTGTGCTTTCTAGAAAACTAGTTAAAACATAAAAAAGAGCCGGTGTTACACACATTATGTGGGCTTCTCTTTGAAGCATTGTTTTACATTTACTGTGCTGCTGGCCCCAGGGAGCATCATTTTGCTTTAAGTATGCAATTCTAATGGTGGTAAACTATAATATGCTTTACATAAGGCTTTTATGTTTAAGTATGCAGGGATTTGTAACTAAAGCAAAACATGACTGACTGATTGAGGAAACAATGTTTACATTCTGTCAATGTATGGGTACAACTATGGGGAACAGTGTAGCCAACCAGATAATTAGAGCCGCCATTCAAGGAGAGGTTTAAAATAAATAGAAAGCCCTTGCCAAGGTTGGAGCCTCCATATTGTGTATGTGTGGGGGAAGGGGGTTGAGGACCTTGGTCCTTAAAGGGCTTGTTCACCTTGAAACACTTTTCACTTTTTTTCAGTTCACTTGTTTTTTGGAATACATTTTTCCAAGGTTAATCTTGTGTCTTTCTAAAGTGGCTGGGGGATCACCAACTGTATATCAATATACATTAAGTAGATACATTTGTTATTTTTGCCCTTCCTGAGCAGAATCCCTAAGTTTCATTAAAGGCAGCTGTTGGAATTGATAAAATAGTCACTAATGTTCCTCAGAGGTACCTGTGAAACGTATCCATTAAATGTAGTGAATGGTAACAATTACTACAATTAAAGGAATTGTTCAGTATAAAAATACAGACTGGGTAAATAAGCTGCAAAATAAAAAAATGTTTCTCATACAGTTAGCTAGCCAAAAATGTCTAAAATAATAGCCAGAAAACTACTTCCTGCTTTGCAGTTCTTTTGATTTCCATTGATTGGCACATGGGTCATAACTGAATGCTGAGGATCAACTGCAAACTCACTGGACAGTTATGTCCCATGTAGCCCCCTCAAGTTGCCGACTAACTCAGAGTTAGAGAACTGAGAAGCAGGAAGTAGTGTTTTGTTATTTTATGTTAGACATCCAGTCATTCCAGCCTTTCTACATTACATTTTTGACTAACTATATAAGAAGCATTTTTTTTATTTTTCATAGCCTATCTAGTTTTTATTGTTACACTGAACTGTTCCTAAATGTAACTATTCAGAACCTGCACCTGGATAACTGAACTGCCAGACTGAAACTCCAGGGACTGGAACAATAAACTTAAGACTTCAATTTTGGAAAAACAGTAAAAATTAAAACTGTAAAGTTATTGAAAAAAGTTTTTATTTCTGGTGAACATTCTGAAAACAATTGAACTGAAAAAGTGAAAGGTGAACAACCCATTTAAATTACCATTGCTGGTAATGATGATGATGTTAATTGGTGAATACTTTTGCATCTGAAATTTGTTTTGTAATTCCTACTTTTGACAGTAAAGACGTACAGATAAGAGATATTTAAGGAAATGTGTTATGTCCCCTTCAGTACTAGATCCTTTTGTAAAACAAATGGCAAACTGTGTGACTATAATTGCTGAAGTGCAAAATACTGTACATCAATGTACATATTGATTTACTTTTTTCTACCAAGCATCGATTCCCCAAATCCAACACTCTGGCAAAAGGACATTCCTTGACACATGCAGTAAAAGTTTTCCCAGGAGTTTTCTACATTTTAGCTTTATACAATGACTTTTTTTTAGCATTTCCCCTATTTCTGAAATAGGCCCCCCTTGTGTCATTTATAGAAATCCTTAATAGGATAAATTGAAGGAGACAGGAGAGACTTAAATCCCTCACATTGCTCTTCAAGCATCCTTTATCTCACTCTACAAATAAATGTTTTCAGATGAGATTGGATCAATTTCCCTCATACAAATCCTATCACACTAATAATGTGTTGATCATTTCCATCTGCTCAACAGCAGTATTTCCTGCAAAATGGGCTCAGCATGGCTATTACATCGACACTAAAGGGGTTACTTACATGTTTAAGTCTGTTTATAACTTGTTAACCTTAAACAGAATATCTCTTTTAATGAAAATGCTAATTGAAATTACAGGGTGTTTTACAACACTTTCATTGAACTGCTGGTAAATGTTGCATTAAGGAATTTAGCATGTATATGCTAGGCTTGATTATTGATCCCCTACAAGCTGCAGTTATATATAAATTTGTTTAAAAAATATCATGTGTCTCCACTGTGATTTATCCTTAGATTTATGTGCATTTATTTTAGCAAAGGAGAAAGTATAATTAAACCTTAGATAATAAGAATTGCCTCATAAAACACAAATAATTATAAACAGTAGGAAACCTAAATAACGGCACATTAAAAAGGTTGATCACTTTAATTCAAACACATACTGCAGGTCACAGAAATCTACTTATGCGAATACGAGTCACACACTCCCTAAACTAAGTATCTGAAATGAATACATTTGCTCATTACACTTAAGTCACTTTGGGACAAATATGCAGGATAATGCGTTTGGCACTAGTTTATCAGGAGTTGGTATCCAAACAAAACAACAACAACAGTGTAACACGATGTTGTGATGCAAATGGATATTTAAAACCAAGGTTTACATTTTCATATTCTATAGAGGGTTTTGTGTGGGATTGCCATACCTGAGATCTAATATGTGCTACCAAACTTGGAATGATACAGCAAAAAGAGCATCTTAAACCACATTGTACAAGTATGGGACCTGTTATCCAGAATGCTCAGGACATGGGGTTTTCCAGATAAAAAATCTCAGTAATTTGGATCTTCATACATTGAGCCTACTAGAAAATCATTTAAACATTTAATAAATAGTTTTGCTTCAATAACAATTAATTATATAGTAGTTTGGATCAACTACAATGTACTGTTTTATCATTAGAGGAAAAAATCATTTAAAATTTTTTATATTATTTGGATAAAATGTAGTCTATGGCAGACAGCCTTTCTGTAATTGAGAGCTTTTTGGATAACAGGTTTCCAGATAATGGATCCCATAAGTGTACATGAACCAACAAGCAGCTAGTATTACATTAATGCTTGACCAAATGTTATCTTTATATCTACAGTGCATTAAAGGAAGCTATTTGTGTGACTTATTTTTGTTTGTCAAATGGCAGTTTTCAGACTATTCCAATGTGTATAATGATCTCTGCAAAGCTGTGCAAACCCCCATCTGTGTAGGCTTCATCTGTACCTCCCATGTATGTACGTAACTATCACAGGCAAGTGGTGCATACATTAAAAGTACACATCTCTCTGCCCTTACTTTAATGATTGCAAAGAGCTGGACACAGCATTAGAACTGGACTTTCATGCAATTATTGTTATTGCTATTCAAGGCATTAAATAGCTTATGCTCTATTTTTGAACACCTAAACTGTCCCACATTACCTTTCTGAAGTGTGATTACATGTAATATTGGCATACAAATATTAAATGTTAATCCCATTATGTGTGCTAGCAGATATCGATTAATTTTCATCTTCAAATAAACTTGCAATGCCTACTTCGAAAAGTAATTTTTCTTTTATATCTTATTGTTAACCGTTAAACAATAAGAAAAGAATGAGATTAAAAATATATTCTTGTTTTGTCATACTTTCCATTTGCTACCACAAAGTTAAAGTTTAGTGTGAGGAAAGTCAATACTCCACCGTTATAGCACATTGCTAGCTTGGATGCTTGGATGTATTTATTTGCCATATAGCTTTGACCTTCATTAAAAGCTACAAGTTGGAAGTACAGTATTTGCATGGATCAAATATAATGGGACTGTTCGAAAAATCTGATGTGTAAACTGCATGAAAGGTCTGCCATCCGATATGACACACCTGTCGACAGGGAACACTGCATGCTGCTTCTTCATCCAAGTACATAAAATTTGATGGTGTCAGCTTTTTATTTCTTTTAAATACAGTACATTGTCAGAAGTTTATCTGATCCAAGATTACATTACAGCTGTGGCAATCAGATTTTTTAGGATCCCACATGGTTGCATGGTGTTGTGTGACCAGATTAGATATCATCTGAATCACAAAATATGATCAAAATCTCCTGTGTAGTTTAGCTCTTAAAGAGAAAAGGAGTCCGGGATCGAAGTGACAGCCTGGCAATGAGACATTTTTATTAATAAGATGCAGCGTAGTAAAATGAAAGCCGAGCATAACCATATTACAGCAACAAGAACTTTATTATGTACTCATGCATTGTACTAACTAACTAAATACAATAGTAGTTGGACAGGAAAAAGTTGGTGAAAATAAAAAAACATTCTAGTGTATGTTGATATATGAAATAAAACATATACCTAAACCTGACTCTTGTTTTCCTTAACTCTGTAAAGTAGGTACAGTATTTTAAAAAAAAAGTTAGAGGCTGAAGGATTCTCCAGTGAGAATCATCCGTACTAGTGCTACTGTATGTCAATTATCTTATTGAGAAAATGCTGCAATATTTGCTTCTTAATATCACACTTTAATCAAACTTTAGATAAGTATTCAGAACCTGTGTGATGATGGCAGTCAATGTGATTTACTTAGATTTTGATACTGTACCATATAAAATATTACTTATTAAATAAGGATTATTGGATTATTACTAGAATATAATATTTGTACTTCAGTAGAGAGTGGTGGTAAATAGAACTTTTTTAACTGCAACTAATGATATTGAACTGAAAGACTATTAATTCCAAACAAGATGCCATAATTTTGCAGAGAGATTTGGCTAAATTCTAGAACTGGCAGCAAACTGGCAAGGTCAATGTAGATAAATGTATAACTATGCATTTCAAGTAAAAGTAAATTAAATGTCACTTATACACTAAACAGTATGTGTTGGGGGAATCCTTAATTAAGAGGATTTGTGTACTTATGTGGAAGACAAACTGTGTAACTCTAGGCAGAGTCTCTCAATGGCTATGAAATTGAAGTACTGCCTTGCATAAATAAGGGCATATATTGAAGGGATAGAGGCACAATTTCAGGGCCGGGCCAGGCCGAGCGGGCGCCCCAGGCAACCCGGCCAGCCGAGGCTCCCCCTCAACCACGTGTGCTGGAGATGTGCGCATATGACTGGCCGCTTGAGGGAAGCTCTCCCTTCATGTATGCGCGCATGCGCTCAAACAGGCGCAGGACTTCCAACAAGCGCAACTCACTAAGCCGGACTAAGGGGTAGACAGCAGTGAAAGGTATGTGCATGGCGCCCCCAAAGCTTTGCTCCCTAGGTACGTGCCTACTCTGCCTACCCCTAGTTCTGGCCCTGCATACTTTTGCCTCTTGCTTTACCTAAAGTCCAGTCTAGTTTTTGATGCCAGTTCAAGAGGGATATGAATTAATGAGTTGCAAAGAGTGCAACTAAACTGGTAAAATTAAGGTATTAATTAGGAGATAATTTATTAAAGTTCTTTTTTTCTGGTTGGACTTTAAAAGGGGAAACAACATTTTTTCATAGAAAAGAAAAATATTTTCATGATTTATTAAACTCTGATGGTGTTAAAAGACTGAATAAAATAGTACTCCATCTCAGACCTGCTGAATTCATGTCAATGGCACTTTTGCGATTGGAAGGTATCCTGATCTGTGCTAGGTTTCATTCAATAATCTGAAGATTTCGTGAATTTCAGGCAATAATCTGGAAAAGTGACAAATACAAACAAATCAACATGATTTCTTCACAATTTTATAATTTCCCAAACATTTTAGTAAAAATGTATTGATAAATGGGGGGGGGGGAGTCTGAGCAGATTTGGTTGTCGTGATTTTCAGAAAATACAGAGAACATTTAGGATTTCTGTAAATAATCCCCTTAACTATAAGGAAAGACATTTAAGTTTGGGGGTTCTCTTTCTGGACAAAAGATGATTCCAAAGGGACCTGATTAGGGATGTATAAATATTTTTGCAAAAGTTTTCTGTGAAAGTTTTTGCTTAAAAAAAAAAAAACAGGGTAACAAAATGGCTATTGACCCCAATGTATATGGGCATAATTTTTGCTGTGAAATTCAGCAAAAAATTTCACTCATCACTAGTCAAGTCCAATGACATGTACATTACCGCATCTGAAATATTTTGGGGTACTTCCACTTCTTTTTCAAGCCAGGGATGAAATGTTATAACAAGAACATGTTAATCTACTTTTAAATAATTACACAGGAAATACAGTACATACCCACACAGGAAAACACACCTCTATCGGTGTCTTGGCAACAACCAAACTTTAATTTGTTATAGCAGTTGCACATCAAATCCAGGTGCCACTAAGAGCAAAAGGGAAAAGGAAAACTGAATTGGTAGAAAATCAATACAATTGGAAACATGCATGAATTTTGGTTTTTACTATCTGTGGCATGATATCAACAAAGGGAACCCATGTATCAAAAACATTTTTGACTACTGTAAAGTTCAGGAAGCTTCTACCCAAGCTATATAGAACACCCTGACTAGTTTCTCTAAAAACAAATTGATGGCTGAAGGGGTGCTCAATA
This sequence comes from Xenopus borealis, assembly GCA_024363595.1. Classification (NCBI taxonomy): domain Eukaryota; kingdom Metazoa; phylum Chordata; class Amphibia; order Anura; family Pipidae; genus Xenopus; species Xenopus borealis. Next base: position 34,835,976 of record CM044446.1, read on the forward strand.
TCCAAGCTTTTATATATGGCTTTTTTTGGCCACAGAAATAAGTATGAGCAGTAATCTCTTTGCACCGCTTGTCATTGTTGTGTGGATGCCAGGGGTTATGCCCTAGAGCAATGCGGTGCAACTTCTGTGGTACAGAGGTGTATGTTTGGGTTTGCAGAAAGGCAAATATATTGCTGGCAAGGGGAAGAGGTTTATCTTGTTCTATCCATGTTTGCCAAGTTGTGTAAAGGAGTGGGCTATCTACTATTTCTGATGGTTCTGCCTTATGCATGTGTAATAAATAAAGTCAATTTAAACATGGGATGAATTGTTGTCCCTGCAAAGTGTAAATCTCTCAGTTATGTATCCAGTCTTTGGCAGTGTTGCTGCCATATTGTATGAATCCAGTTGGCAGTGTTGCTGCCATATTGTACTGTCTAATGTTGGGGAAGTTGAGACCTCCCCATTTAAAGTGTCTTGTTTTTTCCTATTTCCTATAAAATCACAAAAGATTTGGTGAATTTTCCTGATATCTTTTTCTTAAATTATTATGGGAAGATTTTGTATCTTATATAATAATTTTGGAAATGCCACCATTTTCAGTAAATTGACTCTGCCCATGAAATAGAGATGGCATGCTTGCTATTTATTATGTATGTTTAAATCCTGTGGTCTCCTTTTTATTTGGATGCTGAAGTACAGTAAGTGAGGGAGACATTTGTCTATGTGAAGTTATATCTGTTAGGCAGGGCCTGCTTGGTCTTTGGGATCCTATTCCAATGCCCTAAAAAGCCATTATCTCCTGCAGTATTCTAAAGAGGGGATATAGGGTTAAATTTAACAGGAGAGGGGAAAAGGGGCAGAATTGCCTTGTGCCACAGTAAATAGCAATTGGTTCAGATAGGTTCTGTTTATAAGTAGCCTAGTTTGAGTATTGGTATATAAAGTATGCATGTATTCTTCAAAGTTGTTTCTAAATTGCAGCACTCAGAATGGAAAATTACACAATATTTTCTCTTTTCTGCGTTGAGGTTTAAAAGAACATTTCTGGCATTTTGGTGTCTAACTGAGATTGGCACAGATTCCCTGTATTGAATGTCAATTGTATATAATGCCCAGTTGGTGGTCTTTGGACTATTATCTTGGTAAGTATTTTAAAGGAATTGTTCAGTATAAAAATAAAAACTGGGTAAATAGATAGGATGTGCAAAATAAAGAATGTTTCCAATATAGTTAGTTAGCTAAAAATGTAATCTGTAGAGGACTGGATATCAAACATAATAGTCTTCAGGGGGGCCACATGCTAAGGATCAATTTGTCCCCCCTTCAAGTTGCTGACTTAAGAGTTAGAGAGAAATTGCATTCTGTTCTATTCTGTTCGACATCCAGTCACTCCAGCCATTATAACTACAGATGCAGTCACTTTGGATTGTGTGTTAAATGCGTTGTGACTTATCTCATCTATCTCATTTATCCCACTTATCACAGAATATTGTGTCACAGCATCCCATCCAATTCAAGAGTTCACCATTGAAAACAATGGTGCTTTGGTATGCTAATGAAAAGGTTAAATGCATTAAATGATTTAAGATTAGGGATGGCGCGAACAGTTCGCGCGAACATCCGCTGTTCGCGCTCGCCGGAAGTTCGCGAACGTCGCGCGACGTTCGCATTTTGGGTTCGCGTCAATTTGGCGCTTTTTTTTTTTGCCTCATTTTTTTGCCCTCTCACCCCAGACCAGCAGATACATGGCAGCCAATAAGGAAGCTCTCCCTGGACCATCCCCACACACCCCCTGGACTAAAAAAAAAAAAAAATGTGCATACCTCCCGAGTCCCAACTGTCCCTCTTTTGCGAGCTCAACCCTCTTTTGTACTGGAAAGACCCTCTTTTTGGAGGACCCTCTTTCACTGGAAAGACCCTCACTGAACAGCCAGAAAAAGAAGCAAAGATTTGAACTTGGCTTTTGGCAGAGAGTCCAGAACAGCGTCCAGAACAGCTAACAGGTGCAGGTAAGATACTTTGTAACACTTTTGACATAAGAAAATAATGGATTGTTCTTTTCCCTTGATCCCCCTCTGGCATGCCACTGTCCAGGTCGTTGCACCCTTTAAACAACTTTAAAATCATTTTTCTGGCCAGAAATGTCTTTTTTAGCTTTTAAAGTTCGCCTTCCCATTGAAGTCTATGGGGTTCGCGACGTTCGCGAACTGTTCGCGCGTTTGTCGCAAGTTCGCGAATGCGTCCGCGAACTTTTTTGCGGCGGTTCGCGCCATCCCTAGTTAAGATAACTTTGGATAGCACAGTTTCTTCAATTAGCCCTGAGTCATGACGCATTTAACTTACAAATCCAAGTGACTGCATCTGTATATTAGAAACATTTTTTTTTATTTTGCACAACCTATCTATTTACCCAGTTTTTATTTTTTCACCGAACTGTTCCTTTAAGTTCAAGATTCAATAGGTATAGCAAGTGGAAGGAAGTTAACTGAGCAGGGTCTTTGGTTGAGGGATTAATGTACTGTAATATAGGCTTCTGATTGTTCCATAGTTATGTCTCCTTTCTGAAAGATTACATTGCATATATTTATCAGCTGTGTAATGTATGGGCTGTGTATCTTGTAGTATTCCAATGTGTAGCCATCCCTGGGCCCAGTGATTTGTTGGCTGATTATTATTTTATTGTGGCTGCCACCTCGTTTTTATTGTGGCTGCCATCGTTATTGGAGCATTTAACATTTCCCTCTGCCTTTGAGTAATTTCTGATAGGGAAGCTTTTCTTAACACATGGTCTATTCGTTCCTCAGGGGGTCTGCAGGTGAATAGGTGAATATGTTTTAAAATATTCCTCATGGTATGATTTAATGGATTGGGGAGTGCAAATGCATGTACTTTTATTTGGATCCTGTAGTTTAAGTATATGTTTGGCTTTAGATCTTAATTTTGGTTAAAGTGGCTTGCAGTTTCCCTCCATATAATAACGTTCAGTCATTCTAACAAATCGTATATTATGACTGTTCCTCAAACCCCTATACACGTTTTAGATGTTTTGGTTGTGAAAGAACATGGTAAGGGTTTTTATACACAACTGTATTCTAAAGATACCATAATTCTAAACATCATTGTAGTTTTAATCCCACACATGTGTAGTCAGTTCCTGTAAATTTAGTACATACAGATGCAGCTACTTGGATTTGTGTGTTAATTGCGTCATGACTCAGGATTAATTGAAGAAACTGTGTTATCTAAAGTCATCTTAACTCATCTAATGCATTTAATCTTTTCATTAGCATACCAAAGCACCATTGTTCACAAAGCGTTAATTAGATGGGATGCTGTGACACAATTTTCTGTGTTAAATGAGTTAAGTGGGATATCTGAGTTTAGTTATTCTGTGTCAAACACACAAACCAAAGTGGCTTCATCTGTAGGTTGGTTAGTGACCTTCAGGTTAAAGAGCATCAAATTAATAATGGAAACAAATGACAGTTCAGAGGATAAATCAAGGTGGCACTTGATATATAGCATGCCAGATGGTAACCATGGATAGAGGAAATGTAGGCAAAATAAAGCGGTCACATATACCTTTTGTAATGTTTAGTTGAGAAATGTTGTGTCTGCCATTCTGCAGAAACACTGGGGTACCTTGAAATCTGTATATTTGTATGTGGAAGAATTATGTTTCCACTTATTGCATATAGAAAAGTTTGCACTGTAAAACCTCTGTTAGTATCATCAGATACAAGGGCACGAGAGGGAGTAGTGCAAAATTCTCTCAGCATTGGTAGGGTAATGTGAAATTATCCATATCTAGACATTATATTGAACATGGGAATAATGAATATCAGATTGTTTATGGTCTTAGAAATACCTAGGAGGGGAGGGTACAGATTTTGAGAAGGCATGAAGTGTGGAGGATACATAGGTTGAAACCTTAGCACCATGTGGTTTGAATAGAGACATGACCTTTATGTATTTGTGATTAAGTTCCTCTTACTTTCTACTGATGCAGTAGTAAAAAAAAAAAAAAATTGAAACATGGGAAACCTTTATTGTCATCATACCACAGACAGTGAAAACAAAAATGTATGCATGTTTCCAATTGTATCAGTTTTCTTCCTTTCCTATTTTGCTCTTAGTGGCTTCTTGATATGATGTTTAACTTCTTTAACAGATTGAAGTAAAGAGCTAAATAACTCAAACACCACAAAAAATAAAAAATGAAAAACATTTGCAAATTCTATGTCACTCTTTACATCATACTAATAGTTCATGAGTAACCCCCTTTAGATGATGTTAAGTCAAAATCTTAACTCACTGTTTGTTTATAGCCTTAAAATTGGAAAGCAGTATAAGATATGGAAAAGAAAACCTATAAGCATTTAAAACAGGATTAAAAACAGCTAAACTAAACAACTCTCAATTTTAGTGGTATGCAGTTCAGGAAAATTTCAACCCTCACTGGACCCTAATCTGCAAAAGTTGCCATTGCAGGACCTGCGCCTGATCCATAACCTGTGTATTCTCACTTTGTACACTACATCTGTGCACACACTGGTTCCAAGGCAGGGAGTCTTCGGTAGCAGTTTCGGAATGTACCTCTACATTCTGACCTGTATCTTCACCAGTAGTGTGACCACCTTTGGGCCTCGGGAGGAGCCCTCGGCTTACCTGGATGCCACCTAGACTTAAACGAGAGGTGCAAGATAAGGGTTCTGGATAGGCAGAGGGGCAAGACTGTAGATAGAGTTTATAAGGTCAAAGGTCACAGTACAAGCAGGAGTAGGCAGATATGTAGTCAGACAGGCTGGATCAAGGCAGGCAGATAGCTAGAATCATCAGGCAGGCAAAGGGTCAAATCGGGTAATCAATCAGATTGGGTGAGGCAGAATCGGAGTCAAACAGGCAGGAATCAAACCAGGAATTCAATCAGGAGGGTTAAGCATAATCAAAGTTGGTTTCAGGCAAGGGTCAGATTTCAGAGGTCAGAGTAGTCAAATAGCCAGGCAGGGTCAAACACAGGAATCGGGACAGGCTAGAAGCTTAATAGCACAAGGCACCAGGATCAAACCTATCATGGGCAATGATATACTACAAAATGTCTCTTTAAATATGTTTGAATTTTGCGCCATTGCGTGCTGACGCCATCATGCGCCTATACAACTGGGAAGTGCATGCCACACGCACACTAAGAAGATTCCGGCAAGGAGGAGCAGCGCGGCGGGCATCCCCACCGCACCACTAGACCACCAGGGTGAGTCTTCCCTACAATTAGGAACAGAAGTGTTGAACCTTAAAATTATACAAAATAAGATATTTCAAAATATTCAAAGACAC
>CM044446.1:34842757-34863298 GCA_024363595.1 Xenopus borealis
TCATATATATATATATATATATATAGTATATAATGATGGAAAATGAATGCCATATCTCTGGCTACTTAACCAGCAATGGCATATAATAAATATATAGATACCAACTTTATATAGTCATTAAATCATGTATACAGTATGTTTTAGTTATACCTACTGGCATAGCTGAACTTATTATTTTTTTTGTGGATGTGTTATCAGAAAATGTTTTAAACCTTGCTGAAATATGCTGAAATATTTGTTTGATCATATCCTCTGTTTGAATGAGATGATTAGTTAAATTCCAATTCCAACCTATATTTTTCAATGGATACTTTCTTTAACAAGTTCATTGCGTCTTTGTTCCCTATGCCTGGCAGGCCTCTGCTTTTAAGCAGTAAAGGATATCCCATTATTCACCTTGATTTAAATGCATAGATTGGCATGCACAACATGTAACTTGCAAATTATAGAACATTGCTGAATACCAATGTGAACTGAAACTGTAAATTGTGACCAATAACCAGCAGTTTGCTGCTTATAGCTGTGCTCCTTTGATCAAAATCTGTTCATTTTGTTTTATTGCCTGTTTCTGAGGCTTTAGTAATTCTGCTTCATCTAGCTTTCTGTGTGCAATCTTTATCCCCTCACCCTATTTGGATTATATACTCTTCAGCTTATGTTATGTCCTTATTACAAAACTGACAACAGTTAATTAAGCTTTCATTTATGCTTTTTACTGTTGAGTTCAGCTTGCAAAAAGCTTATGAAAGAAATCCAGCAGTAAATTAGTGCTTCAATACATTTTATTTCTGCACATTTATTTAAGAATCTTTCCTAATCTAGTTTAAATTTCAAAGTGAAGAAAAGAACCAGTGCTTCATGTGTTTCTCCAGAATGTAACTTTATTTCCCTGAGTTGCATTGTTATTGTGGGGATATGCATACCCTTATTTGTGCCTAAACTGTAATTCTTGTGATTTTTTTTTTGTGTCAAAAGAAGATGGAACCAAGAAACAAATGCCTGGTTCAAGCATATATATGATCATATATAAGCATGCCCACTTTTAGTGATGGGCGAAATTCCAAAATTCGCAAAAAATTATCGAAACAAGTCGCGGCACGTTTTTGACGCGTTAACTTCGACGTTTCGTGAATTTATTCGCCAGTGGCGAATCGCAGGAATTCGCCCCTGGCGAATAAATTCGCCCATCACTACCCACTTTGTCAATACATTTTAATTTGCACAGTTTTGCAGCCACAATAGCACCAACTGCTGGTGCTAAATAGACTAAAGAATAACCCTATAATGTTTCTTTACTATGTAGCTGTGAAACTCTAGTACAATTTGTAGCATGATTTTTTATTATTGCACAAATAAGGATAAACAGTTGTTTCATTGCAAATTTAAATTGGTCACAGCACACTTTAAACCTTTATTTAACTCATAGGGGCAGATTAACCAATTCACCCACTTTCTAGTCATTCCTATGGGGTGTTTAGAAGTGTATATCAAATACAGAACTATTTCACCCATTTGTAAATATGCTTCTAAAATCCCATAGGAATGAATAGAAAGTGGGCAAGTTTTTCTGTGGTGAGCTCTAATTTTACACATTGATAGTCCAGACACTATTCATCCAATATCTAGGCACAAACAATATGAGGATGGGACTATCTAAGTTTTTTGTTTCCATTCCAAAATATGACTGTTGCAGTTCCACAGTTGGCCAGAAGGCTGCATTCTATAGTATATAAACTAGAGATTCACGTGCTCTAGTTCCTTCTCTAGAAGTCCTTACTTGAGCAGGCATGAAGGACTAGAGTGGGGCCTACTGTAGGTATAATTAGATCTAGTAAGTGATAGAATACACTCAAATATACCACTGTATGGGCCATTTTTATTATATTGTGTTAAATGAAATTCATGGAAAAATGGTGTAAAAAGCTTTGTAAAGTAAATGGCAAATTTATCAAGGTTGTATTTTTAAGCCATGCATACACGAGATTTGCTCCTTAATTTTACACTGCTTCAGATAGAAGATTCTCTAATGCTCCCCGTAGACGCAACGATTTTTCCCTGCCGAACAATCAATCTTGGGAAGTCCGATCATTCTGTCAAATTATCGTGCGTTTAGTGGGATACAAACGATTGTACATCTCACGATTTTTCTTCTCACATCGGTCTAAAGATTGATTGGCCAGGTTAGAAAATCTTTATCGGTCCCCGTGCAATCTACCTATGTTTGCAGGGCCAAGCAGGCTGCGATCCTTCAGTTTTGCTGGCAATATTGCCTGAAATGGTCTTTTTAGTTGATGGACACATCGGGCATTTAAACGACAATTGTGGTCTCACGATAACCATTGGATCTTTCAAAAAACTTTGTCTATGGCCAGCTTAAGGAAAAATGTGTAAAAACTGTGTGCTGCTTTTCACAAGACAAAGCCTGGTGATATGTGTATTATATTTTTTTACACAGCATAATAAATATGTCCTTTAGAATGATAGATTAGGATAGTGTTAGCTAGCTGAGCATCCTAAATCTCCACCCAGAAGGATTAGCGCAGGGAGTGTGTATACTCCTAGAGACAAGATAACTCATCTAGGTTTCACTTAGATAGGATTCTGAAAGCTGAGGGTGACACTGAGTGAGCTCATCTATTGGTTCTTGGTTGACCCTGCATGGTTATACAGTATGTTGTTTGTTCTGTGACTTCAGTAAATGCCTATTCACTTTACCTTTTCCTCCTGCAGTGATATTCAATGTACTCCTTAGTGGATCAAGTTAAATAAATGTTACTATATCTCATTTTACCATAGCATTACAATAGACTTTGACATTAAGACATGAGTTCATTTTCAAAGCCCCAGGCCGCAAGCCAAATGTATTAGGTGCTTAAGAGTGTCCTCAGTGCTTATTCTTGGAGCACTTGCATCCAGTGCTCCCTTGAAATAGCAGAGTAGCATGAACCCCTTGTTGCAGCCTTTCTTGTACTTTGCCCACTGTGTTGAGCATTGTAAATGCACACCTATAATGTGTCAAATTGAATACCATGAACAGTGTTCCATAATCTAGTGGAAATCCAGAAGAGAGAGACCAATTTTATATATGAACCTTTTGGGTTTTGCACAGGTAGTCATCAGGAAACTGTCACGGCCGGCACCCTAAATCCAGAACCAGTGCTAAGCACCCTGGTCTAGGCTCTTTCTTCAGCCTATAACAGCCGCCTTTCAACTCAGGAGGAGCCCTCAGCTAATTGGATGCCACCAGGTCTTATTTAGAGGTACCAAATGATTGGTTCTGGACGAGCAAAGGGGCACGAACGTAAGGCAAAGTCTTTAGGGCAGAAGCGAAGACATATAGTGTAGTCAAATCAGGCCGGGTCGGTGCAGACAGAGTAGAAGCAGAGTCAGACAGGCAAGGGTCAAACCAGGGGATCAATCAAAAGGTATACAGATACAGAAGCAACAGTTACCAGGCAGGATCAGGATTTCAGAAGTCAGAATGGTCACAAACATGCAGAGGTCTTCCAATGTAATTTTTTGCCTGTGCCACATGCAAGTTTATGGAAATTGCAAGATCTTAAAGGGAGTTAAATGCTTGGCTCAAGTCTTGGTGTAGGAAGGAAGGGGTTGGGTTCCTAGAGCACTGAGCTATACAGTTATGACAGATTGCACCTCAATGGAAGGGAGTCCACTGTGCTAGGGGAAAGAGTGGCCAAGAGGTAGTGGGATTAGTAAGGAGTCATGGGGGAGTAGTGACGTGGGCATACCGTTAACCAGCTAAGGAGGTCCCTCTGTTACAAGTAAAACAGACTAATACTAACTTAACATATAATTCTCCTCAAAGCAATGCACATTTAAAAAGTAAAAGTAGTAACCTCCTCTGCATGATAAAGAAACGATGTGGCTCACCAGGTTCTTTATTGGCGTGGTTCCACGGGTTATCCTATGTCTGATGTCCCAAAAATTCGGTAAAGATAAGTTTGTATGTGGAACCAATCCATAGGCAGTAGTCTTGTCTGCAATAAACTTTATTGGGGCACAGAGGTACACAACATGTTTCGGGCGGGTGCCCTTTGTCAAGTGTGGGCACCCGCCCGAAACATGTTGTGTACCTCTGTGCCCCAATAAAGTTTATTGCAGACAAGACTACTGCCTATGGATTGCCTCCTCTGCATGATGGCAAATGCATGAAGTTTGTAAAATGGGAGACTTAGAATTAATTGCATGCTCTAAAAATTATGATATAATTGGTATCACTGAGACCTGGTGAAATTTGACTGGACTGTGAATTTAAATGGTTACACCATTTTAAGAAGGGACAGAGGGATTAAAAAGGGGGGAGGAGTGTGTTTGTATGTAAAGCCTGAATTAACGTGCACTAAAGAAATAACCATTGCTGGCACGGGTGATGGTGTGGAATCCCTATGGGTAGAGATTTTGACTGGGCAAAAGGTAACAAAGAAAATTTGCATTGGTGGATGCTATAAAACACCTCGTATTAGTGACAAGTATGTAGACCAGCTACTTTTACAAATAGAAGTGGCTTCACAAGTTATTATTATGGGACTTCAATTATCTGGACATTGACTGGGGTAATGGGGTTGCTAAGACAGAAAAACTAGAAGTTTTATAAATATGCTAAATGACAACTTTTTATTCCAACTTTTTCAAGAACCTACAGTAATAGGAATAACTCTCTTTTGGATCTTGTAATAACTAATCATACTGAACCAATCTCTAGCATTTGTGTGGGTGAGCATTTAGGGAATAGTGATCATAACATGGTCTCCTTTGAGATTCTGTTGCAGAGGCAATTCTATAATGGAGTAACTAAAACATTGCATTTCATGCGTGCAAACTTTGACAGTATAAAGGCATCTCTGCAACATATTAAGTGGGAAATGCTTTTCACAGGGTTAAACAGTGAACAAAAATGGGAAGTCTTTAAAATGCTGCTTAATAAATAAACATGTCATTATATTCCGCTTGGAAGCAAGTAACGTTGTTGCAAAGTAAAACCTTTTTGGTTCAATAGAAGTGTTGGTGTTGAGGTGGGTAAGAAAAGACGTGCTTTTAAGGCTTTCAAGTTAGCTGGGACAGCCGAATCATTTATAAGGTACAAGGAGACCAATAAATCATACAGGCAAGCTAAAATCAATATGGAAAAGGATATAGCAGTTAGCAGTAACAAGAATCCAAAATTATTTTTTAAATTTATTAATAGAAAAAAATTAAACCAGAAGGGGTAGGACCTTTATTATCAAAGGTGGGTCAGCTGGTTGATGAGAACAAGCAAAAAGCTCAGATTCTGAATGCATACTTTTCATCTGTCTACACAAGTGAGGAACCAACTAATGAAGGTTTCCTTATTAATAGTCCCAATTCAAATAATACATCCAATGATGCATGGTTCACACATGATGAAATTCAAAAGAGACTAGAACATGTTAAGATAAACAAAGGTCCAGGGCCAGATGAGATTCATCCCAGAGTACTTAGTGAGCTTAGCTCTGTGATTGCCAAACCTCTCTACTTAATTTTTCAGGATTCACTGAGGTCTGGCATGGTGCAGAGAGACTGACAAATTGCTGATATGGTGCAGCTATTCAAAAAAGGATCCTGTTCTCAGCCTCAAAGCTATAGGCCAGTTAGTCTGAGGTCAGTGGAAGGAAAGCTTTTCAAAGGATTAATAAAGGATAGGATACTGGACTTCATAGCATGGTTTTATGCGTAATAGATCTTGACAGACTAACTTGATTTATTTTTATGAGAAAGTAAGCAGGGACCTCGATTCTGGGATGACAGTGGATGTGATTTACTTAGACTTTGCTAAAGCATTCAATAAAGTGCGACACAGAAGGTTACTGGTTTAATTAAGGAATGTTGGCCTGGAACATAGTATTTGTACCTGGAGAGAGAACTGGCTGAAAGATCGACTTAAAAGAGTGGTGGTAAATGGACCATTTTCTAATTAGGCCTGTGTTGTTAGTGGTGTACTGCAGGGCTCTGTAGTGGGTCCCTTGCTTTTCAACTTGTTTATTAATGACCCGGATGTGGACATTGAATGTACGGTTTTTATTATTGCAGATGATACTAAATTGAACTATAGGTTCCATGCAGGATGCTGACACTTTGCAAAGTGATTTGTCTAAGTTGGGAAACTGGGCAGCAAACTGGAAAATTAGGTTCAGTGTTGATAAATGCAAGGTTATGCACTTTGGCAAAAATATAAATGCAAGTTATACACAAAATGGAAGTGTGTTGGGAGTTTCCTTACGTGAGAAGGATCTTGGGTTTTTTATAGATGACACGTTTTCTAATTCTGGGCAGTGTCATTCTGTAGATACTAAAGCAAATAGGTTTCTACATTAGAGGACATTACAGACAAATATCAGGGGACCTTTTTACCCATAAAGAGGATCACCGCACCAGAGCCCACCCCTTCAGACTGGAAGAAAAGGACTTTCATTTGAAGCAGTGTAGGTGGTTCTTCACTGTAAGGACAGTGAGGTTGTGGAATGCACCGCGGGGTGATGTTGTGATGGCTGATTCTGTTGATGCTTTTAAAAGAGGCTTGGATAATTTTTTGGACAGACATAATATCAAAGGCTATTTTGATACTAAACTCCATAGTTAGTATAGCTATGGGCATATACGGGTTGTGTGAAGGAGTGGAGGGGTGTGTGTATGCTGGGTTTTAATTTGGAGGGGTTGAACTTGATGGACTTTGTCTTTTTTCAACCCAATTTAACTATGTAACAACAGGTAATCAGATATCAGAAAACAGAAGCTTTAAACAGCACAATAATGGGCAAATGAAAGAATATAAAATGTCTCTTTAAGTACCTTTAAATTTAGTGCCATTGCACGCTGATGTCATCACCCCAGGGCGAAAACGCCTATAAATAAAGATGCTTGCCTCTATGTTATCGCCGCACGCCCTAAGTTACTGCCGCACAGAAGGAAGAGGAGCGGCATGGCGGGCGTCCCTGCCGTACCACTAGACAACAAGGGTGTGTTATTACAGATACTTTTGGCCAAATGTTTGAAATAAAATCCATAAGCACTGTGATTTTACCTCAAAAAGGTCTACTCTTCCAAGAATCTTGATGTGGTGGTGATTGTACCAGCAACTTGGGGGTATTATTCAACTACATGCCAGTCAACAATTAGCAATGCATTATGCTGCTTCCCCATTGCCAAATAGAAAAGAGCTGCCCGAACTACCAAGAAACTATTTTTACCTTTATATTATATCCTCTCCTTTTTATTCTGTAGCCCAAGACCTTCAACCATTTAGCATTAAGGGAAATTCTTGGTCATCAGGCTTCCAATGAATGCGTTATGAAGCCTGAGTGGGTTCTATCGAATAATAGAGATACTTCAACCAAAGATGAAAAATGAGGTGAAAAGTAGATTAAAGGCTTAATTTGCTTCCTTATCCCTAGCTCTGTTTTTCTGTTAAGTCTGTATTGACTACCTATCAAAAAGCAATCTCCTGCTGCCTATATGAAATTGATTTTCTTAATGTCTAATGCTTTGGTGGGGTTTTTTGCAGCTATATCTGCTCTTGTGACATATAATGCGAGCTGCTTGTTCCAGACCAGCTCAAGGTACTGATTAACAGACAACTTATAATTCTAAATAATTTCATTCTTATAACAAAAGCTTTCCTAATCTTCCAAACATTTGTATTGTATTACTCCGAGGCAAGGGTCAAGCAGGGGTCAAAGCAAAGGACTTTCCACATAGGGGGTCTAATTGCTTAACACCTGCTATCAAGAGTGCTTGGGACCTGCAATCTTCCAGATAAGGGGTCCATAATTTGGATTTCCATACCAAAAATTTTCATGATATATTAGCTATACAATGCTTTGTGTGCAACAAAAATCCAAAAGAATGGGGTTGCCACTATTATACAGTAGATACATGCAGTTGAGATGCCTTCAGGTACTAGGTACAGGTATGGGACCCATTCTCTGCAAACCCATTATACAGAAATCTCTGAATTATGGAAAGTCCACCTCCCATAAATGCTCTTTTTATCAAAATATTCCACATTTTGAAAATTATTTTTTTTTATCTCTGTAATAACTGAACAGAAATTTGTATTTTATCCAAACTAAGAAATAATAAATCCTTATTGGAAGCAAAACCAGTCTGTTGTGTTTAATGTTTACTTGGGTTTTCTAGCAGACCTAAGGTAGGTAGATCCAAATTACATAGTAACAGTAAGTTAGGTTGAAAAAAGACGCACATCCTTCAAGTTGAACCATTTATCAAGAAAGGTCTATATATAACCTGCCTAACTGCTAGTTGATCCAGAATATCCAGTTGATCCAGTTAATCCAGAGGAAGGCAAAAAAAAAAATCTGAAGCCTCTCCAATTTGCCTCAGAGGGGGAAAAAATTCCTTCCTGACTCCAAGATGACAATTGGACTAGTACCTATATCAACTTGTAGCACACGCTATCTTTGATAACCCTTTATTCCCCCCCTCACTAAAAAGCCATCCAACTCCTTCTTAAAGCTATCTAATGTATAGACTAGTATGACTGATTCAGGGAGAGAATTCCATATCTTTACAGCTCTCACTGTAAAACTCTGAATATTTAGGCGGAACCTCCTTTCTTCTAATCAGAATGGATGACCTTGCGTCAGCTGGAAAGACCTACTGGTAAATAAAGCATCAGAGAGATTATTATATGATCCCCTTAAATATTTATACATAATTATCTCCCCTTGAGCTCCTCTTCTCCAGTGTGAACAACCCCAACTTGGTCTGTCTTTCCTCAAGATTTTCCATACCTTTTACGAGCTTAGTTTCCCTTTCCTGCACCTTCTTAAATTGAATAATTCTGTTTGAGTGCTGGAGCCCAAGACTGTAGTGAATGCCATTCCCTAGGACACCATTTTGAAAGTTAACAAGCCTTCAAATAATTTGCCCAACACGGATGTCAAACTTACTGGCCAACAACTGCCAGGCTGAGATCCCTTTTTAAATTAGTCCATAGGTGCCATACCAGATGAAAGCAAATCTTGGAAAATCAGAAATAGCCAGTCTAAAACTGAACTAAGCTCTCTTAGAACCTGGAGTATAAGCCATCTGACCCTGACCTTGTTCACATTTTTATTAAAGCTTTATGAACCACATCTTAAGTTAGCCACTGACTTGATGGTGCAGAGCCAACAGTGCAGCCATGAAGTGAGCCTGGAAAATCAGACTACTCTGTTGTATACACTGAAGAAAAGAACTGATTTAGCACAATTGCCTTTTGCGTATCTGTTACAACCATACTGTCACCATACTGGTACAATTATTTAAAGGAGCAACACTTTCAACCCACATCATTTTTACTAATAATATACTTTTTTGGGGTTAGTCTTAGCCTCTGCTGCAATGCCCTCCTATCTTTGCTTTCCAGATTGTGTTTTACAACATTTATTATATTCATTAAATGCAGCTTCTGTCTGCACAGACTAGTAGTTTTTAAATGCCTTTCTCTTCTTTCCTGTTAACTCCTTTGCTTCTATATTGAGCCACATAGGGTGGTTCTTGGTGCTTCTACATTTATTTCTTAAAAGAATAAATTGAGAACAGTTAAGATTTAATATAATTTTAATTGACAACTATTTCTGTTCTGTGTTTTTAGCAGAAAACATAATGCCCCAAACAGTGCTCTAAAGAACACTCAAGTTATATTTTCTGAAATTCAAGGTTTTATTGCCCCAGTGCATATTTGTTTTTGCACCAGATATTAAATATGATCACATTATGGTAACTATTTCTAGATCATTAGAATTCCCAAGATTCAATACAGCATTCAGCACAACTTGTTCCATAAAACTGTCATGCAACAAGTTTATAAACTTCCCATTAACTATGCTGGCAGTACTGTTGCCCCAGTCAATATCTGGGTAATGTCAGCCCCCATTATCATTTCTGTCCCCAAACTAGCCTTTCTATTTGAGTCAGGAGCATAACCTCCTCCTCACTAACATTAAGGGGCCAATAGCATACTCCTACAATTAATTTGCTGGACACATACTAATTGGCGAAGAGCTTAAGACCATATGACTTCACACCCTCATTTTCTAACACCAACTTCTCCTTTATATTTAATTTAAATCCTGCCTAACAGAGAGACATACTCCTCCTCCTTTTCAATAGCCTCTGTCCTTCCAAAACAAAGTATAGCCACTAGTGATGGGCGAATTCGCGGCGAATTCCGGCGATTCGCCGCTAGCGAATAAATTTGTGAAACACCAGCAAAAATTCGCCAGAAAAAACGAGTCGCGCATAGTTTTTGACGTGACGCGTCGAAAACGACGCTACGCGCGACGAAACTATGGAGGCCTCATACAATGAAGGAGAGAGGTATCCCACTTGTAGGGCAAAGTGTAGCATTCGTAGTAGATAGGGACCAATAGTTTCTTTGAACCGTTTGTAAATTTCTATTGAGATGTCATCTGGCCCTTGGGCTTTCTGACAGGGAAAGGAATTTGTGGCATTGTATAGCTTTCTAAGAGTTATTTCCTCTTCCAGCTAGGCTTTATCTACATTAGACAGCTGTGACAGTCTCAAGCTTGTTAAGAAATTCCCCACTCCTCCACTGTTGTAGTGTTTTTAGACTCATAAATTTCAGAGTAGTATGTAGTCAGTCATTCTTATATTACTTTAGGTTGTTTATAAAGTATCCCTTGCGGATTCACTAGTTCAGATATTACAGGGGTAGGATTTTCAGCTCTAGTCACATACGCTAAAAGCTTACAAACTTTCTCCCTTTGCTCAAAGAAGTGAACATTAGTTTGAGACTAGCCTTAGAGGATAGATGGATAGAGTAGTCTGATTGCGCTGTTTTAAGGTTGTGATAATGTTGTGGGGTAGGGTTTTTAACTAACTCTGCTTCACACTCAGCTACTTTAGTAGCTAATACAATCTCCTCCATCCTCGAGTTACGTTTAACCGCTGTGATTTCAATGTGAAAAACACCTCTTGTTTGTGCTTTAAATGTCTCCCATATTACCAAGGGGTCCGCAGAATTAACATTTAGCTCAAAAAATTCCCTCATTTTGGCTGAAATACTCTCATCATTATCAATATTGTCTAGCCAAACCGGATTGAGAGACCATCTTCTATTTGTTATCCTGTGTAGTGTGCCATGTGGCCATAAGTGGGGCATGATCTGAAATGCTACGCGGCAAGTAAGTTATTTCTTTAAGCCCAACTAACAGTCCTTCTGACAAAAACATAAGTTCTATCCGGGATAAAGATAAATGTGAGGTGTAAAAACAATAAAATTAAAGATCCGTAGGGTGCTGCTATCTCCAGCCTTAAACCAGTCCCATAGCATCTATTAGTCTAGACAAATTAGTCAGGCCCTGGGCATTCTGTAGTGGTTGTCTGTGTAGCCTGTCCAGTTGGGAGTGCTAAACCATACTGAAGTCCCCTGCACAAATTATTTGCGCGTGTGGATGGGCTGTTATAAATAGGAGTAATTGGTGCATACAGTCATCTGAATATGGTGGAGGGATATACATATTATCCAAAATTAGCTCTTTGGCTGCGATTTTACAGTGTATAAATACAAATCTGCCCCGTGGGTCAATTTTAATGGCATAGGGTCTAAAAGATACATTTTTTTTACTAATATGGATGTGCCTGCCATGTAGGAGGAGTACGCCGAGTGATAGCACCACCCCACCCACAGTTTCTTAAGTGTGTTAACTTTGCTTTCTGTGAGGTCGGTCTCTTGTAAGAAAACCATATCTGAGTTATGGTTTTTAATGTAATCCAGTGTCAGCCTTCATTTTACTGGGTCATTAGTCCCCTTACATTCCAATTATCGAGTGAGCCACTGTTTACCCTTATACATGCATTGAACAGTGCAAAAACCATTGACTTTTAGTAGTGATGGGCGAATGTGTGGCGTTTCGCTTCGCCGAAAAATTCACCAATTTTCATCGAAATTCGCGAAACGACGAAAAAATTTGCGAAACGAGTCACGCTGATGTTTTGTCGCGTGCCCAAGTTGACGCGTGCTTATACTGATGTGCCTCAGAATAGTTTTGACGCACAGTGCAATTTGATAAAACTGCCATGTGAAATGCATACCCCCAACAGTCCCTTTTTTTGGAGGGACATTCCCTCTTTTGACAGCGCAACCTGCAGTCCCTCATTTCATTTGTATTGGAAAGTCCCTCTTTTCTCTGCACGGAATAGCCAGAAAAAGAATCCAACTTAATTGGCTTTTGGCAGACAGGTGCAAAAAAGATGCTTTTTAACAATTTTGATATAATAAAATAAGTAATTGATTGTATTTGTAACAGTTTAGATAAGGAGAAATATTTTCAAACTTTCATAACCTGCCAAATTTGGTAAAACAAACATGTTAATTAGTGGGTGTGACTACAAAAATGGGTGTGGTCAAAATGTTGCAGCGCTACATATGGAAAAAAAAATTCTGTCCCTCTTTTTACTTCCAAAATGTTGGGAGGTATGGCAATGTGAAAAAAAAATTGTAAAAAATGGCATCTTTTGCTTTGTGTCTGAATGTGCTGAATAGCATTGGAGTCTATGAGAAGAGCAATTTACACGTGTGTTCACTTGGTATACACACATGCCCTGCATTGTTAGTGGACAATAAAAAAAGGCCTCCCATTTTGGCAGCTTCTTAAAAACATCTGTGAATATTATTTAAAATAGTGAAAAATTAAAAAGGCATATTTTAATATATATATTCATTTATTTTTAAAAATATTTTTCACTGCACAGATTGTGCTGTTTTGAAGTGAAGT
The DNA here is from genome assembly GCA_024363595.1 of Xenopus borealis. Taxonomy (NCBI): domain Eukaryota; kingdom Metazoa; phylum Chordata; class Amphibia; order Anura; family Pipidae; genus Xenopus; species Xenopus borealis. Next base: position 34,855,537 of record CM044446.1, read on the forward strand.
GTGAACTTGACGCGTGGCAAACGAGACGCGCAGCATAACGAAATACGCAGCAAATTTTTGTGAGCATTTCGCTGAAACTTTCGCCATCGGCGAATGTCGGAAATTCACCGCAAATTCGCCTAGGGCACATTTATTCGCCCATCACTAACTTTTAGTTTAACGTATTCCAAAGCCCAGTAAAAAAAGGAGTGTGAGGGGTCTGATCAGGGTTCCTAGTGGTGAAAAAAATTGTTACATCTCAAGTCCACAATTGAATTCATAATTAACAACAATTCTAGAATTGCCTGATTTAACTTTAAAACATAAACCTTCCCGAGTTAACATCTCCCTCCCTTCCCCTGGATATAACTATTTCCCTGAAAAAAAGTAACATTTTTTATAGCAGTATTGGCTTGCCTGCTAGGCCCTTATTCCAGGGCTTGTGGATTAACTGAAAAACACTTATGCAATTGCCCCTTTTTCCGCCCTGACAATTGGAACATACCCACTCACAGTTTACACCCTTTCCCCATACTTGCCCACAAATTGATCATTAAGATTGCTGGAAATTCCATCTGGTCCTTGGAGAGAAAGGCAACTTGTAAACATTTTCTCTGTATAGCAAAGGTAGGCATCAGGCAATCACTTTTGCATGTATGTTCAATGTCCATGAAAAACAAAGTCTTTTGAGTGGCATTGCCGCTTTTGGGTAAGAAGCTGGGTAAAAACTGGCCCTCCGATCCTCAATCTGGATGAGCAAATTTCCATGCATGAAAATGTGGGGATGCAGGCTGTGTGTTTAACGCAATGTTCCTTTACCGGCATGCCTTATGATCTAGAGTCCAACCAGTTATTTATCTCTGGTGGAAAGGTAAAAAACAAAGTTTTTCCATCAGCAATTACTCTCAATCTGGCAGGATACAACATAGCGTATTCCAATTTAGCTTCCTTGAGTCGCTTGGCTTCACTTTGCTCGTTGTTTCTGCACTTCAGTGGAGAAGTCCACCTATATGGATATGTTAAGTGCTTGGAAACATAGCCTTTGGTGTGAGCCAGATGCAAAATACTGTCTCTATCCCTTGGGTTAAAAAGTTTGGCAATCAGGGGTCTGGCCAGGCATCTATGTGGTGTGGGGTGAGTGGGAATCCTATGGGCCCTTTCTACAACAAAGGTAGAGGAAAGGTTGGACTCACACCAATTCCGTTTTTAGCCAGACTTCTAAGAACTGCTCCAGTGTAGCCACACGTTCAGGAAATCCCACGAATCTGAGGTTGTTCCTCCTCAACCGATTTTCTAGGTGATCTGCCTTGTGCTGACACTCGGCTTGTACTTTTTGTACATCTTGTGCCGAGCGAGCAAGCGGTCTTAGTGTGTCCTCCATTGTACTTACTCTGTGTTCCAGTTCACCGGTGCGTTCCTTGAGTTTCTGCATGTCCTGTCTGATAATGGATAGATAAACTTTTAGTTCCTCTGTTCTGGTATTTATAATGCTGGTGCATGCTTCCTTAGAGTCGAGTATTTCTTGCACAATGTCGTGCAGGGTCAGCTCCAGAGGATTAGGGGAAGGAGGCGAGGAGGGAGTCTCCTGAGGAATATGCAAGGTGGACTCTCAGGCATTTTGTTGCTCTCCTTCACGTATTTCTCCAGCTTGGATGCCGCTTCTGAGGCGAGTTTCTGCGCTCTATTCTGCCCCCATAATTGTTCTCTGTGTCGGGGGTTGCCATTGGAACACTGTGGATCTGTGGTTGTGGCGATGTGTCCGCGATTAAAACAGGATTTTGAGTCAGGATATTAGAACAGCTCAAAAGTGCGTCAGCTCACATCTGCTGCAATCCACACCCCCACCTTTTCTATACTTCACTCTATCTACAGCATACCAAGGCTTTAAGGAACTGATTCATCAACCTTCAACTTAAAACTTTTCTTGCAATTCAATTTTTTTGCAGTAAAACTCACAAATTCTAAATAAGTAGCAAATAGTTTTAAGGGGCTGATTTATGAAGGGTCAAATAGAGTCGAAGTGAAAATTCGAATAATATAATATATATTCTTACATGGTGGACTTAAAGATCAAAAGGTAACACAAAAGCTGATCTGTTTCCTAAATTAAATTTAACTAAGAAAAGCACAACATTTTCATTGTTAACTAAAACTAATAAAAACATTGTCATTATATTGTCATTGACATTTTTTATATTTTGTTTGAAGTTCTAGCTTTGTATCTTCTAACTTGTTGAAGGTTTATTTCTGCTTAGCATAGGAATTTAAACTAAATGAGTGATTAGTATCAAGCTGTTAATTTTTCTCATCTGAAAAATGCTATAGTAAAAATAAGGCATAATAACTGAATGCAGCTCATTCATTACAGTGTGAACAAGAACATCCACAGTAAGCTTTTGGTAGTGAATAGAGGGAAGGGGGTGTAGCAAATTGAAGGATCAGATTTCTGCTTGGAATTATAGGACCCCTACCCTTAACAGGTGCTGTTGTGTTCTCAAATACTAACCAACAATTAACTTTGGCCAAATACATATGTGTGTCACTAGAATCACTATTGTCAGTCATTTTTAGAATCCTGGATGAAAAATTTAGATTATGAAGCGCGTAACTCTGTTATACTGTACATGATGCTTAGTGTAGTGATGTAATTTGTCACATGACTCGCTAAAACTTGTGTATTACAATAAAGCACCCATTGTTGGAAAATATGAGGATATAACAAGTAACCTCAGAGTTCCATGACCTGTATAAAAGCACTCGGCCTTCGGCATCCTGCTTTTATATGGTCATGGAACTCCTCCATGACTGATAATATCCTTATATTTTACAACAGGGGGATCTTCATTTACTACATTGTTTGGGAAAGTGTCATTTGCTCATGTGACTAGCTATTTGACAATTCCAGAGTTATAATTTAATGGTTCCAGAAAACATAATTGTAATTATGTAGAACCAGTTCTTTTGCAGAGAACAAATTGATCAAATATTTACTTCATATAAAGAAAGATGAGATACAGTATAGAAGAGACACAAAGGGCAGCAATTGCAAAGCCATCAGGACAATATTATATACGAAATATACACTATGCATGATAAATCGGTTTGAAAAGCATGCATATCCTTATTAAATTATTCCTATGAGTAATGTAGGCTACCTACTGTACATGAGTGTAACTGTTGGCTATATAGAAGAGGTTATTATAGAAGAGATCTTCTGTGAGAGAATAATTATTATTGCAAGAAGGGTACACACTAATGGAACAGTCACTAAACCCACAGAGAGTAATACAGAATGATTTATTGATACATTTACAAGCAACACAATGGTTCGAATGCATGGTTGAACATAACGCTTGCATATAACATCCCACCAAAAAAAAATATTCTGTATAAACACCATGTGAAATGAATGCAATGTATGTGCTGCAAATTGCATGGTCTGTCTTTTTGAAAGTCATAAAATTCCCTGGTAACCAAGGCTTAGAATGATTCATGGATGTTAAGATCTAAATTGAATAGTGTAATACCCAGAAACATGCTTGTAATTGTTACTGTAATTGAATGCATTTTTTTGATTCATACAGGGCTATTGTAACATTTACGTCACAGAGTTTCATAACCATGGTTAACAGATGTAATCTATTTTATTTTTTTCAAAACTCTGTATTTTTGGCATACTTATGTTTTCTTCCCTTGAGTTTATGCCATTTTTTATGCAAGACTGATCTTTATTTACTTTAGTGGCCACAGAATGACACTGCCCTGAAATAGTTACATAGTTAAATTCCATCAAGTCCATCAAGTTCAAACCCTCCAAATTAAAACCCAGCATACACGCACCCCTCCACTCTTTCACACAAACCATACAGATACAGTCACTTGGATTTGTAAGTTAAATGCGTCGTGACTCAGGGCTAATTGAAGAAACTGTGTTATCTAAAGTTATCTTAACTCATTTAATGCATTTAACCTTTTCATTAGCATACCAAAGCACCATTGTTTTCAATGGTGAACGCTTTAATTGGATGGGATGCTGTGACACAATATACTGTGCTAAGTGGGATAAATGAGTTAAGTCACGACGCATTTAACTCACAATCCAAAGTGACTGCATCTGTATATGCCCATAGCTATACTAACTGTAGAGTTTAGTATCAAAATAGCCTTTGATATTATGTCTGTCCAAAAAATCATCCAAGCCCCTTTTGAAAGCATCAACAAAATCAGCCATGACAACATCACTCGGCAGTGCATTCCGCAACCTCACTGTAAAGAACTACCTACGCTGCTTAAATTGAAAGTCCTTTTCTTCTAGTCTGAAGGGGTGGCCCCTTGTGCAGTGTCCTCTTTATGGGTAAAAAGTTCCCCTGATATTTGTCTATAATGTCCTCTAATGTATTTGTAAAGTGTAATCATGTCCCCCTCGCAAGTGCCTTTTCTCCAGAGAAAACAACCCTAACCTCAACAGTCTACCCCTCGCAAGCTCCTTTTTTCTCCCCTCATAATTTAAGTCTTCCATTCCTCTAACCAGTTTAGTTGCATGTCTCTGCACTCTCATCAGCTCTTTTACATCCCTCCTAAGGACTGGAGTCCAAAACTGCACTGCATACTCCAGATGAGGTCTTACTATGGATCTATAAAGAGGTATAATTATGTTTTCATCCCTTGAGTTTATGCCCTTTTTTATGCAGGACAGAACCCTATTTGCTTTAGTAGCTACAGAATGACACTGCCCAGAATTAGACAATGTGTTCTCTATAAAAACCCCAAGATCCTTCTCACTTAAGGAAACTCCCAACACACTGCCATTTAGTGTATAACTTGCATTTATATTATTTTTGCCAAAGTGCATAACCTTGCATTTATCAACATTGAACCTCATTTTCCAGTTTGCTGCCCAGTTTCCCAACTTAGACAAATCACTCTGCAAAGTGGCAGCATATTGCATGGAACCTATAATTCTGCACAATTTAGTATCGTCTGCAAAAATAGAATTAAAGGTCATTAATAAACAAGTTGAAAAGCAAGGGACCCAGTACAGAGCCCTGCGGTACCCCACTAACAACACTGGTCCAATTAGAAAATGTTCAATTTACCACCACTTTGTAGTCTAACTTTTAGCCATTTCTCTATCCAGTTGCAAATACTATGTTCCAGGCCAACATTCCTTATTTTAATCAGTAACCTTCTGTGTGGTACTGTATCAAATGCTTTAGCGTAGCCTAAGTAAATCACATCCACAGCCATCCCAGAATCGAGGTCCCTGCTTACCTTCTCATAAAATGAAATTAAGTTAGTCTGGCAAGATCTATTACGCATAAAACCATGCTGGCACAAACTCATAGGGGGAGATAAATCAAAGAGTGAAGTTCTGCCACTAGAGAGACATTCCACAGCTCTCAGATAATTTCTATGGGATTTTGAAAGGCCTATTTATCAATGGGTGAAGTGAAATTTCAACCTTTCATAAATACGCTTTTCAAAATCCCATAGAAATGAATGGAGAGCTGTGGAATTTCCCTCTAGTGGCGGAACTTCACTCTTCACTTCACTCTTTCATGAATCTACCCCTTTGAATCTACCACATAGTATTGTTATTTGCTATGAAGTCCAGTATCCTATCCTTTATTAATCCTTCCAAAAGCTTTCCTACCACCTATGTCAGACTAACTGGCCTATAGTTTTGAGGCAGAGAATGAGATCCCTTTTTGAATAGCAACACCACATTAGCAATTCACCAGTCTCTCTTTACCATGCCAGACCTCAATGAATCCTGAAAAGTAGAGAGGTTTGGCAATCTCAGAGCTAAGATGGTTAATTACCCTAGGATCCCATCTGGCCCTAGACAGACTTATCTACAAATAAATCCTTCTCCATTAAGGAAACTTCCAACACCAGATCCCTCATGGGCCAATCACTCTACAAAGTGGCAGCATCCTGCATGAAACCTATATGTCTGCACAGTTAGTATCATCAGCAAACATAGAAACAGTACTTTCAATGCCCTCCTCTGGGTCATTAATAAACAAGTTGGAAAGCAAAGGACCAAGTACAGAGTCCTGCAGAACTCCACTAACAACACTGGTCCAATTAGAAAATGTTCCATTGGAAACCACTGTTTGTAATCTATCTTTTAGCTTTATACTACAGTATGTTCCAGGCCAACATTCCTAAATTTAACAGTAATCTTCTGTGTGGCACTGAATCAAATGCTTTAGCAAAATCTAAGTAAATCATATGCACTGCCATCCCAGAATCGAGGATCCTGCTCACCTTCTCATAAATAATTTTTTAATTCAAAATTCGACCTTTAGTAAATCTGCCTCTAAGTGTCCCACCCCTTCCTTCTTCATTTTTTACTATTTACATATTTACAAAATAATTTTGGATTCTCTTACTGCTTGCTGCAATACCCTTTTCCATATTGTTTTCCTGTGACTGTTTTTTTTGCATTTATTGGTCTCCTTGTACCTTATAAATGTTTTGGCTGTCCAAGCTAACTTAAAAGGCTGAAAACCACATCTTTTCTTATCCACCTCAGGACCAAAACTTCTATTGAACCAAAAAGGTTTTGCTTTCCAACTACATTCTTGCTTACAAGGGGAACATACTGACATATTTATTTATTAATTCACATTTTTGTTTCATGTTTAACACTGTAAAAAGCATTTCCCACTTGTTGCAGAGATGCTCTTACACTGTCATAGTTTGCATGTCTAAAAGGTAGTGTTTTAGTTAATCACTTAGAGAATTTTAGGTTGACAGCTTTGTGTTCCCCATTGTCTCAAAAAACATTTTTTGCAGAACTATACCATTTTTGTCATTTCGCTGGCGATTTGCGAATTTATTTGCCAGCGGCGAATCGCGAGAATTCGCCGCAAATTCGCCCATCACTAAAGTTCATAAGTCAGACCCACCTTCAATCTCTGATCTTGTATCCAAGTACTCCCAAAATCCCTTTCCATAAATTGCATCTTCATACCTTGTTTACTAAAAAATAATTTAAAGAATAAATAAATAGGCTTGTTTTGTCTTCAATAAAGATAATGTATAGCTACATGGTACTGTTTCATCATTACAAAGAAAAAGGAAATTGTTTTTTAAAATTCGGATTATTTAATTGTAATGGAGTCTATGGGTGACAACCTTACCAGGTTTATTCTCTGTTACTGACCAATAATTTTGATCATTCTTCTCTTTGCTACTACTAGAGATGCTCATAATAAAATGATGCTGAAGACAACAATAATACATGCTTTGTATATCATGCACACTATTCAATTATAATAAAAGGCTGATGCTGTAATATATACATGAAATGCTTATGTTATCTCATTATATTTAGATTTAGAATAAACAAAGTTACAGTAAAATAACCAAGCACTGTGGATACTCATTATACATAACTGTTATTAGTTGTTTAATACTTTAGCAAGATGAGTGGTATTTTTATCCTTTTATACAATGGTTTTGCTTGAAGATTAATTTACTCTAGCCTTAAGTCAGTTATATTTCCATTTTATTTTAATAAGATGCTAAATTAATTATGGGCATAATGTTCATATTATGTAGCTGGGATCATAAAAAAAAATCATAACCTGAAGTTTTTCAGAAAAGTATCTGTAATGTGTATCACTAGTGATGGATGAATCTATCCTGTTTGAAAATTCGCGAAATTCACGAATTGGCGAAAAATTCGCGAAATGAGTCGCGGCACGGTTTTTGATGCGTGACGCGTCTTGTTTAACTCGTTGCATCATTAATTTTCGGCACGCGACTCTTT
>CM044446.1:34884141-34902839 GCA_024363595.1 Xenopus borealis
CCGGCGAACAGTTCACGCCATCCCTATTCAGTAATGATTTGTTGAACTGAAGGAATTTCTGCAGATTTCCATTTGCATGCAATAAGTTGCCTTATTACAAAAATCATGTGGTTGATAATTGTGTTAGCAAAAGAGAATTACCTCAGGGGAAATTGTATTTGCAAGTCCCATGTCGTTTTGCAAAACATTTCTAGTTGTTTCCATAGCCGTTGTAGTTTGGGACACCCCTACCAGATGTGTAGCATGTCCCCTTTCTGGTGGCAGCTTCTCCAACATATATTTGAAGTGTTCTTATAGATGCGCTGAAGTTTGTGCGGAGTCATATACCAGTCATATAGAATCTTCCTTGAAGTTTCTAAGTGTGTAATACTTTTGATACTGGTGGGTTTAATAAAAAATTGTTTCCATTCTGCTTCCGTTAGTGAAATGTTAAGTCTCTTTTACCCTTTAAGAACCCCCGGGTTTTTTTTTGATTACCAACATTTCGCAATATAGTTTTATACCATAGGGATATTCCCCCTTTAGTTGGCTTTAAGTTGGTCAGCCATTTTTCCATAGGAGTTGGTTCCCTGAGAGGTATAACATTACTTGATCTCAAAAAATGTCTTATTTGTAAGTATTGGTAAAACACTATCTTTGGAAGAGAGTATCTTTGTTGCAACTCCTCAGACGTCATTAATTGACCTTTCTTAGTGAGATAGTGAATTTGAGCCAAGCGGAGATCTCCCCACTTGGTTAGATTTTTTTTGGTTTTGCCAAATGTTCAATGAGTGTATTATCGACAGAAGAGCCTTTTGCATGTCAATAAATCTGAAAGGTGTTAGAGTTCCCATGACTTGTGGCAGCAAAAGTGGGAGCATTGAATTATGTTCTATTTGCACCCATCTTTTATCTATGTCTAAGATCATCCACGCTTTTAGTTGATCTAGGGTAGCTGCTTTGTAGTAATTCATGATGTTTGGGGAGTTTAAACCGCCGGTGGCTCTTGCTAGTTGTAAAAACTCTCGGTGTTTTGTCTGCCCATAGAAATTGTGTAAAGATTTTTTGCAATCTCTTTATGTCACTTGTTGGGATATGCAGAGGAATTGTTTGAAATATATACAGTATTTTTGGCAGTGCTACCATCTTTAAAGCTTGAAGCCTCCCTAGCCAGGATAAGTATTGTGTCTTCCACCTTTTAATATCATTGTTTGTCATGATGTAGCTTGGTTAAGTTCACTTTAACAATATAATTTGGAGGAAGCAGAAGTTCAATACCCAAGTATTTTATATAAGTATCACTCCATTCAAATTTGTATGTTTGTTTAATGTAATTTACTGCATTCTTTTGCATGTTAATACACATCGCTTGTGATTTAGATTCATTGAGCTTGTAGTATGAAACTTTAGAGCACTTCTTTAATAATATCAATGTTTGCAAAGATTGAGATGGTTGAGATAAATATAGAATACACACAAACTATTCGGGGTTAACAAGGAAGTTATAAGACCTTTAGCCTGCAAGCTGGTAACAACAAAACATGTGACTAGAAACAAAAATTACTGCATACAAGCTCTGAATTGAATGCTTAACATCCATCCAGCAACTATGTAGCAAGCCAGCCAGTTCAGGTTATGATCGCAACAATAGATTAAAACTTAACCTTTAATAGTAACATTGCTTAATAAAAACCAAATAGGCTCAAACCGACATAAACACTCACAGCATGTTCCAATCACAGCTGTGCAGGACAATGTCCTTAAAAATAACACATACTAAAAACTGAATGTGTAGGCGGACTGGGTAGGCTAGTGGTAACAAACAGTTTAAATGCACTTCCACTGCTTGAAAATGTATCAAATTAGTCACTACTATGAATTACTCTAGAATAGCAAATACCCTCCAATAGGGTCAATGTTCACACAGCGTTAATGCCAGTAGCACTCTTAAATATATTCCACACCTTCCAGTGAATCACATTAAAGCCCCCCACCATTCCCTCCCAAGGCTATAGTTTCTGCCTAGCTACGTTGGGAAGCGTGGGAACTAGCCTCACCACCTTCCACCTACACCACACCGGGGTTCAATCATTAAAGAAAAGATCAATGGAGACAAAGGGCAACCTTGACGAGTTCCATTAGTAATATCAAAAGGGGCTGATAGCATACCATTAGTATTAATTTGTGCTGCTGGGCATGAGTAGAGTGCCATTATTGCTTTGATTAGTGATGGGCGAATTTATTCGCCAGGGTCGAATTTGCGGCAAATTCCCGCGATTCGCCGCTGGAGAATAAATTTGCGAATCACCACCGAAATTTCGCCAAGCGAGTCACGTGTCAAAAACGACGCGACGAAAACGGCACGAAGCGCGCCAAAAAACGACGTGGCGCGCGTCAAAAACGTCCCGCGACTCGTTTCGCAAATTTTTCGCCGATTCACGAATTTCTCTAGAAATTCTCTAGGAATTTTTCGGCGAAGCGAATCGCGGGAGATTTGCCCATCACTAGCTTTGATAAATTCTCCTGGAAGTTTAAATTTATGGAGGACTTTAGCCAAGTAAATCCAAATAACTCTGTCAAACGCCTTCTCCGCATCGAGAGATAAAAGCAGAGAAGGCGTTCGAGTGCGCTGTATCCAGTGCAGGATATCTATTGCCCTACGAGTGCCATCTGGAGCTCCCCTCCCTGCCGTAAATCCTACTTGATCAGGGTCTATAATTACTGGCATAATTGGTTGTAGGCGGGTGGCTATGAGTTTGGCATAGATTTTTAAATCTGCATTCAATAGACTAATTGTCCTATAATTCTGTACCAAATCAGGGTCTTTCCCAGGTTGCGGGATATTTATGAATTGAGATAGCAGCATTTCCTTGGGGAATCGACCTAGATTAATCGCTTCATTAAAAATATTTGTTAGGTACGGGATTAAAAGGGAAGAGAAGGTCTTGTAATATATATGGGTAAGCCCATCAGGACCAGGGGCCTTATTACTCAGAAAAGAAAGTATTGCCTTCAAGACTTCTGAATGCATTATTGGCTTTTAAAGGACATGTAAAGCCTACATTTTCCTACCCTGTATATAAATTGGGCATATCTTTCGCACCCAAACTGCATAATTTGTACTGCATATACCCCCTCTGTTTGCCAGCGCCATCACATAGCAGCTTTCACGTGGCGGCCATTTTCCCTCTGATACATTATCGTCTGAAGTAAGACATGTATGCTGTAAAGTCCATGTAATGCCGAATGCAGGTTTACACAGGCACATACTTTGATAAAAAAAAAGTTCTGTTGGGTTTGAGCACTGTAATTATTACACTGAGCTCAGGAGATGTGGTTGCTATGGGAACCAACAATGCTCTCTCTTCATTGGCTGTTAGTCTGGAGGGTGTGTTATGTAATCTGAGCTGAGAGGAACTGAGCATGCTCACTGAGCCAAGAGCCAAAGGAAATTCCTGAGGGAGGGGGCAGAGTGGTTTAGTGTAGTAGAAGGATTTGTAGCTGATTAAGGGGATACTGCAGCCTTACTGTTAACCTTTTAACAACCAGAGTGGCAGTTATCTAAAGATTTCAGAGACGCTGTTCATTGATTACATTTTTGTGAAAAGGGTTGACATGTCCTTTAAGTTGCTCGCAGTCATTTTGTTATACCTTAGTAAGTTTTATTTTATCTAAGAATCCATCTAGCTGAGATATAGACTTACATTAGAGTCTTCCTCGATGTTATATAATGCTTTGTAAAATTCAGCAAATCTGTTCCCAATCTCTTTCGGATCATATATGGCCTTATTATGTTTGTCTTTATCATATGAATTCGTTTTTTTGCTTGAGTCACTCATAGCTGTTGTGCTAAAAGTGTGGACGCTCTATTTCCCCTTCTATAGTGGGTAGCTTTAATAAATGTTAATTTACTTTGCAATTGTATCATAGCTTCATTTTGTAATTCTTTTTAATTTCCTTAATTAAAGTATTGGTTGCCTGGTCTGGTGGTTGTTTTTTTTTTTTCCAAATCATATAGCCTAAGCAATAAATTTTGATATGTTGAAGCCTTTTCTTTTTTATACTTCTAACCTAATTTAATAAAGAGGACTCTGATGTATGCCTTATGTGCGTTCCATATGGTGAATGCACTACATTGATTACTATCATTGACTGAAAAATAATCTTGAATGGCCGTCCCTATTTTCTCTTTATCTAGTGATTTACTTATCAATATAGGATTGAGTCTCCATGGGGCGCTTGAGGTTCTATTCGTCTGGTCTCTTATACTCATTGTTACAGGTGCATGGTCCGACCACTCAATAAGACAAATATGCGTATTATCAATATATATATTAAATCAGTTTGTATCAGAATAAGATCAATTCTAGAGTATCTCAAATGCACATGGGAGCAAAAAGTATAATCACTATCCCCAGGATGTTGTAACCTCCAAATATCGTAAAAGCCATAATTTTGCATAAGATCCTGTAATGGAGAAAGTTTAGCCCTAGGTTTACTCTTGGGGGTTAGAGATCTATCCATCACTTGGCTGGGAGAAGTATTAAAATCTCCTAATATTATTGATCCATACTTTAAAGATATTGTTTTCTGCATTACTCCTTTAAGAAAGGCCAATTAATTTGTATTAGCAGAGTAAATGTTTACTAATGTGTATGGTTTATGATTAATACTACAGTTCAGTACAATACAGCGTCCATTGGGATCCACATGGAAAAATCTAAGGAATCATTTATTAATATCACTACATCCGCCTGCTTATGTTGTGCTGAGGCAGAGTAGATTTTAGAAAATTTCTTATTTGTTGGCAAACAGATTATGTTTGGAGTATAATGGGTCTCTTGTATAAATATTATATCTGCATTCTGCTTTTTTGCCTCATATAATAACAATTATCTTTTATATGGGCTATTAAGCCCCTTAGCATTAATAGTCATTATATGAAATGGCATTTTGGTTAATAAATTAACAGCTTATTGCACCCATGTTATATTCCCATTAGACGCTTTGCATATATTACATTAAAAAATAAGTCAAGTCTTATGATGTGTATACCTAAGAGAGAGGAGGGGAGGGTGGAAAAGAAAGAAGCAGAATAGTCATAGAAAAACATATAAAATAACATAATAATAGTGTTTTTTTTCCACTGAGCCGTGGGACTCTACACCGATAAGAGCCATCAGGGTAATGTCTATATTGGGGGTTGACCAACCGGCCGAGTTCACAGCTAAACCCAATCAGCAAGTATTCCCAATTTATGCCCAGATATATATTATGGTAATACTTCACGACGTTTCATGTTTGTAACTCAGGTTCTTCCTCCACTTTGTCCTATAAGAAATATTGTGTTGTCTCAGTAAAGTGGTAGTATCACAATATTCTCTTCTGGCTTGTAGTGTAATTGGTGAGAAATCCGTGAATAGTTCTATATTCTTAAATTTATCAGGCCTGTTGGTGGGGTTCCTTGATGTTTTAAGTAACCCTTCTTTCGCGTGGTAGAAGTGCAGTCTAGCAATAGTATCTCTTGGAGCAGATTGTGGCGCATTTTTAGATTTATAAATATGATGAATTTGATCAATTAGTAGAAACTTGTTGTCAATATCAGGCAGCATAGCTAAAATAAATTCAGTGAAATAATCCTGCAGTTGCGCTTGAGATATCTGTTCTGGTATGCCCCTAATACGCACATTATTGCGCCGGGATCTGTCTTCAATATCCATAAGTTTACGTTTTATGTCTGATAATGTTTCTCCATTTGTGTGTGTCTCATCCACCAGGTTATTATGGGCACTCACCATTTCCTCCATTTTCTCCTCCAAATACCCCATTTTGGCAGTGATCTCCGACTTTAGGTCTTTCAGCATAGTTTTAAAGTCCATTTGGAGGTCTGCCCAGAAGGTAGCTAACATCTCTTTAATATGCCGTTCCGATGTAGCGGGTCTTTGTGGAGTGGAGGGTGCAGGTTTACCCGTACCTGGGGAAATTTGTTGCGACATAGAGTCCTCAGATTGAGTCTCAGCGCCATCTTGGACGGCCTCCAACTCCGGCTTTTTTTAGTAGAAAGAAGTTAATTTCAGCGGAGATTGCTTTTTTTTTACTCGGCCCATATCTAGAAGTAATCCGGATACACAAATGCCAAAATTTGTTTATTTTTTTCCATCCTTAAAGGTGTCTTTACACGGCTGTCCCGGGAGCTGCTGGAAAATAGCAGCTAACACATTGCATGCTTAGGCCACGCTCAACCCTGCCATATTTTAATTTCTTTTATGATAAAAGGGAAGTAAGCTGTGACAGCATTTATGCCCAAAGAAATAAAATAACGGTAATTATGCCTTCACACTGAATTCATTTAATATCATATATAATCTTCATATACTAAATGGGTTTCCCAATAAATTATTTACACTTTCCTGACAAAAAAAGCACATACTAATAATGTATAAAAACTTTTAACGTTCATTGATTTCACATTTAAAATTTTGCATGTGAAGCATGGTGTTTAATCATTAAATATCTATATTTATTAAAAACAAAAATCACAGCATCTAAAAGCACTCAAGGTCATGTAGAAGTCAGTGGAAGCCTTTAGAAAATTTGAGAGTTTTTTTAAAAAAAAGAACTGCTTTCTGGCAGGCTGTTGTTTTTCCTTCTCAATGTAACTGAATGAAATGCAGTGGGACATGGGTTTTTACTATTGAGTGCTGTTCTTAGATCTACCAGGCAGCTATTATCTTGTGCTAGGGAGTTGTTATCTGATTACCTTCCCATTGTTCTGTTGTAAGGCTGCTTCCCCCAGGGGGTGAAGGGAGGGGGTGATTACACTTGAACTTGCAGTAAAGAGTGATTGAAGTTTATCAAAGCACAAGTCACATGACTTGGGGCACCTGGGAAATTGACATGTCTAGCCCCATGTTATATTTCAAAATTAAATATAAAAAAATCTGTTTGCTCTTTTGAGAAAATGATTTCTATGCAGAATTCTGCCGGAGCAGCACTATTAACTGATGCATTTTGAAAATGACAGTATCCCTTTAAATATATTAGAATTGAAGAGCTTGGCAAGAGCAGAAGGGAGTATGGGAAGGGAAATGAAATGAGACATTTTACAAAACCTTTCCACCACAACCCAAATAACAGTATACCCATAAGATGGCAGGCATTTTCGCAACAAAATCCATTGAGATACAGATAGAGTCACTTGGATTTGTAAGTTAAATGCGTCGTGACTCAGCATTAATTGAAGAAACTGTGTTATCTAAAGTTATCTTAACTCATTTAATGCATTTAACCTTTTCAATAGCATACCAAAGCTCCATTGTTTTCAATGGTGAACTCTTTAATTGGATGGGATGCTGTGACACAATATTCTGTGCTAAGTGGGATAAATGAGATAAATGAGTTAAGTCGCGACGCATTAAACTCACCATCCAAAGTGACTGCATCTGTATGAGTTCATGGCCTCTCAGGAATAGGAAAAAATTGTATGAACCTCTGATATAAGGACCTGGAAGTTTTCACCAGAGAATGCGAGACAGAAGAGAACAGGTTTTAATACAACCAGATGTCCAGCTACCTTAGAATCATGAGTAATGAAGGGGGTTGTGCCAAATCTAGAATGGCCTGAACTATGGTTTGTTCCATTTTTAGACCCCTGGGGGAAATAATGTATCCTAGTAAATGAATGAAGGGGACTTCAAAGACACATTTTTTCAAGTTTGGCATATAGATGAGTTTGCCTTACACTAGGTAACACTTTCTGGATATTGGCATGATATGGTAGACCAGAGGAATAGATTAGAATGTCATCTAAGTATACCACTGCATAGAATCAGGAAGATCATGGAAGACATCGTAACAAACTCTTGGAAGGCAGCTGGGTCGTTACATAGACCAAAAAGCATTAATGCATGCTCCTAGTGCCCAAATTGAATGTTAAGGTTTGTCTTCCATTCATCCCCTTCCCTGATATGAATTAAATTATGTGCACCCCTCAGAGTTTAAAGAGTTTGGAAATCAAGGAAAGGGAGTAACAATATAGCTCTTCTACAAAAAAGAAGTCAGCACCTGCAGAAGAAAAGGAGGCTATTATGAACCCTCTGTCCAGGTTTTTCTTAGTGTACTCCTCCATGTCCTCCATGAGGGCATGTTCTATCCCAGCAGGAGAGCAACCTGGAATTAATTCAATAACACAGTCATAGGGCCCATTCAGAGGCAGGGTTTTGGCCAAATCAGAGAAGGAAGAGTAAACAGAAGGTATTCCTTCAACAGAAGATGCAGCACAGAATTGTGGAAATTTGAAACACAGACTCATAGCCTGTACCCCAATGTGGAAGCTTGCCCATGACCCAATCAGTTTGGGAATTGTATTCCCATAACCAGGAAAGGCATAGAATCACTGGATTGTGAGGGGCATTATTAATGTAATAAAAGATTTGCTCAGAATGACTCCCCACAGACATGAAGAGAATTATAAACTTGTAAGACACTGACTCATCTCCTATAGGTCTACCGCCAATGACCAACAACTTGACCAAAGGGGCATGGGATTCAGTGGGTATTCTGCAAAGCTGATATCTATAAAATCCCAGCAGCCCCAGGATCTAGAAAGGAAAGGCTGTCTATGCACCCCTTATCCCAATTTAAGAGGACTGGTATGAATACAAGACTTCCCAAACCTGCTTAGATTATGCTGTTTCCCAGGCTCTTGGGACAAGTATCACAAAAATGACCTTTATCCCACAGTAAAGGCACTACCCATTAGCCTACCTACTATACCTCTCCTCAGGAGATAAACAGGTAGAGCCCAACTGCATGGTTTCCTTAGAGGGCCCAGGGGCATGGAGAGATGGTTTGGGTGCCAACTGTATGATCAACCGTATGAGTATCTCCTGATTTCTTTTCCTAGGCCATCTCTCAATTTGGATAGTGAGGTGCACGAGTGAATCTAGGGAGGATGAGTGAGAAAATGTACTTGATTCGTGGTCAGGCTCACCCTGAACTGGCTTCACAAAGCGACATTGCTCCAGTCCGTCTCTACTGCTGGTTACACTTCCTGAGGTTATGGATAGCTGCAGAGGCTGTATGGTTGGGATCATCATAAATGATTGTTAATTCCTTGAAGAAGGCCTCTAGGTAAAGACAAGCTGGATTAACAGGAAATAAACTAAATGCCCATAGCTGAGGGTCCCCCTGGAGCAGGATGATAATTTACCCTAGACCCCTCAGTGGGAAAGGAGTGGGTCTTCCCGGAAACCAAAAAACTTGCTGTGAACCTTTCTGGGAATGGAAGCTTGGGTTCCATCGTGGAACTAAGTGAGGGTACAGACAACAACCTGCTTGCCAAGACTGGAGTTGACAACAGTTGCTGCTAAATTATGTCCAACCTTGCAGATAAATTCTGGAGGCATTGGCTTATCTGATCTTGCTTGAATTCCTATTCCCCAATATGCTGAAGAAGGCTTTCCATGATTGGTGCTATGGTGGCAAGGAAATCAGCAGCTCCTTCAGCATCCATGTTCTGGCTCTAAGTAATGTGACGTAGGGTATCCTACCAGATATCCAACATCACAGCTCATGCTTCTGCCTTCAACAGCCACCTTTTGGTTTGGGAGTCGCCCTCCACTACCTGGATGCCAGCAAGGGGAGATTTCTGGGCAGGTAAGGGAACCGTACGTGTATTGGAAGGACAGGGAACAGGAACCATAGTTGAGGGGCAGGCTGAGTTCAATACAAATGTAGGAGTGCAGTAAAGAATCAGTAGCCACAGGCGTAGTCAAGGCCACAGGCCAAGGTCAGACAGGGGTCAAGGAACAGAGAAACAGACACCCAGGAACTTTGAGGAATAGACCTACAATAGACCTACATTGAGCAGTGATTTATTGGCCAGGGCCCCTTGATATATTTGAATTTTACCCAAGCATGACAGATGCAGTGCAAGAACCCAGAACCGGCACAGAAGAAGATGATGCACCCATCAGGAAGGGGAACCGAGCCTGGTTAGGGTGAGAAGGACTGAAAGGAGCCAAAAAGCCCTTCGCAAGCATTAGCATGCAAAGTGAAGCCTTCTGAAATCAGAAGGTATTTACTTGTCTCATGCCATACATATAGCACTGCCTAGATATAAAAAATGAGTAGTGATGGGCGAATTTATTCGCCAGGGGCGAATTCGCGGCGAATTCCCGCGATTCGCCGCTGGCGAATAAATTCGCGAAACAGCATGAAAAATTCGCCGCCAAAAACGTGTCGGGCGTTGAAAACGACGCGACGCGCGTCGAAAACGAAACGACGCGCGACTCGTTTCGCGAATTGGCGGGAAATTCGCGAATTTTTCGGCGAAGCGAAACGCGCCCGTTTCGCCCATCACTAAAAATTAGAGGTTTTTTTCTACCATAATGCATCATGGGCAGAGACATGTAAATCACTCCTTTATGTCCCTGTGGCCAACTATGCATCCAGAACCGCTGGTTTATAGCACAGATACAGCCTTAATAGTTCAGAGCCATATATCCAAACTTGCAGACAGCCTGTTTCGATCTTGTTAGATCTAGGCAGTGCTATATGTATGGCATGAGACAAGTAAATACCTTCTGATTTCAGAAGGCTTCACTTTGCATGCACCTATCAGGAGGCATTCGTGAAGAGGAGGTGGCAGGTGTCCCCGCAGTCTCACTGGTATTACAGTGTGCCAGAAACATAACTGATATCAAATCTATCTGCATTTGTATGTGCCTCAACAGATTATAGAGTCTGAGTTTAAATAATAACCCTGACAACATCTTATTGTGAAGCAACTTAAATCCAGGGAGCACTCAAGGAACACATTTGCTTTTTAACCAATAATCTCTCTCCTTCCCTTGTATTTAGCTGTCTTTTATTGGCTACTGCCATAGCATACTGCACAAAATTTCCAAAACAAGCACAAGGACACAGCAGGGCACATTAAATTGCAATAGCTGGAGAGCACAGTGTTGATGTAACATTAGCTAAACAAAACAGACAATCAGTCAGTAAAGTCAGTCCTTAAAGACAGACTGGCACATGAAAATAGAAAAGGCAGGGACAAGAAAAAGTACCATAATGGAAAATAAGACAATCACTGATTACATAACAAGGAACAAGAAACAGCTTATTTTACAAACAAACAGTATCAACAAACAGCACACGAAGAAACTCACAAAATAAGACTTGACATAGGACTGAGGTTTATATAGGACATTACTTTTGAACACAAGCATGGGCAACTGTGTGCAGTGGAGTGCAACTGTGAATAATAAGTTAGATAATTGCTGCCCAATTACTATGGTCCTAAGGGCCACAATTTTTCTGGCCTTCGTGGTGATGGGCCTAGAATGGGAACCTGCATTGACCAATCCCCCTTTTTAAACCACACACACTTTAAAACTGCTCTCATGGTAACACAGAAAGCTAGGTTGAAAAACACACACCTCCATCAAGTTTAACCTTTTAACTCTATATACAATCTACAGTATATAGAGTAAAACCGTCCTAACTGAAGTTGATTCAGAGGAAGGAAAAAAACAATTATTTCATGCATCTTCACACACCTCACTGTATAAAAACCCTTTCGAATAATTAGAAAGAACCAACTTTCTTCTAATCAGAATGGGTGATCTTGCGTCAGCTGGAAAGACCTACTAGTAAATAAAGCATTAGAGAGAATATTATATGATCCCCTTATTTATTTATACGTAGTTATCAGATCACCCCTTAATTGCCGCTTCTCCAGTCTCAACAACCCAAATTAGGCCAGTCTTTCCTCGTAGCTAAGATTTTCCATGCCTTTTACCAGCTTAGTTATCTTTCTCGGTACTCTCTTTACTTCAATAATGTCCTGTTTGAGTGCTGGAGACAAAATCAGTAAGGCATATTCTAGATGGGGCCTTACCAGTGGTCTGTACAGTGGAAGACTGACCCCCTCCTCCCACAAATCTATGCCCCTTTCAATACAGCTCAATCAAGATCTTATTTGGCCTTGAAGCTACTAACTGGAATTACTTTCTACAGCCAACTTTATTATCTACAAGTACTCAAATGTCCTTTTACCATTATGGATTTGCCTAGTGCAGTCCCATTAAAGGAACAGTAACACCAAAAAATGAAAGTGTTTTAAAATAAAGAAAATATCATGTAGTGTTGTCCTACACTGTTAAAACTGATGTGTTTGCTTCAGAAACACTACTATAGTTCATATAAACAAGCTGCTGAGTAGCAATGGTGGAAATTGAAAAACGGCTATATGGCACAGGATAAGTAATGGATAACAGATAACACCATTATGTTCTACAGAGCTTGTCTGCTATCTGCTGTGTAACTTGAACCTTTTCTCCTTTGAATGGCTGCCCAGCATATTTATATAAACAATAGTTGTGCTTCTGAAGCAAACACTGCAGTTTTACTAGTGCAGGGTAACACTGCATTATTTTTTTATTACACTTTAAACCAATTACATTTTTTGATGTTACTGGTCCTTTAAGGGAATAAGTGGCTTGGATATTTTTATATCCGAGGAGCATGATTTTACATTTATCAACATTAAGGGGCAGATTTATCAAGGGTCAATTTGAAAATTTTAAATAAAATGACAGCTATTTTTGTGTAGTTCGATTAGAACAGTCCAAATTCAATTCGAATTTGCAAAAAAATTGAAAATTAGAATTTCTAAATTTATCATATACTGTCTCTTTGACCAATCACCATCTAAAACCTGCTGAATTGCTATTTTAGCCTATGGGGGACCTCCTAGATCCTATTTGGAGTAATTTCGTGGACTTTGAAAATCAAATATTTGAGGGCAAATTTTTCAATTCAAATTCGATGGAATGTGCTAAAAATCTTAATTGATTGATTTCCCCTTGATTAGAAAATTTGATTGTTCAAATAAATTTTGATTGGTCTTTTTTAATTTGAGTTTCAAAGTAATGAGATAAAGCTGTCCCTAAATCTCATTTGCCACTTAGCTACCCAGTTTGTCAAGATCCTGTTGCAAGAATGCAGCATACTGGATAGAATAAATTTGGCTGCATGGTTTTTTGTCATCTGTAAACACTGATAAATTACTTACAATACCTTCCCCTGAGTCTTTAATTAACAAGTTAAATAAAAGTGGACTCAGTACCAAGCCCTAAGGACCCCACTTAAAACCTTACTCCAAGTACAGACTGTATCATTAACAACCACCCTCTGTACCTGATCCTGTAGCCAGTTTCCTGAGTCATTCTGCAAATGACTTCATTAAGCCCAACAGACCTTAGTTAATAAAGCAATCTTTTGTTGGTGTGCGGTATTAAACGATTTGGCTAAATCCAAATAGATCACATCTCGCCCCCCACGCTGTTCAGTATCTTACTAACCTCATCATAAAAAGCAATCAAATTTATCTTACATGATCTATAAAACCATGCTGATAGCTGCTCATAATGACAAAATTAACTGTTATCCCTTAACATGCCTTCGAATAATTTTCCCACCACAGATTTCAAACATACAGTACTGGCCTCCAATTGCCAGGCTGAGATCGTAATCCCTTTGTAAATATTGGAATAACATCCGCTTTCCTCCAGTCCATAGGTACCATTCCAGATAAAAACAAATCTGAGAAAATCAGAAATAGAAGCAGGTCTAAAACTGAACTGGGCTCTCTTAGAACCAGGGGGTGTATGCCATCAGGCCCTGGCACCTTGTTTACATTAATTTTTATTAAAGCTTTATGAATCATGTCCTAAGTCAACCATTGACTAGATTGAGCTGAGCCAACAGTGCAGCTATGAAGTGTGCCTGGGAACTCTTACTCATACAGTACTCCTCTATTGTATGCACTGAAGAAAAGAACTGAGGCACATTAGCCTTTTATGAATCTTTTACAACCACACTGGTAACATTATTTAAAGGATCAACATTCTCAACTATCATCTTTTTACTATTAATATACAGATGCAGTCACTTGGATTTGTAAGTTAAATGCATCGTGACTCAGGCCTAATTGAAAAAACTGTGTTATCCAAAGTTATCTTAACTCATTTAATGCATTTAACCTTCTCATTAGCATACCAAAGCACCATTGTTTTCAATGGTGAACTCTTTAATTGGATGGGATGCTGTGACACAATATCCTGTGCTAAGTGGGATAAATGGAATAGATTAGTTAAGTCACGACGCATTTAACACACAAATCCAAGTGACTGCATCTGTACTTAAAAAAACTTTTTTGGGTTAGTCTTGGCCTTTACCACAACTTGTTCCACATTTCCTATCTTTTCATTCTGGATTTATAATAAATTGAGAACAGTAATGATTTAATTTAGTTTTAAAAGACAATTTCTGTTCTGTGCTTTAAGTTGAAACCATAAAGCCTCAATATATGATCTGAAAGGAAGCCCTCAAGGCATTTTCAGAAATTCAGGGTTTCTGTTGCCCTAGTATGACTATGAAGATTCTCATTCATCTAGGTCATGGTATATTTAACAAAAGTAACTCAAAGCAGCTGTACTTGCTGGTTTGAAAGAGGCGTGAAAGAGGCGATTCATGTTAAGGTGGAAAAACCATCCCTGAACAGCGGCAGGGGCCTTTGACACCACCTGTCTGCTACATACAATGCTGTTCTAACATCTGTTCCCTGGCAGTTTCAGAACTATTCACACATCCATTTATGCAACTCTCACAAGTAACACCTGTTTTCTAGGAGTTGCATGACACAGTGGTAATCCTGTCATTGTAACTACACAGAATCAACACCTCTGTGAATTTCAGATGTCACCTCTCTGAAGAGTTACAATGTGCCATTGTGACTGGATTGTTGGAAGAGTCTATATGCCAAGAAATCCCCTACACCAGTTGAACTGAAGAAGCTCCTCGGATGAGCAGTCAAACGTCTTCATTAAAATTTCTCAGCAAGTCCAGTTGCTTTGAGTTACTTTTGTTAAATGTTTCCCTAGTATATATATATTTGTTTTTTGCACAAGACATCAAATGAGATCACATTATGGTAACAAATACCCAGGGGTTCAATTACTTGCACATTTGCTATACAGTACATTCTGGGTCTGCCTGCTCAACAACTTGTGCCATAAAATTGTCATTCAACAAGTTTATAAACTTGTCCCCATTAACTGTCCTGGCAGTACTGTTGCTCCAGTCAATATCTGGGTAATTAAAATCCCCCATTACTTTCCCCATGTTAGCAGCCATTTTTGTTTTCATCAGGAGCTTAGCCTCTTCCTCCTCACTTACATTAGGGGGTTTAGAGGATACTCCTACAATTAATTTGCTGGAATCGTTATAATTGGTGAAGAGCTCCACCCATAAGTTTTCACCCCATTCATTTTCCTCACCTCCTTCTTTATATTAGCTTTTAAATCCTGTGTAACAAACAGACATTCCCCTCCTCCTTTTCTATTGCCTCTGTCCCTCCAAAACAAAGTATAACCGCTGATGTTAACTGCCCAGTCATGGAACTCATTCAGCTATGTTTTGGCTACAACATTCACATCATACTTTATTTACAGCACCTCCAGCTCTCATTTTATCAGTCATTGCATTTGCAAACATACGTGTACATGTAATACAGGTACCATATCGAACATATGACATGTGGTCCTCCCTTCCCTTAACTATACCCCAACCAAAACTCCTCCCAAATGTTTCCTTCCGTTGCCCACTACATCATCTAACCTGTCTTCTATTTAATCGTTTACGGAACCCTGCCCCCACACCTAGTTTAAAATCTCCTCCAACCCTCTAGCCATCTTCTCTCCCAATGCAGCTGTAACATCATCACGGAGGTGCAGCTCATCCCTGATAAAGAGCCTGTAGTGATTGAGGAATCAGCATAGTTCTCCAAATCCTCCTCCCTACACCATTCTCAAGACATGCATTAATCTACCACTGTCTTCTTAACTCGTAGCACAGGTAATATTCCAGATTACCTTGAAAGTCCTTGCCCTCAACTTAACACCTACTTTTTGTTTATCATTCTTGAGGACTACACCACATCCTATAACTTTGTCATTGGTGCCTATATTTTAATATTTCTTTCTTATCAAAATATAAAATATAAATATTAAGATGATACCCACATTTATGGTGGTACACCAAAAAAAAAACAAACAGTTGGTGGTCCCTATGGGGATTTAACCCATCACTTATATCTAAAAAAAGGTTTATGTTGTATAATGACAGACCCTTAAGTCCATATGCCTCCTCCTTCCCTATGGATAGCATAGCAACCCTCAGCACATGATTAAACTTCTTAGAATTCTCTAACAAGTATTTCCAAATGATTACAAACCCCCACCAGGCTTACCTCCCACAAGTAGAGTATGGCATACAGATGCAGCATTGGGGAGGCAGAGTATGGCACACACAGGAAGCATAGGGCAGGTAGAGTGTGGCCCATACAGACAGCATGGGGCAAACAGAATGTGAACGATACACTTTGTCCGGAATCCACTGCAGTCTCCCACAAGTTTAATTGCTTTATGTTAGAGATTTTAAAAGCACACACTATCAGACTAAGTAGGTAGGTATGAAACACACACAGGGAGCATAGGGAAGGCAGAATATAGCAGGAGACTGGGAAACCTATCAGGATCTCTAAGATGAATAGTTCATACTTCATATTCAATTCATATGAGATGTGAACAAGTGAAGAGTGTGGGCACTTTCTGTCTGGGTCTGTGGTGCGAACAGTATAGATGGAAAAAGGAGGAGCTTATTGTCTAAATTTGAGGTGTAAACCATGCAGGGGCCAGTTATTCTCAATATTGATACCTTTTAAAGCAGTCACATCATGCAGAATTTCATGTGGGGACCACACAAGGGGTCAGCCCAAAGGTCAGCAGTTGGGCAGCACTGATATAGATCATAATAGCAACTAGATAATAGTTTGACATTAGAAGTCTCTGTAGCCTAGAAGGAAGGATATTCACATGCAGTATGCAAAAACCAGCAGTGGACTAATAGGGACAGATTTATAAAAAAAATAGGTTTCTACTACGTTGTACATCTTCTCCTGCTTTTTTGTCAAGAGACACATGGAACATCAGATTTACTGTGCACTATAGAGGAAAAAGAAATAAAAAATATTAAGTTGTTTTTAAAAAAAACTGAACTATAACACATGGTTTGGTAGGTTTTCAATAGAAAAAGAATAATTTTAATCAATAATAATAATAATAATCAGGGCTTAGCAATAGGAAACTTTATAGATTGGTAAAACAATTGTGCAGTAGTAATACAAAATCCTACTGTTCTAAAAGAAAAGTAAATTTGCCCCTCAGTCATAGTGTACTTGCTTTACCAACATATTTCCTCTTTAAACATTTGTATTTCTTTATACAGAGATGCATATATAATATAATATACACATGCAAGGTAGTCATGCAGAAAATATCTGTTCAAGTTATTTGTTTTTTTATTTTGTCTTCCCTTGGAGATGTAATTTGCAATAATATTAAACCCATACATATACTATTTTTTTCATAATGTGAGACCTACATTTTAATTAACTCTAAAAAGTGCATCACTTGCTGACTCTAAGGAATATTCTGGGACAGTAACATATGCTTCTAGATTGAAGTGAATCTATTTGGCACCAAGGGATGTGAAAGAATCATAGATGAGAAATTAATCTGTAAATGGTCTTTATATAGGTGACATTTTAATGAAGTAATTAACCACATTGAAAGGAGATATCATAACTGTGCTCACTGAGGAGGACAACAAACAAGGGTAAAAATAAAATAAAAAATTAGCAATTTCACTACATGAAAGCCACAAGGAAGATTGATTAATGGTCCTTCAAAAGAAAGCACTGGTCGCACATTTGAACTGTAGAAACATATGAAATGGTAATAATTGTATGACACAGACTGAAAGGTAGGATATACAGATGAAGTCACTTGGATTTGTGGGTTAAATACGTTCTGACTCTGGATTAACTGAATAAGCTGTGTTATCTAAAGTCACCTTAACTGATTTAATGCATTTAACCTTTTCATTAGCCTACCAAAGCATAATTGTTCACAATGGAGAAAAGTTTAATTAGATGGGATACTGTGACGCAATTTTCTGTGTTAAATGGGATAAGTGGGATATCTGGGTTTAGTTATTCTTTGTCAAACACACAAACCAAAGTGGCATTATCTGTAGGACACATCTAAAAGAGGAAATAAAACCATGAAAATGTTAAAGCACATGTGATGTGCAGAGCTATGGAGTTTTAAATAAACCAAATTTGCAATTCGGCAGACGTTGCAATTACCGAACCATTTGTCACTTCATAAATGACTCCTGATCATAATTTTCATAACCTTCTGCTGATTTTTATATAACAATAACATAAAGAAGACCCCTTATTTTTTTTTTTTCTAGTTTAGGTGCAGTTCAACATGAAGGGCCTTGGGAGAGGGAGGAAGGGTGGGATTGGAGTTGAGGGTGGGAGAGAGAGAGAGAAGAAGAATGGGATAGGGAGGAAGAGTGGGATGGGGGTGAGGGTGGGAGAGGTTGTGGGCATGCTGTGCCTGTTATCCCAGTCTGGGCAATGAACAGCAGTGGCAGGTGGCATTGTGTCACAGTGGGGCAACTGTCACTCACATGACTATGCCAGATTTTTAACCTTCATTTCACAAGTCACAGAGGCAGTGGTATACTGAGTTACCCATGTTACCTCATCTGCTGCAGGCAGTGAATGTCAGGAGGTGACA
>CM044446.1:34904480-34914606 GCA_024363595.1 Xenopus borealis
TCTTTTATGTATAATTTGTTTTTAACATGATTCATTATGTAAAAACTCCTCCTAAACTGCCTTTAAAATACAAAAACAAAGAATTTTTAAGTAGTATTATGTTTTATATAAACAAAACACAAAGCAAGATGACATTTATTTTAATCCTGAAAACCCCTAACATCACATAAAAGTGAGGTTTTTGTGCAGTATCTTTAAAGCGCCATTTAAATGTATTGGCTTACTGATCTGGTGAGACCAAGGCTGAATCCACAGACATGTTTACAAAAAAAGAACAAGAACATACTGTACAATTTTATAGGCTGAAAAATATATTATTTAAACACAAATCTCGGAGCTACCAACATCTCACAAGGTTTAATGGGGATTGCTTGTTTTAGGCAGGTGTTAATTGTAATGGGTGACACATTGAAAGGTAGAATGAGCAAAGTGTTATGTCCATACTATATTTTTATCAAATAGCTTGTGCACAATTCTGCTTTATTGCAGATATATTAAAAGTGTAAAATGTGACTCCCAATTCTATTTATCTTTTCCCCTTTTCTTTTTCTTTGATATCCTGCTGTGTTGGTAATTTCCTTGTTCATTAATACTGCATATGTGTATTGCTGCAAAAACCCAAAAATATATTTGATGTGAAAAAGGTCCAACTTATGAACATTGTTTAAATAACAGAATAGTTAAATGTTCCATAGTAATGGTCTTTGCCAAGAGACATCAAGACACCCAATAGCTAGCAATGTTTCGGACCCCACTGGGCCCTTTATCAAGGGGCTTGATAAAGGGCCCAGTGGGGTCCGAAACGTTGCCAGTTATTGTCTACCAAGAGCCAATAAATCGCTTTTCACAAACTGAACATTGGATCGGTGTGCTGCAGTTTTCTATTTATATTTCCAGATAGTGTGCCAGATTTTGCTAAGGAAACAGGCTCTTTCCAATCAATTTACACTTGCCTAGATGGCAATGTAATGTTAGCTGTGGCCGTCTTAAAGCAGTGATGTAAGATATGCCAATTTTGACAACAGAACATCAGATGAATCAATCCTAATGCAATAATAATTTTTCCAGTTAAATATGACAGTTTTCAAATTTTTTTGCTAAAACAGACCAGAAGTCCAGTGTAGATCTGAAAAAACAAAATTTTGACACAGAAATGTGCAATAAAAAAGATTATTCATTTCTGTTTAGGTGAATAAAGTGATAATTGTGCATTTCAGTTTTTGAATTCTGCCACCAATGATACATTTGATTGATTTGATCGGGGCACTGGGTGGGGCATTGTAGGACATTCATCTTTATATTTTGCAGCCATATTTTCTGCCTTAAACATTCATATAAGCTGTTTTCACTAAATAAACAGGTTTCTTGCATCCCTTGTATTTTTTCATATTTAAAATGTTGCATGTACAAACACAACTGTAGAATTTGGAAGTACAAAGTTTAAAATAGGAAGTAAAGGAAAGTAGAATAGAGGTAAATTTTGACTGAAATGAAGAAAATACATTTATTTGAGTAACAACACACAAAGTTCTTATTCTATTACATTTTATCATAGTTCATCAAAAATACAGGCCTGATAAAACTGGTTCTTTTAGGGAATATTTACTAAAACGTATTTTTTTTCTCATAGTGTATCAATAATAAACTTGACCTCACTCCCATCCAGGAATTTGGTCTTTTTACGAATATTTCAGGCCAAAAATTGGATTCAGACTTTTAGCAGCTTCAGGCATAATAAATCTCTAAAGTTTTTTTCTCTAAAACTTTTTAGAGTTTTATTTAAAAAAAAAACCAAAAAACTAAGCTAAACTTTTTTTTTTGGAGCTGCAAATACTTGATCATCTTATATTGATCATTTACAAATTCATAGATATTCCTGCTCCCTACTGTATATGTGATCCGTATATTCTTTTTTTTTTTAACATTCTAATTATCTCTTGCTGATGCGTTTTGAAAAAAACATGTCTTCCCATGACAGTATCCCTTTAAGTCTTGGTTAACTACAAAACCTTTTTACCACAATACAACTATTATGTGCAGCTCCAGATGGTTCTTTTGTGTCCCTTTCCCATACATGTCAGTGAGGTGTAGTGATTTGCAGTGGTTTTGAGATGGCTAATTAGAGCAGCTTAAATCCACTACTGAATTGTGCAGTGCTATTAAAGTGATTATTGGCTTCTCTCTGGCATCTGTCGCAAGCTTCCTTCTTGACTGTACGGAATTTTGATGGATAGTTTTTCAAGGCATCATCTGAGTGCTTTGATTTACTTCCATTTCTTAATAACTGAATTAATTGAATGCACACAGACCTCCATGCATATTGCTAGATTGTTTTGCCAGTTATATTCATCAATATTACTTTATCTGAAGCCTGTTTAGAAAGCTCTTTAGTCTTTGTTTTCACAGCTATACTTCAGATTCACAAAATGCACCTTTTTTAATCCAATAAATGTAGCAGTTATTTTAATGATTCATTGGTGTCTAATTGTGTCCTCTTTAGAGCAATTGTTTTTCACCTGGTAAACACAGAGCATCCACAATGCAGAAATTGAGCTTCAGAGAAAAATGTCTACGTAGAATAGCAAATTACAGAATTGTTTCCATTTCTGAAAACTTTTGCAAACCAGTGGTTTCACACCATTCGTGAATGTGCTAGTATTTGCTGAGTCTGAATGCTAGTTTTAGACCATCGCACTGCGTATAGTTGCCATAAGCTATAGATAAAGTTAGTTTCTTTGTAAATTGCAGTTACCTATTATTGTATATGTTATCTAATGTACTATTGTATATGAATTGTAACCCATCTGAATTGCTTCTTTTATTATAGGAAAAATGGAATATCTTAAATATGCTTGTGAGAGCAACAAGGAACATGAAGGAGGGAGGGAATATTTGCTCCCCTACATACATAAAAACCATACAGCACTATTTTTATGGCAGCTAATGGGGGTGTCATTAAGAGGTTTGACTAGCAGAGGCGTAATCCATTTGGCCAGATGCACTGGACAGTATGTAGGAAGCTGTAAATACCATAGGACAGCCAATAAGACACAATCAATCAGGGGGAGCCTAATTTTTGTTATCAGCAGAGGCTAAACACACATCCCGCAGAGAGATTGTCCAGCAAGAAAGAAGGATTCCTTGGCCAAGCTTAGGCCATAAGGAGAGGCCTGGAGCTCAACATGACTTATAATTTGGCAAATCTATGACAAGTCCATAGTGGATTTAGGTACTGATTTGGGTGGGTAGAATCTTCTGCTGAAATCACATAAAAGCAATGCAATTCCAGTTGAAAATGTAAATGCTGTTAGTGTTCGTTATGTACAATGTGAACTAATATCTCCATGCAAAAACATTTGTTTTTTGCATAAAGCATAATCTTTATGAATGTATTGCAACATGGCATTTAATACTGTATATTACAACAAATAAGTTATGAATGTTGTCATTTATGCTTATGTGCAGTGTATGTACATACAGTATAACGCAATATAATATCTGACTGAAATTGCAGGTTTTTTCACTAACAATCAAACCCCATTCAAGCAGATAGTGATCAATTAAAATTAAATAAATGTTGCTCGGAGCAGAATAACATTGCAAAATACAAACTTTTAAATTACATTTTTACAACTGTCTACATCTTTTTTTTTACATATCAACAATGTTTATTCAGAGAACATGTAAAAGCTGCTTTAACCTTTTGTGCACACACTGTACTTAATCATAAGCATTAAAATTGTACATACAGGGTTGAGGCAGAAAACCCCTCCTACAGAGAATTTTTGCATGGCCATTGGCCATTGATTTTTTGAAATTTGCATGGCCTGCCTCCAATGTTATTTAATAATTAACCTAGAAGCCAAAAGAGTAGATCATTCATATATGGCTGCCAAAATGGAGATCTTTAGAGGTCTAAACAGTTTTTTTTTCTTATTTGATATCTATGAATTTACTTTCCATGGGCAATATGGAATATTAATACTGAGCACTGAAAAGAAAACTTCAGTTTCTAGGTTGTAAGTGCATTCAGTTACAGTAATTCGGCCAGATTTATGAATATATAACTGGGGTCATCACTGGATTATTTGGTTTTATAAGGACTGCGCATTTTGAATACATTTATCTTGACTGGCATATGCTCCCTTTGGGCTTTTGAAAACATACCTTTTCTATGAATAGATAAGTCTCTTTGGCATAGAGGTAATATAAACTCTAAATATAAGAAATGAAGAAGCAATAGTTCAACCTTTTGGCCACTGCAGAAAGCATACATTAGATACACTTAGAATTTGATGGCAAGAAAAAAATTAAATCCCTGTTAAAAACAAACTGTTATATTATGAATTGACTCTGAGACCCCTTGGATTCTCAATTAAAGGATATCAAGCCAATGATTAACTTGATGGAGTTAAACTTTTTTTTTTTACTTTAGCTCACACAGTGTGTAGTTTTATTAATGAAGTAGTTTATGAAGCAGGACAAAAGCAGTATCCTAGTCTGTAAACAACTTTAAAGTCATTCTAATTAATGGGATCATGTTGTTTCATAGAATTTATTTTTTATTTCTAGAATACATGACTGAAAACTTATTGGAATAATTAACTAGTAACAGGGATTTGTAGGTAAGATCTGGTCTTGTATCTTAATATAATGGTTAAGTAAAGATCTTCAAGATAAGTCCATGCAATTTATAAAGCAAGACCTTTGGTGTTATCAGTGGGTAGCATATTGTCTAAACCAATGTGCAATGTGAATATCCTTTAGGAATATTTCACGCACACAATACCAAGTGAACCCTTGAATCTCTATACCCTTTAAAAGTCTCAAGTGCATTAGAGGGCATTATAGACAGTGGGAGATCTCTTGTTGCATAAAATGTATCCATGCACCAGAGGCCACCTCTTTAGACTAGAGAAACAAAACTTTCATTTGAAGCAGGGTAGTTGGTTCTTCACAGTGAGGTTGTGGAATGCACTGGTGGGTGATGTTGTGATGGCTGATTTTGTTAATGCTCATAAGGGGGTTTGGATGTTTCCTTGGACAAGCATATTAGCATAGGCTATGGTGATACTAAAATCAGTATAGATATTGGTATATATATTTTATGTGAGTGTATGGAGTGGTCACTGTGAGTGTGTATACAGTATGTATGTGCCTTGTGTTTGATTTTGAGGGGCTGATCTTGATGGATTCTGGTCTTTTTTCAACCCAGCCTAACTATGTAAATGAGTCACCATTATCATTTGCACCAAGTGACTGGGAAATTCCAATTCAGCTGGTCTTAACCAGTATCCAAGGGCGCCAGGCAGAACACACATTTACTGCTCTAGTAAACAACAAGCTCATATCATTATCAAAACCGCCTGGAACCCACTTCAACAAAATATCTTTCTTATGATCATTAGTAACTGTCCAGGCTCCCAATAAACACATCAAAAGCTGAGAGATTAATTTATGCTATTAGTATTTCAATATATATTCTTCCCCTGGTTATGCTAAAAGAAGTTCCCATGAGGAACTGTTGGGGTCATTAACGTATTAGGTCACTAACTGAATTCAAGTTCCTTTTCTACAAAGTTGTCTTATACAAGATATTGGGTTATAAAGATGTCTAATACAAGATACTGGGTTCAACAGTTTTTTCCTACAAAGCGTTCTTATACAAGATACCTGTATCAAAGTATTACTCTGAACCGCCATTAATAAAAAAACTTCTCTCATTCTACCCTCTGACTCTGGCTAATACAGCTGACAATAATATTTTTGGTTATTATCACACAAAACTTCTTTCATTGAAGAAGAAAATAATATCCAAAAGTAGTTTATGAGCTTTGCAAATATTTTGAAAAAAGGGCAAAAAAAAAGGCAACCACGCAGCTTGGATACTACATTAACCAAATAAATCTAATACTCTGAAACATATATTGCACGGTGGGAAGTATTGTTTAGGTGAAATTTATAATTCTAAATTATATTATTCTAAGATTATTCTGAGATGTTCTGACATTTGTTTCACTCTGAAGTTGAAATGACACATACATCAAACAGTTTGTTACTGCAGCATAAATAATGTGGGAACCCATGATCACGTTTGTTGTAAAAGTTAACTTCAGAATGAATCATTCATTTTTCCAGCAACTACATGAAACTATAAAAAGAGAATACTTTACTTATTCTATATTAAAGTGGTCATATGGCAATCTTGTACTGGTTTAAGAATATGACACAAGATGCATAGCACAGGTTAGGCACAAGGGAGCCCTGTTCTCAGTATCTGTACCTAAAGGGAAATGTAACGTAATGTATGTAACCCCATATTTATTGTGATGTATGTAACTCCTTATGTTCTATGTATGTAATTCATGTGATTTAGTTGTGTAATCACAGTCACTTTACATCCCTACGAAATAAGTTGGTGCTATAGAAATACATGTTATTAATAATAATAATAATAATAATAATAATAATAATAAAACCACATCACTGATTATTTTCCACAGCTCACTGCTTATTAACCTGCATTGGTATCCATTACTACATGAAGTTGAATAGCTTTGTGAGTGACAGAGCACTTGGGGCGAATCAATGTTCTAACAGGCTGTAGGCCCCAGCCCACGGTGCAATGTAAACCAGGAAGCTGCACAAATTCAAAGCAAAGACTGAAGTGGAATGTGATGCTGCAGTAAAGGAGTTTCTTTTGATCATTTTACTACAGAGGTATAAATAGTCATTGTGACACATTTCAATTATGTGTTCTGTCCATAGACTGTTTTGTGCTTCAAGCTTTCCAATGTAGGTATTTAGAAAGAAAAAGGTTTGTCCAAGGAGAATTATTCTTCCTAGCACCATGCCAGTTATCTTGATATGATCTAACAATGAGAGAATTGTACAAGTTTTGCCTGTTAGCATTACATTACAATCAGACTTCAGAAGGGGAGATTTAAAGCTATATCTCTGGTTGCTGGACTACAGCTATAGTCCTGTTTTAACACTTATGATAAGATGCAGAATGTTGATATTTGTTTTTTTTAAATATCTGGCTTGAGTAATAGTGATAGGTGAATCTGACCCGTTTCACTTTGCCGAATAAAATTGTGAAATGGCGAAAAATTTGTGAAGGGCATTGAAGTCAATGAACTTCAAAATAATTTTAATGTGCAAAATTTTGATGCAAGTGTCAAATTTTAAACACGTGCTGTAATCTTTTGTCCAAATGCATTAAAGTCAATGAGCATCCGAATAACCCGACAATTTTTATGCACTTGACAATTTTAATGGGTGACATTTTTTTGCTGTGGTGAATTTTTGCAGAAGTTTCACAAGAACATCCTCAGGTGGCAAAATGCAAAATTCATTGCGAATCCATGCCTGGCAAATAAATTCACCCATCAAAATTGAGTAACACTGCTATGATTCTATGTTGATAAATGTAAAGTCATGCACCTGCGATATAAAAATATCCAAGCCTCTTATACCTTTAATGGCACTGTACTAGGCAAATCCATAATGGAAAAGAACCTTGGTGTCCTTGTATATAAACTTGGCTGTAGCAAGCCATACCAGTCAGCAACATGAAGGGCAAATCGGCCATGAACTGTATTGAAAGGGGCATTGATTCACGAAAGGAGGTGGTCATTCTTCCACTGCATAGAACTCTGGTAAGGTCCCAGTTTTGGTCTCCAGCTTTCAAACAAGCTTTCAAACATGACATCATTGAATTAGAGACAGTACAGAGAAGGGCTACTAAGCTGGTAAAATGTATGGTAAATCTTAGCTATTAGGAAAGGCTGTTCAGGATTAGAGACACTATATGATAACTATGTATAAATATATAAGGGATCATATAATAATCTCTCTAATGCTTTATTCACCGATAGGTATTTACAGCTGTTGCAAGTTCCCCCATTCTTATTAGAAGAAAGGAGGTCCTGTCTAAATATTGAGAATGGATTTACAGTCAGAGCTGTGGAGATGTGAGATCCTCTACCTGAATCAGTCATTTAGGCTGATTCATTAGATAGCTTTAAGAAGGGGTTGGATGGCTTTTTAGCAAGTGAGGGAATACAAGATTATGGAAGATAGCTCATAGTACAAGTTGATCCAAGGAGTAGTCTAATAGCCATCTTGGAGTCAGGAAGGGTTTTTCCCCCCTCTGAGGTAAATTGGAGAGGCTTCAAATGTTTGTTTTTTTTTGTCTTCCTCTGGATCAACTAGCAGTTAAGAAGGTTACATTGTATATAGAGTTAAAAGGTTGAACTTGATGAATGTGTGTCTTTTTTCAACTTAACTTACTATGTTACTATGTATGTCCCCTTTTGTGCCATTTATTTAATAAATAAAATTATGTATAGCCTCTGAATGCACTAGGGTTGTGGTAAGGTCCGGGCAAGGGGGTGGGTACAATATGGTGGTTAGTGATTAGCACTACGTCGATGTCTCAGTAGACAGAGTTTTTACACTTATTTAGCTCATAATAATTTTATTGTTCAACATATGAAAAATATCAGCAGCTATTATACATGTGTTGGTAACAAAGTAACATAGCAACATAGTAAGATACGTTTCAAAAACCATATTATTAAAGTATAACAGGATCTGTAGTCCAGCAATCACAGAAATGAATGCATACAACACACAATACATTAAAACACATTTGTTCTCAAGTTTTCAAAGACCAAATTCCCGATTTATGCAAGAGTAGTTGTTCTGTTTACAATTTACTTTTATACCTTAATACAGATGAAGCCATGTTGGATTGTGCATTTGACACAGAAAAACTTTTCATCTATCCGATTTATCCCACTTAGCACAGAATATTGTGTCACAGCATCCCATCCAATTAAAGAGTTCACCATTGAAAACAATGGTGCTTTGGTATGCTAATGAAAAGGTTAAATGCATTAAATGTGTTAAGATGACGTTAGATAACACAGCTTCTTCAGTTAACCCTGAGTCATGACGCATTTAACTCACAAATCCCAGTGGCTGTACATGTCACCATAAACTTGCATTTAGCCTATGATTGTGAAATGTGCAAGCCTTTTCCTTTTTTAGATTTTCCTTAAATAAACAATTTTTAATTACATCACCTTTGTTACGATGGTCCATTTTTGTGCCAGCCTCCTAATTCAGAAGATATGTTCACTTTAAGCATGCTTGTACATTATCCATGAGTGTTTGTGGGCAATAATGTGGTAATCTAATATTAATCTAAATGAGAAGTTATGGTGCGTTAATGCTTGAGCTGTTGTATGATTATAGTACATTCATTTGAAAATATTGTGTTCATGATCTTAACTAGTGATGAGAGAATCTGTCCCACAAATCCATGCCTGACACATCACTGATCTTAACTGAATACACAATGAAAATTAAGCTTGAACACAAGAGAGTTAGAGTAAACAGCAGAGAATAATGGACTATGCCAAAATCCCACTCTGTGTGTTTGATATTGCAAAAACAGAGTTGTTCAGGTGTTCATTTCCCAACAATAACATATGCTATTCAGTGTAATACATCAATCCTAAACAACTCCTCACAAATAAATATCTGTGTCAGTGAGCATGTTTGGGAATGTCAGGAATTTAAAGTTAATCAGGCACTTCCATATTTATAATTATAGATGCAGCAATGCATTTCTGTATTTCATACCAGGGACACTGAACATTCAAAAAATCCAATCCATGGAGAATATATCCTGGCAGATCGCCCAGTGTCAGCAAGTAAATTATTTAACTGTTACTTTATGTGTAATTGTTGTTCCATTTTCCATTTGCTCTTATTACATTTAGAAATAAGCCAGTTATGCCAATGTGAGCCTATGCCTTTATTGGAAATTACTATTATGTAAGGTAACTGTAGTATAGAATAATAAAAAAACAATAAATTGGATTCCTGAGCTGCTACCAAAGGAATAGAATTAAGCCTCTTCCTGATCTTGCTTGTGAGTTTGTACATGCCTGTTATAACACCACCACACACAACTAATTGTGGATCACACATAATCACACATAATTCACTGCTTGTTCTTCCCAAGCAGTGTGTTTTTTTTTTTAAAGAGCATGCAAAATAGAATTTTTCGCAACATTGGGTTATTGTAACACCCACCACTGGTTTTGAGCCC
>CM044446.1:34915228-34954663 GCA_024363595.1 Xenopus borealis
AAACCTATAGTTTTTTCAGGAGAAACTAAGCTTTCTAAATCTGAAAATCCAACTGATTTAGAAAGCCTCATGTCTCTCGAACGTTCCAATACCAGATATGTATAGTTTTAGGGAGATTTAGAACTACTGTACAGCAAAAACTACCAGCAGAATATTACCGAATTTTGAAAGCACCAAGGCAGAAAACAGCATACTTTAGATTCCAAGGTCAAAAAATCCTGAAACAGTACTTTTACCACAGAAAACCATATATTTTTGGAAAGTACACATTCTGCTGAATCCAAAATGGGTGACTATGTCTCTCTACTCCTAAATACCAAACATCAATGCTTGTCTGAACATAGAGGTTTTTATAAAGAAAAGACACCCTGAAAAAACACCCTGTATATGATTTCCATGAGTCCACTGAACAGTTTGATGCCCATTGTGCATAGGTTTACCAAAGTATCTGGCATTTAGAGACCCCAACATGAAGTTGCCGCATCCAAATTGTCAAGGACTTCAGCTAATAAAAATCAGCACACTGACCGCAATTTTTGTGGGGTATCAACACAGAAATATAGGTTTACCCCCAAAAACCATATACAGTATTTTTTGAAAGTACACATTCTACCAAATATAAAATGGGTACCCATACCTTTCTGCTCCAGCAAGGCTTTCGCACAATTGTCAGTTTTGTGAAATATCTGAAAATTGCCTCAAAGCCTCAACTTTCCAGCATTATCTCGCCTGTGTTTCACCATATACCAAGAAAAATCACCCTAAATATGGTTGCCAGGGGCCCTCCAAACAGTTTGGTGCCCATTGTGAATAGGCTTACCAAAGTATCTGGCATTTAGAGGCCCCAAAATAATGTTAGCGTATCCAAATAGACCTGTGGGTAACTTCAGCTAATAAAAAAATCAACACATTGACTTTGTGGAGTAAAAACACAGAAATGTAGGTTTACCCCCCAAACCCATATATTTTTGGAAAATACACATTCTACCGAAATATGCCTTTCTGCTCCAAACTACTGAGTCACAAGGCTGTCCCACAATTGTCGGTTATGGTGAAATATCTGAAAATTGCCTCAAAGCTTCAGCTTTCCAGCATTGTAATGTCCATGTATCCTTAGGAGCACAGGGGTCTACTAAACAGTTTGATGGGCAATATGCATAGATATACCAAACTATGTGGCACAAAGAGATGCCCAAATGTGTATATGAATTTTCACAGCTGAAGCACCCTGGTATGTGCATTACTGTATGTGATATAAGACCCCCTAACAGTACAGAGACACTAGAAAACCATATATTTTCAGAAAGTGCACATTCTGAAAAATCCAATATGCGTACATATGTGTTTCTACTGTAAACTGCCAAACAGTAAAGCAATGCTGAACGTAACTTTTTTTTTTCTTCAAATTTCTGAAAATTGTCACAAAGCTTGAATTTTACCACATTATATGCCCCACATTTCATAAAGTATCAGCATAAAACAACCTACATATGAATGCCAGGGGTCTACTATATGCATAGATAAACCAAACTATGTGGTACACGGAGACGCCCAAATGGATATAAAGTAAGGTAAGATTTACAAGGCAAAACAAAATAAGACAGAAAAGTGTTAAATGCAAATAAATTACTAAAATCCACTATTACCACAAAAATCACAAAAACAGCCATCAAAAGTTTGAATATTTTAGCTTGGCAAAATAGGTTTTACGAACAGAAAAAGCAAGCAACACCTATGCAGAGCTGAAAATGCAATATAATCACTGTAATAACATACAAAAGATATTGCACAGTACAGTTAGCGAATATGCTATTCGAAATGGTGATAAAACATTTTTTTCAGCCAAAAAAGAAAGTAAGAAAAAACCCCAAAAATTTTTGAGAGCCTGATTGACTCATTCAGCAGTTCCATTAGACTGACAGTAATGGGCAGAGGAGAACTGAAGAGAAATGTTAAGAGACTTGAAAACTAGACTGACAAAACTTGCAAATTAATTTGGTACCTCTATCAGAAACTACGTCAGCAGGAAAACCTTGAAGGCAAAATGTGTTGAATTAATAATTTGGAGTTCCATGGCAGATGTGTCCAATTTTACTAAATCTGTCTACCACTACCCAAATGACTAGAGAAGAGTTCAATTCAACAAGTCCATGGCAAGATGGGTCCAAGTCTGAGAAGGAATGGGTAGTGGTTTAAGCAAACAGTTAGGGAGGGAATGACTGGACTTAGACATAGCACAAATAGAACAGGATGCAACAAAGTCCTTAACATTTTCTGCATCGAGGGACACCAAGCGAGATAAGGCAATAGTTTTTTTTAACTCCTGGATTACCAGCTTGTTTGTAATTATGAGCCTGATAAAGACTGACATGACAAAGATCAGGAGGAATGTAGATTGTGATTGTGCCAACAGGATCTGAGAAGCCATTTGGGGTAATGCTGCAACAACCTGTCTGCTGGGCTTCATATGTCTCCATGCAAGACACCATGCAACGGAGAGCCTTTTCAATGTCAGACTGGGCTTCCTCAGAAGGGTCCATCCCCAACTATAATGTCAAGGCTGCAGCTGGGATTGGAGATTTGGAACCAAGTTCTAAGCAGCAGACTCAATTTTGAAACAAGGTATCCAAGGGTTAAACAAGATTGTTGTCAAATCCAGACAGAAGGTCAGTACAGGCAGCGAAGATTCATAGTCGAAAAATAGGCCAAAGTCAAGATCCAGAAAGCAGTTCAGAATGACGGAATGCATCCAGGAACATCCAAAAAAGAATACATAATTGGGCAAAGATCCTGGGGCTCTGGCGTCTTTGAAACTTTAAATTTGGCTCAAAACAGACGTGCTGATGGCAAACGGTTGACTCACTGACACTGCATTTTGACACAACAACATCATGACTCTGTGACATGGCATGGCATCTTGTCCAATGCATCCAAAGAGGAAAGGAGCGCCCATGGGCAATCCTTACAATATATAGTATTTTAAGCTACATTTAAGCAACTCCATTTATAAGTGTATAGTACTTGTACACTGTAGGGTTGTGATACTTAAGCCATTATTGACAAGGCAACAAATTACCAAACACTCAAGGCCAGTGTAGCGGGGCTAACCCCTGCATGTTTATTCAATGTCAGTGATGTAACATTTCGGGGGAGTGCCCCTTCGTCAGACATGCAGATCCATTTACAAAACAGGTCTTTATAGCCAATAACATTAGTGATTAATTAAAAGAGCTTGGCCGTATCAATTGGAGAGGCTGGGGAAAATAGTAAATTGTTTGCTTCACATCTTAAGCCATTATTGACCACTGTATGTATTCAAGTGCAATACTTATAGTCATCATGGCTACTTAAGTTAACCATATATGTATAATACATATAAGTAACCAGGCTGCTGCATTTAAGCCAGTGTACTATACGCATACAGCACTTCTAATATGATCTGAATGTATCTTAAAACAAACATGATGCGTCCCCAGATCAATGAGGTGTGAATAACAAACATACACAAGCAAATATGACCCATAACAGCATAACTAGAAACACAGTGTTTCTTAATTGCTTTAAGCATCCAAAACACAGAACCATTGAGTTGCTTTAGTATATACATTCAGTTTAGTTGTTACAATAATTAGTACTCAAACCAGAAAGATGTGAACTTGTGCATTCAGGCATGGTTCATCTAGACACAAATCTACTGAATGTTTAGCATAAACATTTAGGTGTGGATGTTACATCAGCTAACCCCAAACACAGCTGAACTGTTTTAGCATACATATTCAGGTTATATTAGCCATCTCTAGGACCAATGAACTATTTTATCATACATGTTCAGGTTTGGCTGTTACATTATGCAAGACTGAAAACACTACTAAAGAACATATACAGGTAATATTAGCCAGCTCCAAAATAACTGAAATGTTTTAATATATTTCAGGTCTGGGGGTTATATTACCCAGCTGCAGAATCACTGAAATGTTTTAGCATACATATTCAGGTCTGATTTTGCATTATGCAAGACCAGGGATGCAACCTCACCCCTTTAAAACCAAACCCATGGAATCTGCAGCCTATATAGCTAATTAACAATTAATTTAGATGCATGCAGCAGACTGAACTGATTTATGTGCAGCCATGCATCATGAATGCCAATTAATTGCTAATTAGCCAAACTGGCTGTGTATTCCATATGTGCTCAGTTTTAAAGGTGTGAGGTGGCAAAACTGTGAACACTTTGCTAAAGATCCAATTGCTATACATACTAACTGGCTGCCATTCCCAGGCTATACAGTATACCAGTATACATACTGGTAGAACAGAATAGTTGAGATATTGCCAGACACACTGTTCCCTAGTTTCTAAAACTAGCTGGACTTTGGATGAGATATTCAGAGCACTCAGCAGTAAACTCAGTTTAAAGCTCACCAACTTGTGCAGTAACTAACAGAACCCTGACCAAAAATTCCAAATGCTTCATTGTGAACTGCTACAGAGATGAGTAGGGAGGGAAACCTACCTATTCATTACCTACATCTGAATACTGCAAGGCAGAGTAACTACCTAATTACCAACATCTGGAGCCTCCACAGACCAGCATTGCACTTGCATCTCTCACACAGTTTACAGACAGACATAGGAAATCAGGTTTCTGCATGTACACAGAGCTTGAACATTACCACCACCGTGGTAACCCTGGGACTCCAAAACCAGGAGTGAATCCCATTGTCCCAATAGGCTGAGTCAGCTGAAACCTCTGAAACTAAAATTGTAGCCATCTCCCTCATAAGGGTTTAGGGATCACATACACCACTGCCACAGACATTCACATACATGGATGGGGCACAAAATATAGGCAAGCTAGGAAGGTGCAAGGATCAAGGGCAAATGTGATATCTGCCACAACATCATAGTGGCCTACCTTATCCAGTAGATAAAGGATACCATATAAATTAGGTTATTTGCATGGGGGGGTTAAAATATGACAAAGACCAAAACCCCAGTCCTTAGTTTGATTTTTGGAAGGCCTCATGCTTTATCAAGGCTAAAAAACTTGCTTATAATGGGAGCAAAAAACTGAAGTAGGAGGACAAAAAGACTCCAGTCTTGGGGTGGGATTGGGCTTTTAAAGCTTGAGGGGGGGACTTCTGATGGGAACAGTTGGGCAGGGCAATCCCACTGAAAAGCAGCACAGTGGCCACTCTTCCTCTTCCCTTGTACCAGGGGAAGGGCAGTTGGCACTAATTCTCTGAGCTGCCTTGTACCCTGCCACTTTGCTGCTCCAACATCATGTTTAATCAAAGAACTTACGGCTGTAGTTAGTGATGGGAGAATCTGTTGCATTTCGTTTTGCTGAATAATTCGAATTTCCAGCGAAATTTGAGAAACGCGCACTTGCTTTTGACGCACAACAGTATTATTTTTACGCACACTGCAATTTGATAAAACCCATCTTCTATGAGTGTTTTGTTTGTGTCGCCTTTTTCCAGCTTTGGGGCTACCAATAAAACATTTTCCCTTACTTTCAAGCTTTGTAGACTGTGATGATAAAGGAATATGGCATCTCTTGCTTTGTGTCTGAATGTGCTGAATAGCATTGGAGTCAATGAGAAGACCAATTCACAAAAAAAAATGAAATTAAGCACAACGGTGCTGCATGAAAATAAATAAATTTATGTTGCATGAGGATGAGGAGGGTTCTCCCTCCAGCTGTGCATGAGGTCCTTCAACTGCTGAACCTCCCTGGTCAAAAAGGCTACCTGCTGCACCAGGCCAGGTATCAGGTTGTGGTGGTGGCGGGCCTCGGTCTGTGTAGCAGCATCTGCTGCTGCTACAATTACCACTTCCTCGCCCTATGGAGACAGTGGTTGTGGTGCTGGAGGACTTGCAGCAGGCGCAGCCGGTCCTTCTCTGTCATTTTCCTCTTCCCCCTCATCTGGATCTTGGATCCACTCTGCTGGCAATCAAAGAATTTAAAATCAAAGTAATACAACACTTGCATTTGTACAGTACATATTACACAGGAGAGCTGTTATGTTACTACAAGAAAACCATCATCAATAAGGATGGAAAGTATGGGGCGGGCAAAATCATTAAATGGGGTTGTTCACCTTTGAGATAACTTTTAGTATGATGTAGAGAGGGATATTCTGAGACAATTTGCAATTGGTTTTTATTTTTTATTATTTGTGGTTTTTGAGTTATTGAGATTTTTATTCAGCAGCTCTTCAATTTGCATTTTAATCGATCTGGTTACTAGGGCCCAAATTCCCCTAGTGCCCATGCAATCATTTGAATAAGAGAATGGAATATCAATAGAAGAGGGCCTAAATTGAAGGATCAGTAATAAAAAGTAGCAATAAGAATACATAGATACATAACAGAGCATTTGTTTTTTAGAAGGGGACGGCGACTCACTTTGAAAGCTGCAAACAACCAGAAGAAAAAGACAAATAACTATAAAACTATAAACAATAAATAATAAAAAAACAATTGAAAAGTTGCTTAGAATTGGCTTAGAAAAGGAGAACCACCCATTTAAGAGAGTTTTTTTGCAGCAGATAATCTTCATTTGACAGCTCATTTACTTGTTATCTAACTTGTCTGCAATTATATGACAGTCAAAGTCAACTGTTCCAATCCTAATTAAAGCATTCACTTATGTTGGAGCCATTAAGGGGTGATCGCTAACTATTCAAGGTAGGCATTTTAAGTCCGCCCACAGAAAATTTATCAAAGGTTTCTCTGCATAGCGCTGTTCCAACTCTACCTACTCTTTCTTATTGTCTCCTAGAGACCACAATTTTATTTGTCAAATAAATTGACACATAATATAATTGTACATCCGGTAAAGCTAACCCTCCTCTTTCCTTTGGTAGTATTAGTTTTCTATATTGGCTCCTACATGGTTTCCCTTTCCAAACAAATTTTATAATCAATATTTGAACTTTCCTAAAAAAAAAAGCATCTGGTATCATTATTGGCATTGCTTGTAAGTAAAAAAGTCGGCATTAAAATCATTTTCACTGCTTATATATTCTACCTAGCCATGATAAATTAATTTTGCTCCACATATTTACTTTATCTTGAGTTAATGCCAGAAGAGGTACGAAATTGATGTGATAGAGATTGGACATATTAGGGGTGATATTCACTCCTAAATATCTGATACTTTTGTAGCACCCTATTATGTGTGCAGACTATTTGAACATTATGTTGTGGGACTATAATTATTATTAATGGACAACAGATTACTGCTCCCCTGATATGATAAAACAGAGACTGCACACACTTGATATTTCTGGAGGCAGAACTATTGCTTGGGGTTAAGAACTACATTACCAACAAGCCCTTGCTACAGGAAGTGCACAGAGACAGCCAATAAGGGCCCAGCCTGGGGAACCGGAAAAGGAGGGGGAATTAACCAGAAAGGAAGACTGGGCTGTGCTGGAAGACATGGGGGCAAATTTACTATTATTCCCAAAATATTTGCTCAACCAAATTCATAATTCGATAAGTATTCAACCATTGCATACTTATCGAATTGTTTTAG
Source organism: Xenopus borealis (assembly GCA_024363595.1). NCBI lineage: Eukaryota > Metazoa > Chordata > Amphibia > Anura > Pipidae > Xenopus > Xenopus borealis. The sequence goes on from CM044446.1 coordinate 34,922,775, forward strand.
GCTATCATCGATGAATTGGTACGATCACATACCGATAGTTCGATTTCACAAATAAATCATGAAATTTCCTTCGAGCATCCGAAAAATTCATACGATTTGAACGCTCTGATCGTACGAATGGTATTTGAGCAGGACTTAGCCTCAGAAGCCTATGGGGAACTTCCCATAGGCTTGTATTACAATTTGGTAGGTTCAATCTGGCGAAGTAGGCTGTCGAATAACTTTAAAATTTTGATTCCTTCAATCATCGAATGATGGAATGATTGAATATCCCATCATTCGATCTATTCGATATTCGATGATCGAAGAGGCCACATTTGAATATATGATTTCACGAAAAATTTGTACGATCGGTATTTGATCGAACTTCGATCATTTCACACAAATTTAGTAAATTTGCCCCTAAGTGACTGTGAGTGTTGTGTTGCAGCCAGTTCAGTGATTAGCCAGAAAGAGAAGCTGCCACTAATCTGCAGAGGAAGACACTGCAGCTTTGCTGAAAGTTGTTTCCTGTTACTCCCTGGAGGGAAAGTGCACAGGGTTCCAGTAGCCAGTGTGATCCTTGGTTGTGGCCTTCCAACCATATTTGATCAGGAGGAAACTCCAGTGAGAGGAGAAGCAGAGTTCCTCGTAAACTGTGAGTCGCCATTAACCCCTGCCCTGCCAGTTTGGGAGATTAATATTCAGCCTTATTCTATTTGTGAGACTGTGTGGTTTCTACGGACAGAGGAGCATCTATGTTGCTGGATGTTTTCACATTTGTTCAGATGTGCCTTTTTTCAATCATCAGCTGAGAGTGTTTCCGTGAACCAGCAAAGTTGCTGAGGTGATTTCAGGGATTACACAGTCAACTCATCCACCTGCAAGGATTATAAGTAAGACTGACAGCATTGTATTCATCACAAGGGGCCCCCACCGGTACACACACTATATCCAGCTGGCAACTTGTCGGGAGGGACTTAGGTTTGCACACCAGGGTTACACTGGGCTATTCTCACAGCATGGTTATTGTTGTTATATTATTGTTATTAACTATCATTCCAAGTAACTAAGCTCCTTTTCTTACAGTTTCAGCTGTTAAATAAAAATAGGGTTGTGCCTGTTGCACAGCCATTCTTGTTTGCTTGGTCAATGTATCTTCGGGTTTTTTTAATGCTGCTTAGTTGGCTAATTTGTTATGATTGAGGCCTAATATGGCTTCTAAAAATGTTGCTTCTAATATTGCCGCTTTGTTGGCTAATTTCTTATGGTTGAGTCCTAATATGGCTTCTAAAAATGTCACTTCTAATGTCACTTCTAAGATTGCAGCTTAGTTGGCTAATTTCTTATGGTTGAGGCCTGCCTCATGTAATTCTTCTGGTTCTAATATAATTGATTAAAAAACTACTGTTGTTGCTGTTGTTGAGGCTCGAAAAAGCTCTTCCACACACCCATGAGATCTCCATCTTTGCTGCTGCTGCTAGGCCCCTGTCTCTACTTGGTGTGTAGTAGTGGAAGCCTGAGATGTGTCAGACTGGGGCAAGGCCTCCACTAGTTTTGAGCACAGAGCCCTCCTCAATTGACCCACCCTACTCTCTCTTTGGCTGGGTACGCAGTCCTACGTGTGCCAGTTGCCCCACTGAGACCCAGAGCCACCTGCTGCTGTTGCTGCTGTGTTGTCAGCTGCTGTGATTGCAGCTGTTGCTGCTCTAGAGTGCCTGGGCTGGGCATAGTACATGGTTTGGCCTGTTGTGGGGTTGGATGCCCACAGCCAGCACCACTGCCTCTTCCTCCCCTCCTTCTTGCCACCACCACCACCACCCAGACCCACCCCCCTCTCCCACGGCAGAAGAGGGAAAACTATAAACTGAAATCCGCAACCTCCACTTGCACTGACTCTCACTAAAATAACTAGCTGAATAAAACATAAATCTCTCTTTTAAACCTGCTCTCTCTAACCTAACAAGAACGCCGCCTCTGCACCTCCTTATATAGACAGTGGGAGGGCTCAAATATGATTGGCTTCTGTTGGTGACGTACCTTCAGCAACTTGCCGCACGTCGGAAAATTTGACACATGGCAAATTTTCACAATGGTTTCGCGAAAAACATTTGTCCCTGGCAAAATGCGCAAATTCGCCACGAATTTGACTATGGCAAATTTTTTCGCCCATCTTTAGTAGTAACATTTATTTTGGACTGATGAGGGCATGAATAAATGTTGAGCATAAAAAGAGGGGACATGTCTGGAAAGGAAATTATTACTTTTTATGTTTAATTCATTAAACATGTGTTGCTCACACCATGCTGTATGTTCCATAGCAACATATTGAACTGCCCACTCATTACTTATGCCATTAATATATGCATATTTGCTTCCACAGATTAAATTCTCTTGCAGGTTCATAGCAGCGAAGGACATATGTGTTTTAAATTAAAGTTGAATTAAGCCTTACATAAAGCTGTAGAACTGCATCAATTATTTCTCTAAGGCAGTTGACCATTAATTAGAGAGTTGCAAAAGAATTCATAAATAAGAATGCTTCTTCTTAGCACCATGTTGCTAATATTGCTGTTCTATATTTATTCATTTAGTGTATAATTCTAGCTTCATGAACACTAATCAAACATAAGGAGGGTAAAATCTTTTTGCTAGGAAATATGTTTTAAATGCTTCCAATTCAAAATCCAGTAACAAAGTAAAAGGAACCAGATATGCAAAAATTAGGTGAGACTCCCATTGGAAGATATTGTTTTTATCTTTAAATGTAACAACTGTCTCTGGAGAGCCAGGAGTAGTCATATCACCATCAAGAGTGTTGTTAAATCATCTGGTATTTGTAATAGGCAAGAAAAGTGTTTGGTCGGAAAACAGTTTTTATATCCCCTATTAAAATATTATATGTGCCTCTTGGATTGTTTTAAAAATGTACCTTAAATGTTGTTTGTGTGCTACATGGTCAATATAAAAAGTAAAAACCACTAATTACAGTATGAAGTGGCAGTGCTATAAACAAAATCATTTTTTTTTTCTGTTGGAATTATATTAACATGCTGTGTTTATTGATGTGACTGTGTACTCAAATAAGTGAGCAGTAACAATATCTCTTTACTTGACCATTGTCTGTATTCTAGATCACCCATGCCTCCCAACTCTCCCATTTTCTGTGGGACAGTCTCAATTTTGACAGCTCAGCCGCAGTCCCTGCTTTTTTGTTATAACGCTCCTAATTTCTCTTTGATCTCCTGCACTGCTCCAACAAAAGATAGGTTTTTCTCTGCTTTTTGACAGAGAACACTAGAACACTGAGCAGCTGCACTTCAATATATTTGTAACAATTTAAGAGATGCAAAGAAACAATTGTAACAATTTATGATAAACAGGTCTCTTGGGGAAATGGTGGCTCACAGCTCAAAGGACAATTTCAGCTTCATGAGCAAAACTGTTACAATACATGGCCCCTAAAACTCTCAGAAATGCATTCAAAGTTTCATAATCTGCCAAATTTTGTAAAATGGGTATTGTAATTAGGTGGTGGGACCATAAAATGGGTATGGTAAAAACTCAAATTTGCAGTTCTGTGTGTGCCAGTCAGGAGACACAGCTCAGCCCTGTCCTTGATCTAAGAGCAGTAACCACAGGGTTGCAAGTGAAAATTACCCCTAAGAATTGGAGCACTCATATTAAACAAATGTACTGCTCACTAAATTCAGTAAGCTAATCAGTTCACTAGTATGATAACAGAATTAAGCTTCAGAAACAATTTAGATTTTCTACACAGGTAGCATCATTTGTGCAGATACATTATGCAAGATACACATGGGAATGTTTTACCTTTTGCTTTCAGCTGGAGTCACTATAATCTCATTTGGATGGTTGTTTTAGTCATTTAATGAAACAGGGGGTCTTTCTGTGCTAAATTTGTGTCTTCATGTTTTTTGCTTACAGGATTGCCTAGGACATTAAAGAGTCAATTGTATATATTTGTGTATCCGCACCTCCTAACGCCTCAATTTATTGAATTAATTTTGTATGGAGAATGTATGCTGACAACTTCCAATAATTGAATTATATGTACAAAAAAGGAGAAAAAAGGGGAAGTTATAAATTGTCGCACCATTCTATTGTCATGACCAGTGATCCCCAACCAGTAGCTCACAAGCAACATGTTGCTCTCTAACCCCTTGGATGTTGCTCCCAGTGGCCTCAAAGCAGGTGCTTATTTTTGAATTACTGGCTTAGAGGCAAGTTTTGGTTGCATAAAAAACAGATGTCCTGCCAAACATTCTCTCCTGTAGGCTGTAAGTCCATATAGGGGTTACCAAAAAGCCAATCAGAGCTCTTATTTGACATCCCCGTGGACTTTTTCATGCTTGTGTTGCTCTTTTTTAAATTTAAATGTGGCTCACGAGCAAAAAAGGTTGGAGACCCCTGGTCATGACTGATCATTTGATGTCATGACAATAGAATGGTGTGACAATTTATAACTTCTAGTGATGGGACAAATTCCCGCGATTCGCCGCTGGCGAATAAATTTCGCTTTGCGAAAATTCGGCAGAAAAACGAGTCGCGCTTAGTTTTTGACGCGACGTGCCGAAAACGACGCGACGCGCGTCGGAAACGTCAAAAGCGTCCCGCGACTCGTTTCGTTTTCGCCAATTTGCAAATTTCTCTGGAAATTCGCTAATTTTTCGGTGAAGCGAATCTTGGGAGATTCACCCATCACTAATAACTTCCCCTTTTTTTCTACTTTTTTGTACATAACATTAAAAAGTCAACCATTATCCTGAGTAAGTCAGAATTGGAAAAAAAACAGACCTGTTGAGAAGATGGTTAAATTCAAACCCCATCAAAACATTATAAATTGAATTGTACAAGCAGTGATACATATTAACCTCCAAAGAAACAAATTCTATTTTAGTAGTAATAACCATTGATTTTAATTTTTCTGCCCATATTTCAGACTGAAACCATTATGATGAAATGATGATTCTGGGAGAATAATTTTGCTTACTGCATCAGCCAAAAGAAAAATGAGTTTTGGCTGGAAAACAAAAACAAATTCCCTTCACCACACAGCACTAAAAGACTAACAGATTGAACAGCAGACGAAAGGTAAGAACAAGAAATAGAAACTATATCAAGTATTGTAAAACATCAGAGCGCAATTACACAAGCTGCAGAAATATCCCTACATGTGAAGCCATAATGATTAACAGGCCACTTATGTGAAAGGCAAGCAGATGTATGAATGCAGTTTACAAAGAACTTTCCGTGGTGCTGAAACTGCACTGGACCAGAATGATTTCACATTTCTCTTCTTTTCACATCAAAATGTTGTACAAGGACAATGAAAAAGAAAGCAGTATGTTGTAGGAACAGTATTGTTTAATTTTAGTACTTTAGCTTATAAAACGTAGTGGAGCTCATTTATAAATATCGCGTAGGGCAGAATGATTTGCACAGTGAAAATATGTGCCCTGCATCTGGTTATATTTATAAAGCTGAATAAGACTGTGCAAACAGATTTGTGAATTTGTTTTTCACACTGCAAATGTCTATAAGATCTTTTTAAATATGGCAAAAATCACAAATTGCAAATATTTATGCGCACACACTGCATTTAAATATTTGAAAAACTGTTTAACAAATCGTGAATTTAAGTTACTTTCAACACTATTTTTGCGCACAACCTCGCAAAGTGCCTTTACTCACGCACAGACCTGTCTCATTTGCGAAAATTTGTTCACTATGCGAATTAGCTACCTGAAAGATGGGCACAGCAGTGCAATATTTTAGTGATCAGGAAAAAGCATGGATAAAAAACCATTTGCAAAAAATTTGCAATGCACAAACTTTATAAATGACACCCAGTGTATTTTTAATATTTTACTACACTAGGATAGAAAAGGTTGCAGGTTTTACTGAAGTTACCCCCAAACATGTAGGCTAGATGCTGTATGATAGTTATCTTTTGTGGCAAGGTCAAAATTAGGATACCTGGGAAAGTCCAAGATGAAGCTTACATATCTCTCAGGTTCCTAACAAAATCATTCCAGGACTACTAATCCAGCCCTGGTGTTTTACCTGAGACACCTTACTTGGATAGTTAAAAAGCAGCATAAGACAATGGAGTGCTCCAGTTTGGAAAAAGATACAGTAGAGCAAGCTCTATGAGCTCAGTTAGAGGCATGGAATACCTTAAGGTTGGATTTTTGTTGTGATATCCTCTGTTTGAGATAGGCTTTTGGCTCATTTATTCTTAGTTTGAAGATTACATTGTGTTATTTAGATGCCCATTAAGAGGCAAGGAGTTTTTTTTAAACTGAAGTCAAAATAAACTGCTTGTTGTTTCCCCCATAAAGTTGGTCCCAGCCACCTAATATGTTACAAAGGTTTTTGGTCTCCACCAGTCAACTCTGGTGGTTACACTAACAGTAATTTAACACCATTGTTATCTTCGTCAAGAAGTGGTTAACAAAGATCAAACCATGTAACACTCTAGGTCTATGAGATTGCAAAGCTCCCAGGCTAATGTTATGTAACTAAAGACAAGACCTCTCTTGCATTGTGAAGTCAGTGTTCCTAATCCAACAATGGTGTACATGATGATAAGGTTGCAAGGAAAAAAAAAAACATTTTTGCCCATCTACAGTTCACTAAAGACCACATAGATAAGTCAGAAGGCTGGAAGAATGTTCTGTGGACTTGTAGGAATAAAATAGAATTTGTCTTAAATGAAAACCATTAGGCTTGCTAAAACACTGCATTTTAGCATAAGAACCTTTGAGTAAGTGTCCTAATAGGTACCAAACACGTTGGGCATTTATTCTCTATCCTAATAAATTATATTTTACTTTTGCTTAACTCTTTTTATGTTTTGATTTTTTGAGGCATCTCGCTATATCCTCTTAACTCTCAGCCATTGGTATGCAGCATTAGACTGGGGTGAATAGTGAGACTTTCTTTTCAACTCTTTTCCCTTGTGAACTATTGAATATATTTGGTGTGGTGCCACCATTGTGTTATTATTTTTCAACATGAGTTTTATGCACTGCATATTCTCCATATAGGACTAGACCCAACATAGCATTGCTTTGTATAGAAACACTAGCACCATAAAACATTTAGGTGATTCAAAGTAATGAAAATATTATGTACTGCCCTATCCTGGTAAAAAATTGTGTTTTGTTTAGTGTGTTTCGTTAAAAAACTACTATAGTTTAGATAAGCAAGCTGCTACTATGGTGTAATACTTCAAGCTGAAAACACTTAAAGCTGAAAAAGAAGGAAGTCACACAATACTGCAGATCACAGATAAGGTCTGTAGAATACAAAGGGCTTGCTAAAAATGGGCTAAACTATGTATCTTCAGTACTTATCTAAGAGAACATATCTAAGAACTATAAGCAAGCTGAAACTGTTAGAAAACACATGTACAACATATATTATTCCTCTTGGGTAGCTAGGATCATAGACGACTCTGCAAGGGGCTAGTAACCCAAATGCTGATGTCTTAAAAAGGGGGAGGGAAGGTTTATTGATTCTTTATTAAACACATTGTACCAGAAGCTTACTAACTGTGTAACTGTATTACTGTAATGCCTGCAGAAACTGAAATAAAACAACAAATTCTAGATTATGCAATGCAATGTATGGTATAAAGCATAAGGCAAACAATGATCAATCATAGAGCTGTGGAAAATGTTTATCAAAACAGTTAACAAAGCAACAGAAATTGATTTTAATACAATGTTGGAATAATTTATTTATATATTACAGAAAGTCATTTTATGACTATTCTATCAAGCTTACAATGCAGAGGTAATCCATTAGGAAAAATTCAATTGCTCATTTGAAAGTATGTGCTTTTTGCTTTGTAATTACCAAATTCAGTTACACTTCCTCTCTAACAAATCTTATTTTTGGAAGTGTGAAGTCTTACAATACAGTTTGATTTTTCTTTGTCTTTTTTCTTTCGTTAGCTGCAATTAAATGAAAATAGCTCACAAATACCTTATTTCCATTTAATCCAATTAATTCTTTTTAAATGTCTGACAGACGTGCAGATACGTTAATCTGTCTTATCGTATATTTATGAATTCATATGGAAGTTTTATGACTGTATAGGCTGTGCCATGCAGAGAATAAATACGCAAATTGCAAGATGTAATGCTATCAAAATGTCAAAAAAATTTGAATGAAATAATAAAAGAACACTGTAATTGATTACTACCTTTTAATTTGAGTCTTCTTTCAATCAATAAAAGTAAATCATTTTATTACCAACCCAAAACATTTTTATTGGATTGAATGTAAATGAGGCAGAACATGTAGTATGCTATTTTCTGCCATATCGAAGACTTTTTTAGCCTATTGCTTCTCTTTTTACCCATATTTAATACATTTTTTAAATAATACATTTACATTTATAGATCAAATGCATGAAATCACCCTTTGTCTGTTGTATTGTACAGTATTTGTACTTGCAACTAATTAGATATGTAATATACAGAATATATTTATATGTGTGTGTGTGCATGTGTCTGCCCAAGAGAAAATAGAAAGAACATTAATTTACAGTGAAGCCATTCATCTGAATTTGACTAAGGTCAGGCAAGAGAATTTAGAGGTCAGTGATATGATTTGCTTGATATTTGAATCAGCAATTAGCACAAGATGGTGTCAATTTAGGATATAAGTTTATAACAGTGCCACAAACTGGCAGGCTTTACCTAGGAAGTCCCACAGATACAGTGTACTTGAGTATAATTAACATTTGCCTCCTATTGTAGGCCTTTGATAGAATGATTTATACAGTATATACATTTTTATACTTTATTTCTTTGCATTAATAACCCTATGGAGTGTTCCTTTCTTTTCCTCTGTTTTTCCCTCTACTCCTAAGGATTTGTACTGATTTACATGTTAATGAACACTGGTGTGTATGATTATTTTTACCTTGTAATTGGTTGTGCTGTCTTCTATTGTGATTGTATGTTACCCTCTTATAAGGATTGTTTGGGGGCACAAAACGCTTCAGGCTGTCTTTTTGTATGTCCTAATAAATGGATTGAACTTTTAACTACATTTGGACATTATTTTTTGGATGAAGTACTCACATCCATTTATATTCAGTAGTTCATGTGTAGCCAAGCCGCAGTTAGTCTGGTATTCTACGGGCTTTAATATTATTATTCCTTCTGGTTGCAAAGTTTCAGTAAAGCTGATAGCTTCCAGTCCAAATAATGTGGACCAGGAACCATTATTCCAGTTTTGTTCTTGGTCCTGTATCTCCCAAGAACATATAGGGGCAGATTTATAAAGGTTTGAATGGTAAATTCAAATTTTTTTAAATATTTTTTGTCAAAATATGAACGTGAAAGAGTCAAAAACTCCAATACAATGTTTTCTGTGGAGTATCCGCAGGTTAGTAATAGTTAAACACCAGAAAAAACAAATTGAGGTGCCTGTGGTTGCTATCACTCAGTCTTACAGCAACCCACAGGGCCTCCAGCTAACCAGTTCGGATATAGGTAGTGTGTGAACTATTAAGACATAACTTTTAATGAAAATCTCTTAAAAATGTATATACTGCAACACACGCCGAAACAAATGACACACTAGTCCCTATATATTGCGGGAGCAGTGCGGGACCATGTCCCTAAAATACATACATTAAAACCTGCAAGCACAGGTGAGACGGTGGTAACACTGGGAGTTACTCAATTCGAGCTAGCAGCTAAGTAATCATGCCTAGTAGCGGTAATAATGACATCTTGTGCTTCAAATAGAAAGGCTAAAAGCGGAGCTGTAATTCCTTTAACCCCCCGCCACCCGCAGTTAGTAATGGATCAAAAGAGAACACATGGCAAACTGCCGCTCGGTAATTTAGCAACTCAGTTGCTACGGGATCCGAAGCCCATTAACCCTCCCTTCCAAGTAGTTCCCCCATACAGTCCTGCCTGAGCTACGTGGGGAACAAGTGGGAGCTACTCCCCCACCGTCCACCTATGCCGCCTGCCCTACGCGTTTCACCGTGACTACGGCTTCCTCAAGGGCATAAGTGATCGGCGCGTGTCTCCTCCATCTTTAAATAGCCGAATGCCGGTATTGAGTCAGTCTGCGCATGCGCCGAATCAGTAGCGGCGAAAGCTGCTCAAGTGCGCTTGCGAGTCTAGTGGTAAGATTGTATATTTAATATGTGAGACTGACACATTGTAACCTACTCCGGATAAGGCTGCATAACCGCTCATATTGAAGCTATTAGGTGTGGAAGTCCTTTGTTTAATCATGAAGGAGAACAAGGCAGTCTATAACTTCTTTGTAGTTGTAGTCAGTATTTCATGTAAGTGATCATAAAAGAAATAGTTTGAACCACTAACATTATTTATGGTAATAAATTTAAGCAAAATTAAAGCAAAATTCCCATCTTGATGTCTGAGTCACAGATTAATGAATTGATATGATTTGGATACGATTTTTGAAGTGTACAATATGTCCAATGGACCTTGATTCTTATTTATTATTCATTACCTTTTATATTAAAGAATATTTTTTTAAAAATATTATTGTAGAGCCAATTTTATAGGAAGGGGGTGAATGTAAAACCCTCATTTAGGCTATTGGGGGTCTTACTGTTTAGCCAATAAAACCATTTGGCTTCTGCCTGTAGCAGTTTCTTGTCAATATCTCCTATTCTGGAGGATGGTTTAATGTGATCAGCACCAACAAATTGCATAACATCTGGATTGCCATCATGAATCTCATTGATGTGTCTGGCTACTGTGGTATTCCTTTTGTTTCTTACATCTCCCACATGCTCAAGTATTCTCCTCCTAAATTCTCTTTTAGTCTTCCCCACATATTTCTTACCACATTCGCAGTACATTATATAAATGACACCCGATGTTTTACAGTTTATGAAATGTTTGATGTTAAATTCATTTATATCTGTTCTGCCTATTATTTTGGTAGATTTACGTATGCAGGGGCATGCTAGGCAATTGCCACATTTGTAGCAACCTTTGTGTCTATAACCTAACCAGGTAGTTCTGTCTGGCTGTTTGTAGTGGCTTCTGACCAGATGGTCACGAAGATTCCTGCTTCTTCTATATGTGACACTTGGTTTGTCACCTATTACCTGTTTTAGGTCACTGTCCTGTTCGAGGATGTGCCAATGTTTTTGTAGAATGTGGTAAATCTCTTTGTGTTCTTTGCAATAATCTTCAACTAGTCTAATAACTTTGTCATGAGAGCTGTTATTGTGTGCCGGGGTTGCCTTCTTGGGCACCAGGAGTGTGTTCCTGTCTGTTGTCAGTGCCTTTTTGTATGCCCTTTTGAGGCAGTTATGACTGTAGCCCCGTTCCCTGAATCTCTGATATAGCTTTTTAGCTTCAATCTTGAACTCATTGTTACTGCTGCAGAGCCGTCTGACTCTCAAATATTGACCTACTGGAATACTCTGAATTAAATTTGTAGGATGTTGGCTGCTTGCGTGCAGAAGGCTGTTAGTCGCCGTGGATTTCCTATACACTGTAGTCTGTATACTGTTGTCAATGCCCCGATAAATACTGATGTCAAGAAAGTTAACTCTAGTATTATTGATTTCTGCCGTAACTCTTAAGTTTATATCATTTGTGTTCAACTTCTCAACAAATTCAGCGAATTTCTTGGGGGTGGAAAAAATCAATTTAAAATTGATTTGAATGTCATTAGAATATTAGCCATTCAAGTTTTTCATAAATAACCTCTAAATGAGTTGTGAGTATATTTTGGGAGAAAAATATTCATATAAATTCTAAATACAACCATTGATAAATAACCCCCATAGGTACACACACCCCTCTTGGAACATACTCCCAAACGTATCTATTGTATTTACAAACTCCCCTTTTCAGAAAGAAAATACAAATTTTTCCCCACTATTTAACCTTTCTGGACTGTAGGTGTGAAGAAATGGACAACGTATGGCAGGAATTACTCATAGTAGGAGATGGAGGCTCAGTAATGTGCTAGTATGAAATCTACTGGTTTGGCAAGTTTAGGCAAGTGGTTTATATAATTGCCCCTCCCCACTAATGATGTCAAACAGGAAGCAGGGTGTTCATGGGTATATAAACTGGCATGGTGGGCCGGTTGGGTGCCAACTGCACTCCCTTATAACATACCAATTTGGGTAATTTTGCTGATCTATTCTTTCTGTAAACAGCATACTAATAGCTGAAATATTAACTAACTAACAAACTCTCTGACCTTTGGAAATCTGTAAATTTGTGCACAGTTCTAGGAAAGCTAAAATCAACATTTTAATAACTAGTGCTGCTCAACTTATGGGAAATGAATTTATTGAATGCCACAAGATTATTTTTATTAACTGAAGAACTGAAGACATATGAAGTGCTGAGCACTAATTAATTTATAATCTGTCATAACTAAGCATCTTATGAGTTTTATGTAAATAGGTTTTTAAAATCACTAGATGATTAATGTTGTTTTATAGATAGTAAGCTAGCCAGCCACAGTTTTTAAGTATGTATAATATTTGGGGAGTTGAGTTTGTGTGTATTACACTAATTTTCTTTTTTTTCCCTCCTGATGGGACAGCAATAAACATTTTCACAGATTTTATAGTTAGTTTTATATATATATTTGTTTCCCAATGCTAGCATAAAGCTTAATTGCAGGGGTGAGTTGTGCTGCTCTGTTCAATTGTGGCAGATCAAAATGTGAGTTTAGATTTTAATAAATAAAAACTCACCCAGGTTTATTCATTCCTTTGGGATTTTTTAGAAGGATATTTATCAATGGGTGAAACTCCCCATTTGATAAATACACTCCACAGGAATGAATAGAATGTGAATGAGTTTTTATTAATTAAAATCTGAACCTACGTTTTGATAAATCTGCCTCTTTAAGTGTTAGCTTGCTTTGGGCAAGGGTACAGTTGTATTTTGTAGGAGATCCCCGGGTAACGGTTCCTGTGTCATTGCAATTGTAAGTTGGTTTGATTCATAAAATTCATTACCTAGTTTGTACGTTCACAGTGATTTCTGTAATACCCCACTGAATTGGGGTTAAGACTGGAGAGAAATTTAGGTTGGGTAAGGGATATCTGCTTTTATCACATTGTAAATTTGGCCTCAGCATTCTGCAATTGCAATCACTGTTTTCTTGGGATAACAGTTTTAGTATTATAAAAAAAAAATAATACTGTAATATTATTAGGAATATAAATAGTAGTTATTCTGCGAGTAGCAGATCATTTCTGTATTTAGCCAATAATGCACTAGCATTATCTTTTTGAGAATATATAAATACGTTTTAACCTGTAAAACCTTTTTTAAATGTTAGGTTTTCATAAAGGCTGCCTTATTTTAATTAATCTCTCATAATTAGTGGCTGATGGTGAAATATTATTATTATTTTGTTTTCAAATAACAAGAAAACATTTTATGCTGTACCAGCATTTGAATGGGCAGGCCTCTGATATTCTCATGCTATATCAGCTTGGGGGACTAGTATTTCTTTCCACATCATGAAGCCTTATACATTAATTGAAATCATTTTCAGTAACATTTTTAATTAAACCTACTTGATTCAGACCCTCATTAGCAGTGCAAGCAGGGACGGATTTTCCCTTAGGGTGCCCGGAGGCCGGCATCCTCCATCACCCCCTCCCTCTCTAGAGATAGCGCACATTGGACTGTTTAACAAATACGTATTGGATACAATCTTGCACTCAGTCCCGGATTTGCAGCAAGGCCGCATAGGACCAGGCCTAGTCTGGCATCGATTAAGACACACCGTTTTCTTGCCGGAGCGCTAGTGCTGAACTGCTAGTGCTCCGGCAAGAAAACTGTGTGGCTTGGCGGCATGCTGCCCCTTAATTGATGCCACCCTAGGCCTGGGCCTATGCGGCCTTGCCGCAAATCCAGGTCTGATTGCAAGATTGTATCCAATATGTATTTTTTAAACAGTCCAATTAATCCAATATCCAAAAAGCTTTGAATTACCAAAATACCATCTCCCATAGACTCTATTTTAATATAGAAATTAAAAATATTTATATTTTAATGGTTTACTTTTTCTTTGTAATTATAATACAGAACATAGAACCTGATATATATTATGTATAAAGTATAATGTTTTTGGAGTAGATGGTTATTTTAAACCTTTCACAGTATCATATCAAATCTTCCAAAAAGACACAAGTAAATGTAAAAGGTGGATGGGTCAGGGTCTGCATAAACCCTCCCTTGGGTTACTATCCACTGGTTTTGGGACCCATGCAAGGGGTCCAACTCCCAGCAACTCCCGGTAGGCACAATCTAATTAGACTCTTTATCCTCAGGTGAGGTCCTCGCTTATGGTATGGAGGAAGGGATTACCACTCTGGTATAAGCACACAGCAATCACTCATGATCAAATAAATCTTGGGCGCCAGTGGTTCTTTAAAACAGCAGAACATTTATTAAACTGATGGTACACTTTACAAGCATGTATTGCAGCAGGTCATTTACACACAGTTGTATTACTCACGGATACTGTCTGATCCTTTTGTTAGTCAGCTTTTTGAACTGAGCTGCCTTTCCTGCCCCTGGTGTACAATCCCCACTGAAGGCAATGTCATAGCTGGTTGGACACTCCAAGTTTCGCGCTATCCCTGAGCTTTACCACTTGAGTCCCTAACCTGGCAGATTTTTTACACCGCAGGGTGCTACCCATTCAACAAATTCCTTTTTGGAGCCTTATCTGCCTATTACAGTTTCTGACCTGAAACTCACTTCTATACTGATGACTACCTCCACTTCATGCCCTATCAGCACATCCCACTTCCAATGGGTGTACTGGACAGAGACAGAACACATGGCAACATCCCTTTTATAACCTCTGGGGAACTACTCCCCCTCCCCTCTGGGAAAAAGGGCCCAGCCTAGCAGACTAACACATTCATTGGGGCATAGGAAAACTTTTACCCTTTTACATATTGACATCTACTGGCCAGTCACTGAACTGCCAGCACAATATTTTCACATAAGACAAACAACAGCTTTCCTTGTGTAACTGAGGACCCAATTTTGGTGTTTAAATTATGCCCAGGGAACAAAGGACCTAAAGGTTATCAAAACCTTTACCCTCCTATACAAATATATTTTAAGGACACATATAATGCCTCTGTACTTTAATAATGCAACATATTTGCATTCACAAGGTATAGGCCTATTCAGCAATACGTTATGGCTTCAATCATTGCTATAAAGGAATGTACAGAGAATACCCATAAATATTTAAGTTGGTAAGGCAAATTTTCTACACTATATTAATGTTGCAGAGTAGCTTTTGTACAATTGTAGATAATTAGCCATTTATTTTAATTGCACCAGTTTTTTATGAATCCTAGTGTCCCTTTTAAGGGATGCTAATATGCCCTTATGTTTTTGGATCCTTCTTATTATTAGTTCATGGTAAATGCCACTGAAGGCTAGCATTTTAAGTCGTGATGGACAAATGTATTCGGCAGTTGTGAATTTGCGCCCATTTCCTGTGTTTCGCCCCCGGTGAAAAAAATTATCTGTGAAAAAGTGCCTGTGTCCAAAAAACAGACTGGCGTGCAAAAAATGGGCACCGGAGTCCAAAAAACAGACAACGGCACCCGTTTTTTTGCACGCCGGAGTCTGTTTTTTGGATGCCAGCACTTTTTCACCAACGAATCTGTGCCAGTGTCCAAAAACAAGATGCTGGTGCCACTTCACAAATTTTTGTGGGAAATTTTCATTTTTAAGTAAACTCTGTGGAAAAAGTTCACAACTATGTCTCCTGTGATTCCCCCCAGTCACACAAAAAATATATGTTCGAACTTGCAAATTCCTTCATCCTGTGTTCTATATGTGCAGTGTAAGCATTTGTACCTACACCTGCTGGAGATGATATGATATTACCTTAAATTCATCCCATAAAGGCAGTCATACAAAAGCCAGCCCCTCATGGTATCCCACAATCAGTGCATCTGCCACGGGACAGATACAGAGCCAAGGGCCATAAATGACAAATAAACTGACTAATATGTATATGGGTATCAGTTGGGATAATCAATCTATCATACATACATTGAAAGTCATATAAACTGTATGTGTATGGGCAGTCTAAGAAAACCTTCAATAAAGGACAAGCAACTACCCCCCACAAAAATGTAATCGGTGAACAGCCTCTGAAATCTTTAGATACCTGCAATTCTGGCTGTTGAAAGGTTAACAGTAAAGCTTTTAATTGGATGGGATGCTGTGACACAATATTCTGTGCTAAGTGGGATAAATGAGATAGATGAGTTAAGTTATTCTGTGTCAATCCAAAGTGGCTTCATCTGTATATATATATATATATATATGGTAGGAAAATTTAGGTTTTTCATGTCCTTTAAGTTAAGTAATTTATTGATTATTCTGTAAGCGGTGTGTCAAGATTTATTTGCAAAGCATCACCAAGAATCTCTTTAATTATAGGTTATCGTGCATCTGAAGATTAACTGTTACATAGGTGTTCTAGGGTACCATGCAGCTAAATATTAATTGCTACATGGTTATTGATAGCAGCCATCTGTAAATTCTGTCTGACAATGTTCAGTTAAAGAGAAGATTGTTGTTAGATTGCCTGGTGTTTTATCTGTATTTGTGTATTTAGGACTGGGTGGTTTGTTTGTCAGGACAGTTGATGCCCCCCCCCTTCCAATTCAGTGGTGTAGCAGAACCTGAGGTCCTGGGGGCCCAGACCTTCCTCTATAGCATTAAAATCCTCCTCCCGGCTTCTTTTCTACTTTGGTGTGATCACCCACGTGAATATGCGAGAGGGGAAGGGTAGTTACAGCAAGGGAGAGGGGAGCACCTCTGGCCCCTCTGAAGATTCTTTTGGTAAGGGGGCCCTGGTGTGCTCTTATTACAGCACTGCTCCCATTATTAATATAAAATACATTATGTGATAAAGAAAAGAACCCTAGAATTGGCTTAAATCATTTTATGAATGTCTATGTATATTTCCTCTTTCAATAAACATAGATTGTACACTTATCAAAAGAAAAGATGAATACATATATTTCACATATGTTATCTGCTAAGTGTTTTATTAAAGCTAAGCGGTCTTTAAAATAAAAGATCATGCATTGCTAAACCTTGTTCCAGACTGCACTCTTTGAAAAGATAGAATGGTTCAATAAATAAACAAGCCCTTGACATGGCCTCTGCTATTTTCAAGACAAACCTTTATTGATTGGTGCTATTTTAATTCGTTAAGATCAACAAGTGCTTAGAATTTCCAGAGTAAAGTTTATTATTAAACCTCAGTGTAGACAATAACTGATATTCATGTGTGAAAAACAAACCAGACATATTCAGTTCAGTAGAACAACTGGAAAACAAAGTATTTTTTAGAAAAGTTTCTACATTATTACACTGAAAAAAAAATCTAATAAATAATAAAATAACTTGCAGACCGCTAAAATGTTTCCCTCTTATTAATTATGTTGTACATATAAGATCACCAATACAGAGTGCGGTTAAAAAACTGTTCATGCAGAACTCTCCATTTTAAATGATTCAGTACCGTTTCCTTACGTAGTTAAACAAACTGCACCAGGTCATACCAATATGTCTGGATATGGACTAAGAGATCATTTGGAATTCCTTTGATTCTACACTCCAATAATTTAGCCCTAATTTACAGTCTATTTGACCCACATTATCTTGTACCTTATCTGCCTATCTCTTGCAGATCCCCTCGTAAATGACTTTGACTCTAGGGATGGCGCGAACTGTTCGCCGGCGAACTTGTTCGTGCGAACATCGGGTGTTCGCACTCGCCGGAAGTTCGCGAACGTCGCCAATTTGGGTTCGCCTTAGTTGGCACTTTTATTTTGCCATTTCTCCCCCAGACCAGCAGATACATGGCAGCCAATCAGTAAGCTCTCCCTCCTGGACCACCCCCACACCCCCTGGACCACTCCCTTTCCCTATAAAAACCGAAGCCCTGCAGCGTTTTTTCACTCTGCCTGTGTGTGCTGAAGAGATAGTGTAGGGAGAGAGCTGCCTGTTAGTGATTTCAGGGACAGTGGATAGTAAGTTTGCTGGCTAGTAATCTACTGTACTTCAAACAACTGCCATCTAGCTGTGTGAGCTTGTTCACATTCTGTCTAAATATCCATAATATTACCCTCTCCAGAAAAAGCACCTGAGTGACTTTTTTCAAGCAGCCATAATATATTTTACGTAATCCGTATCCACCGCTGTAGTAGTGTATACGTTGACCTTGTAGGCATTATTTGCCCTGTAGCCATTTTTTGCCCAGTGTGTTCTTCAAACAACTGCCATCTAGCTGTGTGAGCTTGTTCACATTCTGTCTAAATATCAATAATATTACAGTGTCCACAACCACCTGAGTGACTTTTTTCCCTTTACAGCACAAAACGCAGCGCTGTGTCAACAATGGATTTTTCAGATACATTTTTGCCCTTGATCCCCCTCTGGCATGCCACTGTCCAGGTCGTTGCACCCTTTAAACAACTTTAAAATCATTTTTCTGGCCAGAAATATCTTTTTTAGCTGTTAAAGTTCGCCTTCCCATTGAAGTCTATGGGGTTCGCGAACCGTTCGCAAATTTCCGGAAGTTCGCGAACATGTTCGCGAACTTTTTTTCGGCGGTTCGCGCCATCCCTATTTGATACCTCACACACAGTTTAATATTCCTTTTTGTTGGTCATTTGATCTATGAGCTGAATGTTGTATATATACCAGAGAACAGCTTCATTGCAGTCAGCTTGAAAAAATAAACTAAAATGTTCTGAAAGCTTGCTATGATTATATTAGTAAGCCAATAAAGGTATCACCTTTATACCATTTTATTATTTTTTATTTAAAAAGGATTGACCAATAACATAGTTAAACAGACTCATAGTAGTTGGGGCTAGTGATAAGCAATCAGTCTGGTTTGCTTTGTAAAATATATGCCAAATATGTTGGTCAATGGGCGTTTTTCACTGTGACTTTTTTCTGAGCAAAATACATGTGTTTTTTTTTCTTGCAACAAATAAAAGTCCTGGTGAATACTTTCATGCATCAGTAGCTGGGGCTGCTAAAAGTGATAACTAGCGATACACAATCCAACACAAGCCAATAAAATTATTTCAGAAATAGATTGACCACATTAACCTCAGACATAACCCCAACATAACTGCAGACAATGGATAATTTGTACTACATTGACCACAGAAAGTTTATTACAGATGGATAGATAGAATTAGATATACAGATGCAGTCACTTGGATTTGTGTGTTAAATGTGTCGTGACTTAACTCATCTATCCCATTTATCCCACTTATCACAGAATATTGTGTCACAGCATCCCATCCAATTAAAGAGTTCACCATTGAAAACAATGGTGCTTTGGTATGCTAATGAAAAGGTTAAATGCATTAAATGAGTTAAGATAACTTTGGATAACACAGTTTCTTCAATTAGCCCTGAGTCATGACACATTTAACTTACAAATCCAAGTGACTGCATCTGTATATAGTGTTTGCCCTTGCTGCTTGTCACTGTATGCCTCCCTATGTTAGATAAAATTCCCACAAAAAAATTAAATATGCTGAAATTTAAGAGCTTGATGGCTAAGCACCACAAAGTTTGCTCATTTGTTACTTTGGCACATGACCACAATATTTAGTTGGCAAAGCAACTAAATCAGCATTAAACGATTATTGAATAAATATCAGCATATACATATTCAATAAATGTATTTAATACATGTATATACATGTATATTTTTATGTTTATTTTTTACACACACATATATAAGTATTTTTTGCTTAATGTATTAATAAAATTCTTAGAATATGTGGGTCCCTGATTTATTTCTGTACTTTATGCCAAAAAGTAATCTACACTTGAAACACACACTCTACAGCAGATCAAAACATTTATCTAATGTATATCCATCATTGTGCATGCTAAAATTCTGCATAAATGGAGATGTCTATTTGTATTTAAACATAAATCTTTACTGACATAATCACTGACATCAATAAACAATATTTATGCCTGCATGCCACTATTTATTTTGGTGTCTCCTGTAGAGGAATACTAGATTCTTCTTGCTTGTTAGAATAATACAGTTCTCTGTTAACCTGGATATATTTCTGTTCAAAGCAGTAAAATGCCAGGATAAACTTAATATTCAACCCATGTTTGCACTGATAAAGATATTGACTTCCACTTAACATTACACAGGAAGCTGTCAAAGGTCACTACTAACAAACAGCAGTTTGGGGCAATAAAGATCACCTTCTGTTTGTGAGAGTGGTGTTCCCTAAAGTTCTTCATGAATGATCTGTGACAGAGGTCCTCAACTCTCCAGTGCATACAACCTCTATGTGAAATACACCAAGCACTTATGAGAAGCAAAAGATCAGATGTCATAGAGCTGCTCTGAATGATAAAATATGCATAGCTGCTGTCAAAATGACTCTATGAATAATCTGACATTTTCAGCTTTCCTATCTGTAATCATATATTTGCTGTTGGATTTTACATGTACAGTATGTTGTTCAACATATTGTCAAAAGCTTGTTTTATTTCACAATTTCAAAGAAAAAGGCCTTTATCTACCTTTTGTGTTTCCATGTGTGTCTCCATGTACATTTCTTTATTTGAAAGTATAAATGTTTAACACTGGAAAAAATAAGTAGAATCTTGTTAACTAGTTGATAGTGATGGGCGAAACGGCCGCGTTTCGCTTCGCCGAAAAATTCGCGAATTTCCAGAGAAATTCGCGAATTTTTCGCCGATTCGCGAAACGAGTCGCACGTCGATTTTGACGCGCGTCGCTTGTGATGCGCGTCGCGACGTTTTTGACACGCGTCGAGTCGTTTTTGACGCACGTCGCGTCGTTTTTGGCGCACGTCGCCTCATTTCCGACGCGTCATTTTCGGCGCGTCGCGTCAAAAAGGACGCGCGACTCGTTTTTGCGCGGCAAATTTTTTTTGGCAAATTTTTTGGCAGTTTCGCGAATTTATTCGCCAGCGGCGAATCGCGGGAATTCGCCGCGAATTCGCCCCTGGTGAATAAATTCGCCCATCACTACTAGTTGATTTATGAGCAAGATAAAGTTTGTGTTTCACCCCTTTTGTTCTGATAGAATAGAATTATGTTCTTTTTTTTGGAACATGACATTGTGGGCACAATAATATTAGCAATTCAATTTGTTCTGACACAAATATTTTTTTAATTTGAAGGGTGTTATCACAGACAATTAAATGGGATGGTGATGGCACTTTCTTTGCTCTAAGTTATGGCAGACTCTATGTAGACTTTTGGGAGAAAATAAAAATTTGGACTCGATATATCACCTCCCTATTGTTTTTTGGACACTATATTAATGATGTCCTGTTGATTTGGGATGGAGAGGAGGAGACACTAAATCAATTTCTGGAGTATAGTAATGACTCTGTATTTAATTAAAAATTCTCTATGAAATATTGTCCTTCTCGCACATCATTTAAAGATCTGGATATTAGAGTGGAAATAATGTGGTGGTTGCATCCAAGGATGAGACAATACACCCCTTTTTGGAAAAAAAGCCTTGTATAGTCATTAAAAGATTAGATAACATTAACTATATGTGGACACTAATATGGACTGTATGACAGGAAATATAACTGCTACTAACCATGAGGAATTTATGGGATTAGATGCTGCAATTTTTGATTGATTGTTTAAAATTGGATTCAATATTTTGGACTATTTAGGGTTAAAAACTTTTTGCTGCTATTCATGATTGATTTCAGTGGGTGCATTTTAGTAATGTATTGACTTAGTCAAACTGAGTATGTATGTTTTTTCAAACTCAATGTATATATGGTTTTACTAGGATTGTAGGCTGGTCAGCCACAGGGGAGAATTATATTAAAAGAGTTATAAATTACACTATATAATTTGCCACATCTCCGTATTTAGTACTGGATTGTCTCAAATATTGGTGAAATGCCTTAAAAGGGGCTTAAGGTGGTGAGGGGAAATTTTATGAGTGGTCAACTTTCTTCTTGGTTTCCACACTAAATCGTTATTAAAATTAACAAGTGTTGCCTTTAAATTACACCATGGGGTCCTAACATTTGAATGAAAATCATTTTTCACTTTACTATGATTAAGTACAAATGCTGAAAACTTAATTATAGCCTCACTTTATCTGGCCCACAAAACCTAATGATTTTTTTTTAGGTAACACAGAATTAAGGCATTGTATTATAAATATTATTTGGACACATGAAATCAGTCCAGAAAAAATATAACAATTGTTTAGGCCCGGTTCTCTGGCCTTAATAGATAATAGAACCTACAGTATACCTGATCTACTGTAAAATGTATCACTATTTAAGGTCAAACTCTTAGTGACAAACTGACATTCATTAAGACATTCCTATCTTCACAATATATACTTGTTCTTTTACTTACATAATTGACTCTGGAGAAATTAAGGCAAATAATACATATCCAGAGAAAACATTCTGCTTCTGGAGAAACTGATAATGAGTTGCTAAAATACCAATCAATATTTAAAGGTCATTTTCTTCTCCCATTGTCAGCTGTGAGACAGTTGATCTATCCTATTTTGAAAGGATGTCAGTTGTCAATGATAACAATAAGGTGAGTGAAAGGTGTTCAAATATAGAAGAAATATAATGTTAACTAAGCAGTTTATAATAATTAAAAAATTTAGCTAAGTAATTCTCTGTGTTTGATTGACAGTGAATTGCATAACGTTTTAACTACCTGAAACATTAAGTTATTAACAGTAGCTGGTGTGTGGCTTTATGTTAACCACTATCTAGATATTAACACAAAAATCTGAGCGTGTATATATTAATGCAATTCAAAATATACAATTTATTATAGAAAAACAAATAAGGCTACATTTTCAATATATTATGTTGAGCCACAAAGAATCATTTTACATGGTTTCTAAATGCAATTTAATTAAAAAAATATACATATAGAAAATACTTCTTTAAATGCCCAATTACACTTAGAAAAAAGTATACAGGGTTTACTCATCTTCATAAAAGTAGACATAGGAATGACAACCTTAGCAGACCATGCTCCAGTATTATTAAAATATATATACCGAATTCTACTAAAACATTGTGTAGAAAAAAGTATACTGCTGACTATCAGGGTTTACTCATCTCCATAGGTTCAAGGCACAAAAAAGCCAGAGGTGCAAAGCACTCACTTCTGAAATACAAAAATTAGAATGTATTCACAAAGAATCACTAGCACTACTTACCTAGGAAGAATAAGGAAAAGAGGTTACAACTTAAGGCTCTTCTAGACAAATATTCGTATAAGGCTTACCTAAAAAGTAAACAAAAAATGTATGAAATAGGAGATAAATGTAGTAAATGTTTTGCAACCAAACTGCAAGCTATACAACGGCCCACCTACATACAGTACATGCTATTATGGATAAGAAAAATAGCAGAGTGCTTCAAGGATTATTATCAGGGGCTAGAAGAAGAATTAATAAAAGAAAACCATACAGGAATTACCAGCAAAAAAAGTCTGGGCCCTGATGGATTCAGAGCAATATATTACGAGACATTCAAAGATACTATTGTAGAACCCCTGCTCCAATATTATAACTCAATAGGAATCAATTTTACAATACCCAAACAAGCACATGAGGCTCATATAACCATTATTCCCAAACCTAATAAAGATTCTCAGTTATGTAGTAACTATAGGCCAATTTCACTAATAAATGTTGATAGCAAAATATATGCTAAACTTATAGCCAATAGATTAAAAAAATACCTCCCACACATAATTCACCCAGAACAAACAGGTTTTGTACCGAAAAGAGAGGGAAAAGACAATACATCCAAAGTCATTTCTTTAATCCATTATGTTAAAAACAAATACATACTGTACCAACCATGGTATTGACAACTGATGCAGAGAAGGCCTTTGGCAGGATATCTTGGATTTTTTTTAAAAATACACTACATGGATTTGGCCTAAAAGAAATAACAATTAATAGAATTATGGCACTCTACCAATCTCCAACAGTAAAAGTAAGAATCAATGGCATCTTGTCCCTGCAAATTAAAATAAATAATGGTACACGCCAGGGATGCCCTTTATCCCCGATTCTCTTTGTAATGATTATGGAAACCTTATTGAACACTATAAGGAATAACCCAGACATAGCAGGCATAATAATTAATAAAAGAGAGCACAAAGCAGCAGCCTTTGCAGATGACCTGCTTTTATTCATCACAAAGCCGGTAACATCACATCCAAACCTTATGAATATATTCAAAACATTAGGAGAAGTTTCAAAGTTCAAAATCAATTTTAATAAATTTGAGGTGCTGAATATCAACATACCTGCCAAAACAGTATCCGTGCTTGAAGAATCCTTCCCATTCCAGTGGACAAAAAGAACAATAACGTATTTAGGGATTAAAATATCAAACCATTTATCGTCCATATAAAAGGA
Organism: Xenopus borealis; assembly: GCA_024363595.1. Lineage (NCBI taxonomy): Eukaryota > Metazoa > Chordata > Amphibia > Anura > Pipidae > Xenopus > Xenopus borealis. The sequence continues at coordinate 34,947,297 of CM044446.1, forward strand.
TAATGCTTGACCTGGAAGGGAAGAATACAAGCAATTAAAATGATTGCATCCCTATTTACATCCCCAAAATATTTTCCACAAGGATAAGAACAATAATATCGAAATTTATATGGGGAGATAAAAATCCGAGAATATGCCACCAAATTTTAACGCTAAACAAGTTTCAAGGAGGACTATCAGTACCAAATACATATCTCTACTATGTAGCAAGCCACTCATCTAGAATATTGCATTGGAAAACTAGTACAAATAAATTATGGATAGAAGTAGAACAATCAGAAATTATCATACCTTTACTAAATATAATAGGGGCAAAAGAGAGTAATAGCCCAGTTAATATTAGACAACACCCTAGGGGCAACTTTGAAATTGTGGAACAATACACAAGAAATATAAGTTGATGAGTTCCCCATACACTTTACAAACACTGATGCAGAATCTAAATTTCCCCCCAAGCTTGGCTAAACAAGCATTTCGCCACTGGGGAACCTATAAAAACAGACCAACCATGAGGAGATTTTGTAAAAAATAATAGCGTTATACCTTTAGCTAAGATTCAAAAGAGATGGGGCTTTCACCCAAGGGACTCTTAGGGGCAAATTTACTAAAATTCCCCCTAAATTCCCCTAAAATCCCTTCAAATCCCCTCAAAATTCGATAAGCATTCGACTATCAAATGCTTATAGAATAGTTTCAATTCCTCGATATTCCTCGAAGTAGGCATTCAAATTATTTTAAAATTTTAAATAATTCGATCATCAAATGATCAAATATTCAATCATTCTATCTATTCGATAATTCGGTATTCGATGATCGAAGATGCCAAATTTGCATATTCAATCCTCCGAAAAAATCGTACAATCGGTATTCGATCGAATTCGATCTCTTCACACAAATTTTGTAAATCTGCCCCTTGGTGTTGCAATCAATTACATCATTATATTAATGGCTTGGAACATGAGCAGGACAACTCTCAAAAGACATGGTAGGAGAAACTCTTAAACGCATCTTCAATTATAAATAAGCTGATGTCTCTCATATATAAATCTTTAAGTTTAGAGAGTAAGCCAACTAACATTATTCACAAAGATGCATGGGGAAAAGGACTAAAGGTCTCAGGGGTGTCCAAACTGTGACCCAAGGGCCAAATGCGGCCCCGGATGGATATGAATGCGGCCCAGCTTGAAACGCTCAGTTCTCGAGAAAACATCATGTTGCAAAGAATATAGAAGGAGGGGGATTCTGCCCATTGCACAGTTAGTTATAATAATATAATAAAAAGTCTATTTAATATCCAGGTGTTCCTTATTCCAGTGTATAGCTTCATCTGGTTATCCAACTGGTATTGTAGTTCTTTTTTTTGTGTATTTTCTTTACTTTTACAAATCAAAAGTGTTTGTGTATTTCATGTGTGGCCCCCAGACAATTTTTCTTCGTCCAATGTGGCCCTCGAAGCAAAAAAAAAAATCTTTATGTTGTCCCTAACCCTACCCATCCCCTTTCCTTTCTGTACCCCTCCATATGAAAAATTATTAATAAAAATTTGATTAAAAAAAAAAAAAAAAAACCCAGTGGACCCGGCCCTCATGGGCCCTCGCTGGCCCAGACCTGCTCCTCCAATTGGCTGCTCAACTCTACTTGCCCATGCTCGTGGCGCAGCTGCTGTTCTAGGGGAAAGAATGACTAAGAAGTTGGAGGAGTGTTTACACTAGGCAAAAGTGGGTGAAATAAAGAATTATGGGGTAGCTAGGATAGATGGGGCAGTGGGAATAGTAAGGGGTCATGGGGAAGGCATGAGGAGAGCATACAATTTTCTAGATAAGGAGGTTGAAGTGATACCTAGTAGAAGTGATACCTATATTGGCTAACAATAAAAAAAATTGCAAGCTTTCAGAACATCAAGGACTCTTTGTCAAGCAAAATAAACAAAAGGAATCCTGGGAATGACTTCCAAACAAGCTCCAAGAAAATCCCATTTACATGGGTTTATCCTATAGGTTAAAGATCACCCACTGGGTATTCAAGCAAAAGCCAGGATAATAGCTGGATGAGCCTCAAGAAAGGCGAAACCGGTCTGTATTTGGGAATCTGATCAGTTGTGTGAATAAGAATGGTTACGTGGGGTGGAATTGGTTAAATCTTTGGTGGACTGCCAGTAGATCTTTTTCTGTTGCTGTTCATATGATACGTATGTCATCTATAAATCATATATATATATATATATGGGCCTGGTGTTGCAGGAAGCTGTAAAAAGGCAGACAGAGGTACCATTTTGCTTCCCAAAGCACATCCCATCATTTTGAAGTATATGGCATCTCCTAATGAGAAGTAGTTGTGTGTAAAAATAAATCTAATCAGTTATAGAGTTGGCACTGTGGGTATATGAAGTTTTTCAATGAAGTATTGGCAGGCTGCACTACCATCATCTTGTGGTATGTTAATATATAGAGACTCACGTCCATGGTAGCTAGGGTGGTGACACTTTGTTTAAAAGGTCAGTGATGTTCTGTATGATGCTGGGTGTTTTTTCTGACAATTGGCATCAGGATGTTTTCTACCTGGTTTGCAATAGCCAGCTCCAATAGTATTATACATAGTAAGTTAGGTTGAAAAAAGACACACATCCATCAAGTTCAAACTTAAGTCTGTATGTAACCTGCCTAACTGCTAGTTGATCCAGATTCTCTTTGTAATAATGCTATTGTTATTATTATGGTTATTTTTAAATATGATTCCTTCCAGAATTTCCCATCTAAGTTGTAAAATATGATGTGTAAAAAAAAAAAAAAAAAATGTAGCCAGCATGTTTTTCTTTTTGGCCTTTATCATATGGTTTCCTTATCAGTTTGTACATGAGATGGCTCAGAAGTTACAATAGTTATAAATGGATGATTTATATTTATTTAATCGTATCTTAATTGGTATGATAGTTTGGTCAGTTTAAGCAATGTCACAAGCACATTTAATACCATAAATCACATATTTACTGTAACGGGTGAATGAACCTTTAATGCCATGCATAGTACCATGCTGAGAGTGTGTAACCACAGTACCAGGTATAATGCTACTACAATGACCACAGTTCATACAGGGGTGAACACCTGTGAAATAGATGCATAACCCCTCAGTCAGGATTAGCTAATAATAAGTTCACCAATACCCCAACCCCTTTTGTAGAAAAACAAGGAGGGTAAAGTAAATAAGAGTCCATACTTCAAGTCAGACCTTAAAATTAGTAATGAGCGAATCTGTCTTAAAAAAAAAAAAAAAAAAAAAATTATTGCAGATTCCAAAATTCAGAATTTCACCAGGAACCCATGCCTGGCAAAATCATTCTCCCATCATAGTACTCTAATATTTAGGATTGTGTTTCTAAATAAAGAGGTAACAAATGTTACCTCTTCACTACCTTGAAGTTAAGCTCTATTAACTGTTTTTTGTTTTTGTTTTTTGCTAAAACTTCATTCATGGGGATATGTTTATCTTTATCCCTACTAGCTATTACTTCAGGCAAATTGTAACCCTTCTCTGCAAATTTATTTACTATATTTTGGCTCATATGGAGACCCTTAACTTGCCCTTGTTTGTGGAACAATCTGTAGATGCAACAAAGGTAGACACCAATAATTCATGCAAAGCTTCTAAGCTACCAGGCCAAATAAAGACAATATTACTGAGATAATGGATAATGCATAAAAGCATGAATAGAGGAACTATAATCCTTGTTAGAATAGATTGTTTTTCAAAATAATCCATGAAAATATTGGCATACATGGGGGCACGGCATTGTAATTGCAAATGGCATCATTAAAGGCTATTTCCAGCATATTCTAGATACAATTTATTTAGATTTTTTTTTCTAAGGACAGGTTATTGTGTATACACTCTATCCCTTCATCAGGGGAAATGGATGTAAATAAATCTTTGAAAGAAAGTGAAAGAAATTTCAGAAGGTAGACAAATTTGTTCCAATGTTCTTAAAAACTCAGCTGTATCAGTCAAACATGGTTTAAGATTTGGCAAAATCTCCTACAGATTCATATCAATATAAATAGCTAGTGGTTGCCAGAGTGATCGCACGTTTGACATGATAAGTCTGCCTGGGGGTTGGAAATGTTTTTGGATTTTCAGGAGGAAATAGATGTGAAACCTTAGGATACTGATAGAATAAAAGTTGTTATATTGCCTCAGTAATAACCCTTTGCATCACTGCTGCATTCAGAAACATATAAATCTCTTCCTTACAGTATCTCAAAATGGGGTCACTTTAAAGCTCTTTGTAATTGACATTGTTACACAATTGTTGTTGGGCTTCCATCACATTAATGTCACAAAAACTATACCAAATTGCCCATGTGGATTGTATAGAAACAACACTCAGAAAGGGATAAAATGTCCCAAACTTTTTAAACATCTGGACAGTATACTGTATGTCTGTTCTAGTCACTCCAGCCTTTATACATAAAATTTTTGGCTAACTAACTATATTAGAAACATTTTTAATTTTGCACAGCCTATCAATTTGTCCAGTTGTTATTTTTATACTGAACAATTCCATATTTTCATTTTGTGTTTGTAGCCTTTTGGACTTCATTATCAATATCAAATCAGCATTTCTCATATAAGTAACATTTAAACTTACATTCAGCTTCGCATGTGTATTTTGAAAGCTCATTATCTTTGATGTTCATTACAGTAGAATTGCATTTTTCTTGTACAGTTACACTTTGTAATCAGTGTCTTGGAAAATTAAACTCCGTACTGTATGTCATTTCTTCTTTAATCATGGCTTTTTATTAACACAATCCTAGCAGCTAATATATCATACAAATTAGATTGTTATATTCATTAAGACGCACAACCTGTTTCAGTTTTATATTATGCCAGTTAAATACACAAAGTGTAGGATGCTGAGCTTGCTATATATATACTGTATATATATATATAAGATTCTGATCACTTATCCCCACCACACTAACTAGCTTTTTATGTGAAGGACACTTTGCTGTTACCTGAAAAATAATCAATATCTTCCTTCTCGAACCCCCTTTACATTTCATATTACACTCTCTCATTCAAACTGGCTGATTGCTAAAGTAAAATTGACCCTAGCAGCCAGGCATCTCAGTAAGATATCAATAGTGTCAGTGTTACAACCAAAGCTATATGTTTGATGGTCAATTAGAAACCAATATTGTATGTGTGTGTGACATTTTCCCTTAATCTACACATTTCTATAGAATTGGGAGTAAACCTTATTTTTAACATTTCAGCTAGGACTACATGCATTAGACTGTAACCTTTGACCTTCTGTATTAGTTGAAACAGTGATCTATTAAATATTGTCGCTTAATTGATAAATTGAAAATAAACAACCAATCTTTGCCACCATTTTTATGACTGCAAATGTTACACAACCAAAATACTGTATCCAAATCACAAATTAGACATATCAGGACAATAATAAAATCATCAAACAATCAAAAGTTATGCTTTAATACTGTGTGTTTTTCAATCATTTTTTTACCCTTTTTCTTGGGAATATTTGAAGTGGGAGATGCTATAGCACTTTGTTGTCTCTGAGTGTTATGTAATAGAGGCAATCTTATTGGCACAATGGCTAGTGTGTTGTCAACACTAGATATGGGAGTTCTGTCACATCTTTTTTGAGTGTTTACTCATTGATGAAGCAATATCAGACAATGAACAGCTGATTTCAAACAGGTGTTATTGTGTGGTCAAATTTTAGAGGAGTTCAATTTGCTCCATTGTTTTCTGTGTTGTGACCAAATCATAATTCAGATTTTTTCATTCTTAGTAGCTGCGAACATAATTTATGCATTTCTCTATTACTCATACAATGCAAATTCACCATCTCATTATGGCCTCTTATTTGTGTTTGCACATAGGAATTGTTGAAAGATTGGAAAGCCTTGTCCAACACTTGGAATGCATCCAGTGCACCTTCAGAATGGTCACATTCAAATGATTCCTGATTCTCCTCTGATGCATTAAAAAAAACAGCATCATCATGGGATTGTGCTTCTTCCTCACATTCTGCTTCACTTACAGGATGACGTGTATTGTCTAAATTTGAGTCACTACAGATCATGATGTTATTCATTATGCATAGTGTTTCATTTAGTGTCACTTTACCTCCCAAAAATACATATCTACCTCTCTGTATCCTCCCCCTCCCTTCCTTAACATAGCATTTAGACACTATTTAGGTAAATGTAGATGGATAGATTACATATTTGGATTAGACTGATAGATTATGTAGTTACCTAGATTGAGACCCTACAACCTAGACAGACCCTCCTATGCTAAAATACGCCGGCATTTTTTTGGGTCTTAGAAAAAATTTAAAAAAATTTTTCAACCACCTATCTATTGTATTGAACTTCACCTCGTCTGACCAGACGAAGAAACGTCTAGCGTAAGTGCTAATGTAGAGGAAAATGCTCATCTTCGTGAATTTGCGAATTTACAATCCTTTGTCAGTGCGCAACTTTGTCTGGCGTAAGGGTGCGAAGTTGCACAAGTCTATCTACTTCGCTAGCGAAAATTCGCCAGAGTCAATGTTAGTGAATTTGCGAAGTTGCGCAATGATGCCACGCTGGCGAATTAGTGATAGCCGCTTCGCACTTTAGTGAATTTGCCCCTAAATCCTGCTCGAATACCATTCGTAATGATAGCCTAAAACTATTCGATAAGCATTCGATAGTCGAATACTTATCGAATTTCAAATATGGTTGAGCTTTTTTCAAGCAATAATAGTAAATTTGCCCCTAAGCAACAGAGTACTACAACCAAGTAAAATAAGCTGTAAGGCTGCCAGAATTAAACATTTTGTATACTTCTGTAAACCATCCAAGCAGTCCAGATTTTATTGAAGTGCTTCTGCTTCCCTGTGCAACTACTGTGAGATTTTCTAAGATAAGGACATTGTCCAGTTTAGTTTTCACTATTTGGATATCCAAAGTCGGTGTTTTCCATGCCTTGGCGATTACTTGTTTTGCATCTGACAGAATGTGCATGATCAGTATCCTTGTATATTTATTTCCTCCAGGCATACATTTGTGAGTAGTGTTTCAGCTGGGTTTTTCCTCAATGAGAGGCCTATGATGTTAGTAATCAGGGTATAAATCTGTGTCCAAAATCTAACAGCTTTTGGGCACTCCCACCAGTGAGGGTCAAATTTTTATTATTTTATGATGTTTTCACACTTGTCTTTCTATGTAGTACATTCTTTAGCAATATTTGTTTGTAAACACTGGTCAGTTGCTAGGCTCCATTTGACCCTTGCAACCACATACATGCTAACAGTGAAAATAGGAGACGTGATGCTACAGATTATTAGCCAA
>CM044446.1:34959372-35003209 GCA_024363595.1 Xenopus borealis
CAAAGTACAGTAAGGCTGCTGCCATACGGCTTGCTCTTATTTTTCCCATATATTGCTGCACTCCCACTCCTCTAAGTAATATTAATACATAGGTGCAAGTATCCACTATTTTGTCATTATATGGGTGTGAATAACTAGTGTTTCTTACTGTGCACATTGTGCTTTGAAAGCTTATATTATTTTTCCCTTTTATGTACTCTCAGTCTCTCCTTATATATAATGCACTCAGATGCTAGTACCCCCAGTCTCTCCCCGTATATAATACAGTCAGGTGCTATTACCCCCAGTCTCTTCCTGTATATAATGCAACACTTGGGTCTCGAATACAACATTATTAATGCAACAGAATCTGACTGATTCTTTTTGGAGAAACTAAAACAAGCTGAAAATCTGTAAGTGGACACAGGTGGGCTTTATTCATTTTATTTTTTTGTTTGTTTTGTGAGGTTGGATCATGTAAGTCAGTTAAGCAAGAAAAGTAGCTCTTTATGCACATAATTTTTGCAGTTTTACTGTATGTGTGGATGAGTACAAAACCATTGTATGTGTACACGTGGGATGCCCTGTATTTGTACCTGGATTAAAAAGTGGCTAAAAGATTACAAGGAGTGGTGGTAAATGGAACAATTTCTAATTGGACCAGTGTTGTTAGTAAAGTACCACAGGGCTCTGTACTTGGTCCTTTGCTTTTCAACTTGTTTTTTTATTGACCTGGCGGGCTTCGATAGTAATTTTTCTATCTTTGCTGATGATACTAAATTGTGCAGAACAAAAGGTTCCATCCAGGATGTTGCATCTTTGCTCAGGGTGTTGACTAAATTGGAAAACTGGGTAGCAAACTGGAAAATCAGGTTCAATGTTGATAAAAGCAAGGTTATTCATTTTTTAAAAAATAATATAAATGCAAGTTATACACTAAATGGAAGTGTGTTGGGAGTTTCCTTAACTGAGAAGGATCTAGAGATTTTATGGATAACAAGTTGTCTAATTCTAGGCAGTGTCATTCTGTGGCCACTAAAGCCAATACAGTTAAAACTTAAACATAAACTCAATGGAAGTAAATATAATGTTGCCTCTTTATAGGCCCCTGGTAAGGCCTCACCTGGAGTATGTGGTGCAGTTTAGGGCTCTAGTTCTTAAGAGGGATATAAATGAGCTGGAGACGCAGAGATGTGCAACCAAACTGGTTAGAGGGATGGAAGATGTAAATTATGAGGGTAGATTGTCAAGATTGGAGTTGTTTTCTCTGGAAAAAAACACACTTGAGAGGGGACATGATTATGCTTTGCAAGTATATTAGAGGCCATTATAGACAAATAGCCAGGGAGATTTTTACCCATGAAGAGGATCACCTTACCAGACGCCACCCCTTCAGACTAGAGGAAAATAACTTTCATTTGAAGAAACGTAGGTGGTTCTTCACAGTGAAGATTAAAATCAATTCCATAAATGCCTTAGATACTTTCTTCCACTAGTTTGTATTCATACAATTTATCTTGCTGATCTGCTAACTACCCAGATAATAGATCTTTATTAGCACCATTGGGACCTACCTCCATTCCAGATCCTTCAACACACCACCTCCTCCAGCAAGTGGGGACCAAAACTGACAGACATGTGGTGACTTCTCCTAGACTATGGAACTCTGGCACCTCCTGTCCAAATACCAAACTACCAAGGGACATGCTCCTCCCTCAAAGTTGTAATAGAGGCCCAAACTTAGTTAGACAAAACCTTCCTAGAGACTATGAAGTAAAGGTAAATTCGCAAAACGAAAAAAAAAAACGAGCCGCGCGTTAAAAAAAGTGCGACGAAAAAGACTTGATGCGCAGAAAATTACACAACGCATGACGAAAATTACGTGCCAAGCGTTAAAATGTGACGTGACTCGTTTTGCGATTTTCCGCCAATTCGGAAATTTTTCTGCAAAGTGAAACAGGATAGTTCACCCATCACTAGTCTTCACATTTTTTTCATGTATTCATCTGGTACAAGTATAATTTTACTAATAAAAATATAATATATTTGTTCACCAACTATATTTCTGCTATCAAAGCCTTTCTCTAAGGTTCATCAAGATGGAGATCAAATCCTGTTTGCCATAATTCCCTTTCCTAAAGCATCTTATTCTATTTACAGCAGGCTTCTTTAAAGCTTTGCAATACAACAACATAGAGGCAGCTTATCAAGAGCTGAACAATAGTGCTAACTGTTCAAAAACATCACACCCTTTTTAAAGAGGTTTGGTGCCAAAGATTTTGAGACTGTAGCCATATATTAACCAGAGCAGTACTATGATAGCATGTCTAAAAACTATAAGTGTCTGAATGCCAATACTTAGTTCTACTAAGATTTACATAAAAAAATCAGGGCTATAGTAAAAATGTAAAGTTGACAGAACAACGTTATTTAAAACGAGTGATTTGGTGTTCATAATAATTTTGTTTTTATATTTTTTACGTTAGTATTGTTTTGTGGTGTAGTAAACTGTGTGTTTAATAACTTAAAAACAGCATACACTAGATAAGAATATGACCTAGCACTACACATTTGCAGTTTTTCAGTTTTAGAATCTGTATTAAGTCATTAACTTGATGTCAAGCAATTAAACCTCTAGTAACAATATTAATTTATAATGGTTTTTTTGATCTTATAGTATATGCCTCTGCTTGCCGTATGCTTGGTGTTTAGTTTAATATCTTGCTGTTTTATCCTCTGAATCTACTGCATTCATGAATTTATAGCTGTGTTGCTCATTTTAACTGAATATTTAAAATGCAATTGGGGTTGTGGGCATTCATCTTACTGATGGCATGAAGGCAAAATGTATTTCAAATTGAACTACTGACCTTTCATTAAGCCAAGTCTTGCCTTCTTGAAATGACACTCAGAGCATAAGCAGTAACCATAGTGGAAAACTGCATGGAACCTACAAAGAAAAACTCTTCTCCCTTGAATAAAATTCAGTATGACTAGCAGCTACTTTTTTGCAATAGGATTTGATTGCTTGCAACACTGTGCTTCCGAGTGGACCATTTGATCTGCTACATTGTATTTATTAATATAAATATTAGATTATGTTTGTAAATACACCAATTTTGTTTGGTTTTAAAAATATAAGCATGCTCAAGGCAAATATGTTTGTTGTATATATTATTCTGTGCTTGCACCAAAAGTTTCCTCCAAATGTGACCTGACTATAGGACTTGAAACATACAAAACATTGTCAGAGGACTGATTATTATTTGATACTCAACATCATCTTCCAGGTTGCAATAATGTCAGCCATGTGAGTTTTAGACTTCCCCAGATATGTCATAAAATGCAGTAAGTCTACCTGGGTGCAATAACCCATAGTGCCCATACGTTGATTGCTTTTAAAAAGGTGACCAGTAACTGTTTCCTGCTGATTGGTTACTATGGGTTACTGCACTAGTGCAAACTTAGTGTATTTTATTATATAACTACATGGATGTCTTCTTAATGGAAGGGCTGTCTGTAGGGTTGCCACCTTTTCTGGAAAAAAATACCGGCCTTCCTATATATTTATCTTTTTTCCCTATTAATAACATTAGGATAACCCATCAAAAATACCGGCAACCCTAGCTGTCTGATAAGCTATGTGTTATTAACACCTTCAATTTGAGACTTAAAGGAAGTAAAGCACTTCTTGGATGTAATCTGCTGCTTTGTACAGAAAGGTCCAGGTAGTGAATAAAGCCTTACTGTTCTGTTTGCTGACAAAAGGTATAGATAGCTGTGAAAATCAATGATACTATTGTAGAGTTTGCTACAAAAAGAACATCTTTCTTGCAGAAGGTACAGGTACTTCAGTTGGGTTGCAAGATTATTCTACAAGGGTAGATGTAATATAGTGAGCAGTAGCGATGGCATCTGCAGAATCACAAACATTTCCTTAATGTAAACCTTTCTGCAGTACTGTAAGTTGGATATATTAGTTTGGAAGCAGAATCCTTTAGATTGGTTAATTTTGTAGCCTAGTTTGAAGCATTTTTGTTACCTATTTACCACTTCCATATGATGGAACCAACTAATAGAGGTTTCCTTCTTAATAGTCCTTGTTCTTGTAACACAACAAAAGATGTATTGTTAACACAAGAAGAAATTCAAAAGAGACGTGTAAACAGAAACAAGGGTCTAGGATTGAATGGTATTCATCCCTGGGTACTACGAACTTAGCTCTGTGATTTCCAAACCAATTTACTAAATTTTTCAGTATTTATTGTGGTGTAGAATCAGTGTTGGAACTACCGGGATGCAGGGGGTGTGATCGCACCAGGCTCCGCACCCTCTCAGCAGTTTGCATGGACAGAAATCTGCCAAAATAAATCTCCGAAGTCGGGTGGGGGGACCTGGCTGCATGGCCTGCAACTGTGCCCCCTAGTTACATCACTGTCTGGCATGGTGCCAAGACACTAGAAAATTGCTAATATGGTCAAAAAGGAATCCTGTTCTCAACCTCAAAATCATAGGCCAGTTAGTATAACATCAGTGGTGGTTAAGCTTTTCAAATAGATATTAAGGGATAAGATACTTGATTTTGTTGCCTATAATAATGTGACAAAATGGTTACGTAACAGATCTAGTTAGACTAATTTAATTTCTTGGACCTCAACTCTGCAATTGCAGTGGGTGTAATCTACTTGGATTTTGCTTTTGATACATTACCAGAACTCTGACTGAATGTGTGCATGCATGAATAGACTCTGATGCACATGCTTGAGTAGACAATGGTGCGCACTCACAAATCGACGCGGAAGCACACTATTTAATTGAAACGAACATAAGTGGACAGTCAGGCAGAGGGAATTTATCTGATTTTTTTAAATAAAAAAGTCTGACCAAACTAGAATCCATGATTTTACCTTATTTATTATTTTAAAAGTAAGATTTAATTGGATTGGGGGGAAACACTATAAAATTGAACAAAAACCAGACTATAATAAAACTAGAAACATTTGAGTTTTTTCTATTAATAATTACGATTATTATTATTATAAAATTAAAAATGTTTGAGTTTTTAGCATTTTGACTTTAATAAATAACCCCCTTAATGTATTAGCATCCAAATTACAAAAATATCTGCTATCCTGAAAACCCTGAATCCCGAGCATTCTGGATAACAGTTCCAATACCTATATTCTTTTACCAGTGACACATTTACTAAGGGTTGAAGTGTAAATTCAAATTAAAAATTTTTTAATTTCGAAGTAATTTTGGCTACTTCGACTACTGAATAGGCCAAAATTTGATTTGAAAAAACTTTGAAAATTTGAATATCGAAGTACTGTCTCTTTTAAAATTAAATTCGACACTTTGCCACCTTAAACCTGCCGAATTGCTATTTTAGCCTATGGGGGACCTCCTAGAACCTTTATAAAGTGTTTTTGAAATTCAAAAGAATAATGATTTTTATTTGATTGGAAACAGACTTTTTGATCAATTTTCAATTGAAAATACCCTTTAAAAGATTTGTAAATATGTCTCTATTCGTATGATATCCAAACAACTATGACACATTCAAGTACTTCTTAAAAATGCACCATGTGCAATTAAAATTTGTAATGCAATAACAATCTAATGAAGAATATTTTAATGTATTTAAAGTGCAATATTTTATTCTTATTTGTGTGAACTATTTTTCTCTTTGTAACTTTTATTACATTCCCCCCTCCCCCCATAGTATGTTGGAGCATGCTGTAACTGGTAGCAAAGCAATATTTAATTGGTGTAGTTGAGTAATTATTTAAATGCCTTTTACTAACACAGATGTTACACTGTACTTTTATTTTTCATTTTTATCTTACCTGTTAGTTGCTCATAGTGACAAGCACATTTTTATGCCAGTTTTCACCGCAAAATAAACCCACTATAGACTCCAATGGGTGAAAAAAACTGTTGCACTTCAAAAAATTTGTGGCTGCATGTCAGATTCAATCATTACCTTCATGAAAATTATCAAATAAACCTTGAAAGTAAAGTATGTGTTTTGATATTTAAACTTGGTGTGTGTATATTTACAAAAACAGTTTCCGCAAAAGAGGTTAATTTTATGTTAATCCTTAGAATGTTCTCAGATGATCAAATGCAGATTTATAATTAGCCTTTCAGTTATTCGCTTGATTTAGCTTTCATTTAATAGGACACTAATTCAAGTTAAAATGGCATGACAGTATCTCAGAATATATTAATCCAATGCATAATGAGTCAAATGTTAAAATATCTTAATTGTGCTATACAGCACAAAGACGTATGATGGAATGAAATTTAACCTAAGCATATAAATTGATACTGATACAAGAGTGATACAGAGCACCTGAAACCTGCATATTTTTTTTGGATTTGATGCCCAAAGCAACAAAATCTTCAGATTATTGAACGAACATCAAGATATCAAAGAGACATCTGCAATTTACTTCTACATCAACTGGGCAGGTCTGAGATGGAGTACTAATTATTTGGACATTTAACACTGTTGGGGTTTAATACATGCAAAACAAAAATGTAGTTTTTTTCCCCTATAAAATATGGTGGGTTTCCCCTTTAAAGTTCTGACCAGAAAAAAATCCTTGGTAAGGTGTCACCTGGGGTATGCAGTGCAGTTTTGGGCTCCAGTCCATAAGAGGGATATAAATGATCTGGAGCAGCGTAGGTGGTTTTTCACAGTAAGAGCAGTGAGGTTATGGAATGCACTGCCAGATGGCAATGGAGTCTTCTTTTTACTTCAGCTGCAAACTTTTTGCAGCTGCGTGGAGTAGTCCAGGTATAGTGACACTGCTGACCCATTATGCTCCATTTAAAGCCATGCCTCAATCACAAAAGTGTAGTATATATATATACTATAAGTAATGGACGTGGCGGGGCCCCTTTTAGTCTGGGGTGTCCTGGAACATGGTGTGCTTTCTACTTTGCAGTTGACAGTGAACACTGATCATGGCAAATTGAGTTTGAAACATTGTTCAGCAAAGTCATTTAAGTGGTCCCCTTCTGAGTCCTCTGGAAGGCCCACTACACAGACATTTTTTTTGCCAATTTCCATAATTGTCAAGTCGTGTGGCTTGTTGCTTGAGGTTTTTCTGTGGATTTGTAACCTGTTTTGAAGGTGGAGCGCATGTGTTCTCACATGCTCACGCTATTTTCTACGGCTGTTGTCTAGTGATGAACAAATACAGTAGGCATGGATTTCCCATTTTGTCATCTGCAAATTTTTTCTGAAGCTTTAAGAAAAAGCATCCTTTGTCTTCAATGCTTTCGGAGGGTGAATAAGACACCCATTGACTTTAATGCATTTAGACAAAAAGTCACAGTGATAAAAAAATTGGCACAATAAAAAATGCTTTAATGCATTTGGAAAAAAGTTGTGCATATTGTTGCCTGTTAACTTCTATGTGTTTTATGAATCACTGCTGCTGTCCTTTCCTGAATAGCTTGTAAATCCATTTTGATGAGGGAAAGGTCTTTGTGAAGAGGCCACCTAGGCCCAGGCCTAGGGTGGCAGGATTTTAGGGGGTGGCTTGCTGCCCAACCACACCCACATTGGTTCAGAAATTTTAATTTCCTGTGTGCAAATTCCCATTGCTCCGTCCCAATGATGACATTTTGAGAAAATAAAAGGAAGGGGACGGGGCGACAAATGACAGCGGGCCTAGGGGCACCCACTATGTAAATCAGGCCCTGGAGCTTCTTCTATATGAGCTGTTAAAATGGCTTGGCAGGTCACAATTGCCATGAGCTACCGTTGTGTCAGACAGTTGTTTGTCAGAAGGAGTAGGGGAAGAGGGTTTCTTGGGTCTTGGATAGGCTGCTTCATATACTGATCAGGTTTTTGTGATGTTGTCTTCTTTGGTTCCTTATTATCCCCCCCTCAGTATGGCAACATGGGTAGAAAGACGCAAAAGAATGGCAGATCTATCCAACTTCAGGATCAGTGTACCAACAGTAACATGTTAGTTTGGGATTTGCCCATGCCCCTGCCGTCATGACACCATTTAAAATACACTAGCACCTCATAAAATATTTGTGGGTTCCCCACACTATGTGAATTGCATGAGACTAATGATCCAAGTATGTGTATATCTGTAGGAAAGGATCATTAGTCAACCATTCTTATTTAACCTGGGCCATAGTCTGCTTTTTTGATTGCTAATGCACTGGTAATTTAAAATTCCAGGTTCCTGATTAATGAGAATGGGTGCTAAATTGAACCAGTGTAGTAACCCACAGAAACTATTCAGATTTTGCTTTAATTTTATGACTTGCAGTACAATTTCCATAGCTCATTGTTGATTGATTGCTATGACAAACTGCAATTTAGCATCTGTGCTACTAAATGAGCCATTTGCTTTCCTTGGGCCTTAAGAGACCACATGTACTTAATTTAAGTACAGTATAATCATAATTATTTTTATTATTTAGAAGTTCTTCACATAGTTTAACTTCTAAATCCAAGTTCCATGAACAAATATTCAAATCCAGGTATGTTCGCTGTGTGCTCTTTATTAACAAATAATCCATTCACACATATTAATTTAAAACGTGGTCCTTGATTATTAGCTCCAAGTACTAACAAAGAAATTGAAGAATTCCTTGGTTATGTATATGCAAAGAGCAGGTTCAAAGCATGCACTGAAGATTATATTATAGATAACTATGCAGCTTAAGGTATTCAAGGTCATTTTTAACTATGATAATTAAATTAGGAAATCAACTTTATTTCTGAGCAGGTAGTGGCAATAGCCTCTCTCTTGAAATAAATTTATATTTGCTTCTAGATTAATTTGTATAGGACAGTTACAAGTTTGAAATACAATACAAGATAAATGTGTACCTTACTGTATCCTTTTGAAGGAATGTTGTTTCCATGTATTTAAAGAATCATGTAAAAACTTAAAACATTTATTAGAATAAGTTGCAGAACTTGCAATCAATAAACTGACATATAGGAGTCAAAAAAAGGAAAGGAAATTAGTGAAGGGAAAGAAAGATGGATTCTATACTGCAATTTTGTGGCAAATGTTTTAAGGGGGGCTGCAGCTTTATATTATATTTCGTGTTTGCTATTAATGTTCTACCTTCCTGCAAGACTTTAATGTAAACAAGGTTTCGACCCTTCTTACCTCAAACCTTCAGACAAGATAAATGTAAAATAATGTGAGGAAATAGTAAAACCATTTTGGAGTGAAAGAACCTTTTTATAAACAACCTATATTTTTTTTATTTTAACTTGCAATTAAAACCACATCATAGGTCATTAATGTCAGCAAGGAATATTACATTATTTGCAATGTGCATGCCTCAATGTAATTTGAGAAGAATATGAAATAAGGAAGAGAGGAAAAAAAGAAAAACAAAATAATATATATATATATAATAATAATAAACAAGTACAAGAAAAAGAAAATATTAAATCAATTACCTAACACCTTACTAGAACACTGTAGTTTTGGGCATGCAGTACCTAAATCCAAAACTGTGACTCTAGGCCTTCTACTGTTGACTTGACTGTTTCACATTGTTGACCTAATTGATGGAGGATTTCTTTGCTGAATTGTTTTCTTTTAGCCTGGTAAGTAAGATGCTCCTCATGGTCAAAGCTTTTTCATGTTGACTTGCAGTGCAGAAAATTAAGACAATGTGAAAACAGTTTGACTGGCTCTCTATAAGGTCTAAGCTCTACACACTACTTGAAAATGTGAAGCAAAACAATTCTTGGTAATCTAGGCTCTGTCCCTAGCTATGTGCAAGGGAACTGGATTTACAAAACCAGGAGGAAATTCCTTATTGGACAAAGCTAAATTATATATTTACATTTTAGGGAACTGGAATAAATAGATAAAAGGAAAAGGGAGTCAAAGAAGATTGCAAATTTAAAGGTGTAGTAAATGTTGGCAAGTGCATGATTAGGGATATGAAACTGTGTATGCTTAGGCATATGGAACCTTGTGACCAATACTTTAACAGAGAAAAAGAAACTGTGGTAACCAAATACATTTTTTTAGTCAGTGCTCTGCTGTCCTACATGAGGTTTAGCATAAGGCAGTTTGAAGTAAGTTGAATATTTTCAAGGAAACAGGCTCAAGTCGGTAATATTAGCAGGATCAAAAAAAAATAATGGACTGACCTTTAGCTCTGAGCACCAGTAACTTATAAAGGTGAATATATTGAAGCATGAGTTTAACCCATCATAGCAATATTAAACATTCTGGGTTGTCCTAAGAAAAACTTTAGATGTATATTTTCATTAATGGACTTTCACTGTATGTGCTCATTCTGCTAGTAGTGTACAGAGAGACTAATCAGAACTCACAAAGTTTCTGCTTGAAATTCACAAAGATAAAAAAAAATTACTGTTTAATAAATGTGGGAATTGAGGGAACTGCTACATATTTCCAAACCTATCACAGTCCTGTCATTTTATGTTACATATCTGCACTATAGTTATTTTGGCTTGGCAGTTTTCTTATTTTAATAAGATGAACATTATCTGCTTTAATTGTCCCTATCAGTTAGTTCATTTTGGAAATGCACATGCTTGTCACAGTATATTTGCAATAAGAAGAACAAGAACAGGAATAATGACTAAATAAATATAAAACACAATTAAATTAGTGAACAAAATCTTTTATGATGTCATTTGTTATAAGAACATAAAAAGACCCTTATTGATTCACACAAGCAAAATTCTTCTAAAGTAAAGAAAAATAATGCTTGCACATATGTTATGCTTATTTTGACTAATGAGCTTGCACTGTCTCTCATCTGCTAATTAATAGGATTTCCTTATGGGATGGAATTGGCTATACAACTAAACAGATGTGCAGTGTGCTTTCTTCTTCAAAGTGAATGTAATGAGTACTTTGTATCTACTGGTTAATCGATATAGTATATGTTTCTGTGATACATTTGTTGCAGAACCCCAAATAAATGACCAGTACTTTCATCTTTAGGTTTGTGAAGATTCTCATTCATCCAGATCATAGTATGTCTATAGAAATAAGTAAAAATGTTTCCTTGAAGACGTTTCATGCGATCATCCAACTGGCTTTCTCAATTCAGAATATCTCCTTTGAGAATATATCCTCTGGAACATTGCTCCAATCAGCATATTCTGTGATCAAATCTGTGATCAAAACTCTACATCACAGAGCAGGCAAGATCCCCACCAGCACAGAGGTTAAGTTGAAAAAGATGGAACATCTCAGAGAGGGCCTGAAGACATGTGAGTATCCAGAGTGAGCCTTTGGGAAAACTGGTTGAAAAAGAAGCAATAACACCAAGACTACCAGTGAAGGTGGAAAACAGGACAGGAGAAATAACTTGGTCCTCCCATATGTAGCTGGGGAAATAACACATCCCTATCTGCTTTAAACCCAGCAACACACCAAGGCAGCAAATAGTTCACCCAAAAGACCCAACTCCAAAGCACAAGAAGAGTAACGTGTACTGTATGCAGTGTGGAGTGCTCTGATTTGTACTGTATGTGGGGGGAAACCAAACAACAGTTACACCAGCATATGGCACAACACAGAAAAGCTAGCTCCTCTGGTCAGGACCTACATCTACAAGAAAAAGGACACACTTTTAAAGACTGCCAAGTCCAGATTCTAGACCGGGAGAAGCCACATGCATGTAAAAACTGAAAAACAAAGTTTGAATAGAGGCAGAGGAGTGCTACATATATTGTCTGCCACATATAATGCTGTTTTGGTACTTCTCCCTAGAAAGTTTAATAACACATCAAAGCTCCAATCTTGCTAATACAATCAACACATCATTTAATGACATCATTGTGGATTATGATAAACAGATTATGCTGATTGGAGCAATGTTCCAAAGGATATATTCTCGAAGAAAGATTTGCAAGTTATCCTGAATTGAGAAAGCCAGTTGTCTGTGTTAAAGTATGTCTGCTTGCTGCTACACTGGGTTGGAGTTGAGATCAGCTAAACCTTATGAGAGGTCTCCTGCACATTACTAGGTTCTAAACCTGCAGTGGATAGTATGATAAGTTTTTGTACTACACAACAAGCTACTGGAGATTTGGAGACCAAAACACTGACACTCTTAAGGACTGCAGTGCCAATTACACATTTGTATGTACCCATCTATATAAAAAAAATTAAATAAAACAAGGCAGTATGGTATGGAGGGGGGTCACAAGACATACTATCCTGCAAGGTGGAAGAAAAAGAACACTTCCCTTGTAGAGTGTGAATCCATGGAAAGGGGATCCAATAAGACTGAAAAATATTACACTATATTTGGCATTTATCTTTGTTGTTTACCCTTAAACTGTAAGTATTGGTTCATTTCCATAAAATAAAATAAGGGATATCACATGGGTCGTAGTGCAAGTCATAGTCCCCCCTGAACTACATTAATTGTCCAGCATGAAGATGTCAACATGACAAAATGATCTGAATTATTTTTTTGAAATACATTCAAACATTTCACTAAAAAAAATGAAGACCATTCCCACAAAGCAAAATACCCTGCCTGTAACATGCAGTTGGTTCAGTCTTAAATGGGATACATACCATCCTTTAAACTGACTCTGTGCCTGACTCTTCAAAATAAGCATTTTAAGCTTGACTAAAGGTGCAAGTAATCTCCTCAAAGAGACTCATTCTCATTAGTACAGTGTTGGATATCATGTTTTCCAGCATATTTTGATTACTGTGATGGAAGTAATTTCTAAATTGGATATGTGTCCTTGCAGCCTGCAGTTGTTTGGCTATTGTTTTAAGATGGAGTTCACTTTTCATGGGAAGGTTGTCCCTTGGAACATATACGTATAGGCTGCAGTTAATTACTAGCTATGAAAGCATAGCTACACACGCTCATAATTGAAGCAGTAGAACATTTATAACAGCACAAAATATGGAATCATTGATATACTCATTTTTAAATACAGTATTTTGCTACACCCACCATAATAAATAATTCACGGAAATCTGCAGAGCATGATAGATAAAAAGCTAATAACATTAGTGAAGAATCCTTGTATTGTAAGAATAGTTCTTTGTTGCCTAATATATATAAATCCACTATTGATTTGTAAAACAGATGCTGTGCAGTTCATGAAACAAAAAAATAAAATTATATATAAATATATATATAATAATAATGCATTGTAGAATTACTGTACTTGATAAAACAAACATTGCATGCAAAATAGTTGGTAAACTAAAATAGGAGAATGTATTGTTCACTAATGGAAAAATTATTTGCAATATGTATAAATGTTCACATTGCAAACAATTTTGCTTTTGTAAACATTTTGTAAACCCTTTGCCCAGTAAGATAGTGATTGCAAATGTTATAGTTTGCGATACTGAAAAGTGTATGTAATAAAACTTCTTACCGAAAAAGTTGACATGTTTGCTCCTAAAATGTAAGCCACCTTCAAGCACGACTTAAATGTTTGCACAATTAAGATCCGCAATGTAATAAAGCCTAATGAAGAATATTGCATTACAACATGCAAAATTTTATTCTTATTTGTGTGCAAATTTTTTTCTCTTTGCAAATTTTGTTACATTTCGCCCAAAGTGTATTATCTTGAATTACAGATGTTAGAACAAGGTCAGCTGAAATATTACTTGATACGTGGCTTAAGATCTTTAAAGGGCAACATTGAATCATTGTTCTCATCTAGGATGGTCAATAAATGACCCATCCATTTCTACAAATCATTTATGCCCAATTAATGCTTATCAGTATAAGTCTGTTTAAGTTCAACTTAACACCCTTCCACCACCACTTAGGTAAAAGAGTTCCATGTAATCCATGCTCTATTGTGAGTTGCCTGGAGGTTTCACTCAACTGACAGTTTGACAAATGATAAAACAACATTGTGGTAAGGTACAAAGTGGTGTACTTGATTAGAGAAAAAACATTAAATTACTATTCTCTCCCTACAGGAGTTAGCAGTGATGCTTCCTTTAGCCTCTACCCTTCAGCAATCTTACCACCTTCTCTGGTCAAGCCTAGAACATGGGACCCATCCTATTTTTACCAGCAATTGAACAGGACATTCAAAGAGAATAAAAAGGGTTTATATTTCACATCCCTACACATATTGGTATAGATTAAATTTACTGAAAACATTGTCTTTTTATTCAATTCCAGATTTTGCCATAGATAGAACTGAGCTTTGGTAAATCTCAAAAGAGACTGCTAAAAAAGTAATTTTTTTTGTAAAAAAAAAAGTGAATTTGGGTAAATTTAACACAACTCTCAAGTGATTGCCATGAGTCAAGAGCACTTCATGTGAAAGAACAGTGTTCTGGTTGTAGCATTGTATTTAAGATAGACAGGACAAAGTGTTCAGATATTTATAGCACTGTAAAAAGCACGTCTAAAAAGGCCGTTATGAACTTCCCTGCTGAATTCTGTTTAATGCAGGGGACATAATTCCAAGTGCCTGTCTGTTGAGCTAATGAGCAAAATGGGTTGGTGCTGTAGATATGCCTGTATTATTACATATTTGCAATGATACCATGTAGTTTTCCCTGTTTTTCAATAAAATGAAACAATCATACAAATGAACTGAGAGAGCAGAGTCAGGCTATATTAGATATTAATGAAGTGTTACTGATATGACAAATAAAATGTTAAAAATTGTCTATTCAAAAGTATGGGTGTTCATTTATAATACTATAAATCATTTGTACCATTCCAATAAAACCTTCTGATGTATTTGTTTATAGTCTTGTGTATTTTGGAATGGTTGATTGGTGTATTAGTCCTACAGGCTATGTAGCTGTGTCCTTTTACTTCCTTTCCCTTGAGCTCCTATTTTATGATATTTTGTGTGCTGCCTTAAAGATCACCAGGCCAAATATACTATAGCTCTAATTGTAACAGGAAGAATTATGGACGGAAAAAACAGAACTATGATTGTTACTTGGCTCATGTGACCTAACGTATGGATTATTTGTATGTACTGAGAATCATAGGATCCCAGGGAGCTGCTCTTATTTATTCAAATTGCAATTTTCTACTTAGGATTACCCAATGGCATATACTACTAAACAATTGTATCATTATGAAAATGATATATTTACAGGAAGCAGGGTTTTACATATGAGCTGTTTTATGCAATATAGTGTACATGCGTCACGATGCGCGCTCGGCGCTCCTTACCTTCCTCCCAAGATGGCAGCGCCCAGGACTACACGTGGGCACAAGGCCTTCGGCGCCGGAGCGCCGGCGCGGTGACGTCGCGCAGTGGTGCCAAATTTAAACTTAAAAGGACGCCGGAGACCCAGGTTCAATGCCCGAGTATAGCTCAATATACTATTGTGTTCCTGGGTCTCTACCTTGTCTGTGATTCCTGTTACTGATCCTTTGCCTGTTCCTGACTTTGAAACCGTGCTGCCTGCCTATTTGAACCTCTGCCTGGACCTGTCTTTGCTATTGGATTCCCCTGAACTGTACCTTGACTGGACTCGCTGGAAAGTGACTTCCTCCTTGATCCTGACTTCACCCCCCCTCGTGTGCGAGAGATAGCATCTGTGCGAGAGATAGCATCTGCCAGGGTGCTGGTCTAAACCGTGTAATCCAACCTATGCAAAAAAAACGCACACCAGGACTTCGCATTAGTGTACCAGCGCTACAAAACAAGTTGGCACTATAGAAATACATGTTAATAATGTTAATAATAATAATATTTTATAGATCCACAAACTGTTTGTGGATATAGTTTTCCTTAAAAGGCAGGTATGGGAAGGGTGCTATTTTTATAATGACCTCTAACTGCCATCTTGTGTAATCCATAACAAGAAATAAGATGAATTCAAGGCTAGTTTAACTATATTTGTTTCAAAAGAATACTCTGGAATTTGACCAATATTTTATGACCAAGTTTTATCCATTGATCTTAAACTGGATAATCGCATATATACAAATATGTGACACCAAAAATGCCACATATTTTCAAACTTGCATTGTGTGCATTTGAAACTGTTTATGACATTTAGTTGAAGACAATTCTCAAGGGAACTGTTGCCTCCTGGTAGGTAAACCACTTGTAGTTGCATTTTATTGTTTTAGTGACTAACTCAATTAATTTAGATTAAATCTTGACCTCTTCCTTTTAATACTCTACTATGCAGCACTGGTGCTGCTGAAGTGACAATCAACTGGCTAACAAATAAGATAAATGAGGGTGATAGCTTGTAATGTAATTGTATCCTGGGCTCTGTTCACTTCTTTCATTGCAACTTTTATGAGGATGATAGCTTTTTCTGATGAAAATAGTAAGCTCAATTTAAAAGACTGATGATTACAAACACTTCCCTTTTTTGCTCTAAATTGCTATTTGTTACTATTATCATACACTAAAAACATGAATTATATATCCAGTGTTCTAAACAAAAAATCCAAGCTACAACAAACCTCTGCACTATTGAACATACTTTATTATTAAGTGCCGAGCAGAGATATTAATGGTGTGATGGTAATAAAAGGCATACAGTAAACTGAATAAATGTTGCAAAATTAGAATACAAAAAAATTGATGTAATAATGTTCCCTAAAATAACTTTTTCAGCAAGATTAAAAATTAGCAATTTTTTATTGTATTTCTAGTGTTTCTGTTCGTGGTTGCAATGTGGACACAAAACAGATTTTGTATTCAAAATATGTTATTTGATTTTCACATAAACAATGTGAATCACCCCCATTCAAGGGCAAAAAGGGAAGCAAAACTTCTCATGTGGTAACATTGTCTGGTCCAACCAGTTCCAGACGATGATCTCTTGTCTCCAGACCCAGTGAGGAATAATGAGATTAATGGTCTGACAAGCCTTAAAAAGGGAAATATGGGTCTCCCTACAGTTGGGGATGCAGTATATGCCTCCAACAAATTTGGAGGATCATCCCCTGGAGTGCAAAGGGACACCTAATGAGACCTCTGCTGAGTACTCCTGAGGTGCTAAGCTGTGAGAACTGAAACCAACCAAGTTCCTCAATATCCCTCAGGATATTTCACTCCAGGAAGGGGAGAATATTTGGATAACCCCAACATATGAACCTGCAATGGAGACTGCATGGGTGGATGGTGAGGCTGGAGTTGTTAATATGGAGGAGGGTAGCCACACAGACTATGAAAAAAAAAACAGCCCTGCGATGTCTACTGTTCATGCTAAGATCTCTTCTCCCTTGTCTTCCACTGACCCAATGTTATTGCCATTCAGGAGGCACAAGAGGCAGTGAAAAAGTTGTGTGGAGATCTCAGCAAAATACTCTAAGGGTTTTGGTACATTTGCTGTTGTGAGTACAATCTGCTTTAGTTTTGGTATAAGTTGAATGGGCAAAGGCTAACCATTGAGCCTCTAAAGCTTCCCCTGCTGGTGAGGGGCTATTTCTATCTATTACCCCTGAGTCAAACATCTCCAAGGGTGTTCCAGGTGGAATCCAAGGAACATCTGAGCTGTTTCAGGGTCTCCTGACAACTGGTGCTTCTGTTCATACTCCTGAACCATCTTTTGGATAGATTCTCAAAGCTCCCGTGGAGAGGGGAATTAATCAATTACTTAGCAAGGAAGAGTTCATGGATGAAGGGAACATCAAAGAGGTGGTTTACACAGGTGTGTCAAATCCTTCTACTCCAATAATCCCTTCTGAGGAACTCAAAAAGTTTCTTGAGAGCACCCCTTGTGTTAAATTGCAAAAGAAGCTGCATATGGTTTTACATTGGCATGATTTGTCTTTATTGATTGATTCTTGTGAGACAAGACATCAGGTCATAAAATAGGCTGAGAACTATGGAACAGAAGAATATATCTGTAGTGTTAATTTCCACAAAAAGTGTTTCTCACCAGACCTCTGTAAGGGCTTAATCACTTACAACACACAATAATAAGCACTGTTAGGCTTTTGGTAGCCTTTCCTAATGTTCCAGGTACTCTCATTTCTTTGCCAAGGAAGGTACACTGTGAGTTTCCTTTAAGAGACTTATACGCTTGAAACAACCTGGCATCTGGAGTGGAAGGCCAGAGTATTTTTTAATCTAATCAACTCACATGTACATTATGTGGGGTGGTGATACTGCTCTCTGAATCCTTCCAGCCACAGGTGCTGTGTGCTAAATATTTCATCCCAGTAGTCTGTTACATCTCTGGGTCTGGGAGTCAAGTAGAACATACAATCTGGTAAACTTGTATGCTCCCACTACTGGACCAGAGTGGGTGCAGTACTTTGAAATTTTGTCAGCTTATATGGAGACAATTGACTAAGATGAAGCCTTGATTATTGAGGGTGATTTTAAGTACAACCTTGAGACTTGGGACCGCAATGTTACCCAGAAAAGAGATTTATTGCCCATTTCTCCTAGGTTGACATCTGGAAAGAACAGCTGCCTTTACCTTGTTAGGGTGAGGGATGATTGATAGGCTATATTTAGAGCCATCTAATATCACAAGTCTGATGCAGTGCCATTAGATTGGCGCTGTCAGTTGTGGGATGTAGGCAAGTTTCACATAGAAAGAGTCAAGACTGTACGAAATGTGTGAGCAGGCAATGAAATGCAGAAATTTAGGCACTGAATGGAGAGATGCTTGATCTTCAGAAAAGGCTGTTAGGCTTTGAAGACCAAGCGCTGCAGTGTGAATATGTAGAAAGGAAAGAGACTCTGCGTAATATGGAGCAATGACAGTTTACTCTGCAATATGATCATGGCTCTAGATTCTGCTATGCTCTGGAGAAGAAGAGGAAATGAAACCAAATCTCATGTCTTCGTCCAAAGGATGGCACCCCCTTAAAGATCTGGAGGCTATCCAGGATAGAGTTTGGTCCTTATATCAGAAGCTTTTTTATCTGGATCCCATCTCTCCAGATGTCTGCAAGGAGCTATGGGATACCAGTGGCAAGTGAGAGTGGCTGGAAACCAATCACTCTGGTCAAACTCTCTCAAGCACTCAGTTTAATGCCCCATAATACTGTAAATCTCTGGGGCTAGTTGAGTTCTAGAGACTTGATTTCCATAGGGTTCTAAATGAAGTCCTCTAGGTAAGATGCTACTTTCGTTCCATTGGGCAGTGTTATCACTGCTACCTAAGAAGGGGTATCTCCACTTTATTAATAAGTGGCAACCAGTCTCACTACTCAGCCCAGACAATAAGATCATAGCTATATCTCCTAGACTCAAATCTGTGCTGGCAAAGGTGATGCATTCTGACTTGTCCTACACAATCCCCGGTGGGACAATTTTTGATAATGTCTTTCTGATTAGATACTTACTACATTTTGCTGGATTTTAAAATTGGGTGGAATCTCCGGAAGTTATGCATTTCATGGGTTTCCTCACCACTACAGTTCTACATTGTCTGTTCCAGGAGATCAAGGACACACTCTCTTCTAACTCTTGCACCTTCATTGATTGGGTTTTATGTGCTGTGGAGCCACATCCACCCTAGAACGCTCCACCTCCAGTCATAATAATAGTACAAAAGAAGACACGTCAATTCTCTCAGGAACCTCCTTCCACCAACTGATCCAGTTGGAGAATTTTACACTGACACGCTTTCATGACATGACAAAAAACTACTGTACTCTCTCATGCTCCACACCGTACACTTCCTTACCCTTATCTCTCACTGAGATATCATCTTGAGGGGGGGGTGTTTAATGGGGATAAGAAACCCCAGTGGCAAGCCCTTTATTCCAGCTTAGTGCCCAGACCCACTGAAGACTTGAGTTGGCGAATGTCCATTGTATAGAATACCCAGCTGCTTGTCCTTCTGTGGCAAAGGGGAGTCAGTGTTTAATGCTTATTTTTCATGTGACTGCAACCTCTTTTTGCTCTTTTGAGGAAACTTCACCTGCAGTTCTGGTTACACGTTTCCCCTCATTTTTATTTTTGTATACCCAGTATCCCAGGACAATCAAAAGATCTTCTCTTCAACTTGCTCCTGGCTTTAGCCAAACTAGCCATTCATAAGCCTAGAAAACAATGTCTTGTTCCAGGAGCTGGTGCATTCCCACACCTGAGGACACCCATGCAGTGTTTATTGGTCAGTTGATTGAGTTTTCTAACCAGTAGTAGTGATGGGCGAATCTCACCCGTTTCGCTTCGCCGAAAAATTAGCGTATTTCCAGCAAAATTCGCGCGTCGCGTCAATCTAGGCGCTTTGCGTCGTTTTCGACGCGCGTAATTTTTGACACGACACGCGTCGAAAACGACGCAACACGTCTAGATTGACGCGACGCGCGAATTTCGCTGGAAATACGCTAATTTTTCGGCGAAGCGAAACGGGTGAGACTCGGTTTTTTTGGCGAATTTTCGCTGGCTAATTTTTGCTGGTGTTTCGCGAATTTATTCGCCGGCGGCGAATCGCGGGAATTCGCCACGAATTCGCCCCTGGCGAATAAATTCGCGCATCACTAACCAGTACGTATACTCCATATGTAAGTGCACTTTAATTTAAGTGACTGTTCTATTGTATTAATCATCTCAATTGAGTTGTTATTAACTGGTGATTAATTGGTGAGCAATCGCTAACCTGTAATTTGAATAATATTCCAAATACTGCAAAATCAACACATTTACAGCATTTTATGAGGGACAAATCTACAAAAAAGTAAACCATATATTTTTGGAAAGAACATGGCTCCGAAATGCAAATTGGGTATGCATGTCTTTTTGCTCCAAAGTACAGTACTAAATCACAAAACTTTCCTAAATTTGTTGATTGTGGTGGCATTTTTTTTTTAATTACCTAAAAACTTTTTGAAGCATTATATCTTCCACACATCATTAGGTATCAAACCACCCTAAATATTAATGGCAGGAGTCCATTGAACATTTTGATGCCCAATGTGTATTGGTTTACACAAGTATAGGCCATATAGGCCCCAAGATGACACCCCATTAGAGCTATAGGTTTATTGAAGTATATAGCATGTAAATACCCCAAAATCTACCTTTTGCATACTTATTTGATGGTTTACATTTACACTAATTTATAAACATTGCCAGCTTTATGTGGGATAAAAACTACAAAAAAATTATGGTGACCCCTAAAAACCATTATCCATATTATATGGAAAGTATGTGGAAATTACACATTCTGATGAATCCCAAATGGTTAATTGTCTTTCCATACCCAATTTCTTACATATAAAGGTAAAACACCCTAAATATAATTGGAAAGGGTCTACTGAACAGTTTGATGCCCAATAAACATAGATATACCAAAGCAGGAGACGTGTGAACCCCAACTGAAAATAGTTCATATGAATTTTACCTGCTGTCAATTTGCCTTATGAGAAACAAAGCCTGCTGTCTGCATATTATGTGCTGCAAGACCCTGCAACAGTACATTAATCACATCCAATTTCTTTTTTTTTTTTTAATTCTTTATTTATGAAGATTTTTGTAGGGAGAGGGGTACAGAAAGCAAGGGGGGGAGGAGGGAAAGCTAAATTCCAAAATATAAATGTGATATATTGAGCAAGCATACAACAGTAAGATATATCTTTACATTAGTAGTAATACAATCAACATATTTTACTATATTAGCTGTTTTTTAGGCCAAGACATAAGTCACTGTACTGAAAATTACATTCCCTTGAAATAGTTAGTTTAATACATACCTTGTAGATGTATAGATAGTTAATATAATATGGTCAAATTATGAATTATTTTATAGATTTCAGAAATTGCAACCATAGATACCAGGTTTTCCAGTAAGTTACACTTTGTATGTAATAAAAATGATTTCCTACATTTGTCTCATTTCTTCTACTAGTGTTAACCATTCCTTAAAAGTGGGGGCTTCAATATTTTTCCATTTCTTTGGAATTAGCGATTTAGCTGCCTGTAATAGTTGTATAGTAAGAGGGTTTCTGTTTATTGGAAGTAGTTTAACAGTATTGTTTCAGGGTTATCAATTTTATATTACTCTCTGTTACCCGATTTATAACAGGACAGGTTATCCATATATGCTTGTGAGTTCCTTCAGATAGTTTACATCTCCAACACATACCTAAACTAGCAGGGTACATTTTTTTTAGTTTTTGGGGTGTATAATGCCAACTCATTATAGGGAGAACTTGGAGAAGATATAGTAATTTGCGCATTAATATAATTTTAACAGCTTGTATGTTTCTGAACCATGACTACTGTATTCCCTCCCAGTTCTTTATTAATTTTGGGATGGAATCTAAGAGAGGTAGATAATTGTCTTGATAGAGTTTGCTAAGGTCTGTCCTTATTGTAACCTAAGTGTTTAATGTTCGTGTCTGTCCATTTGAACAGAAAATGTTCTCCAATTTTTTCAGCTTTTTCTTTTGGAATATTGATATTTAAAATCTCCGATTTTGAATAATTCACTTTAAAGTTTGAAATTTCCCCAAACTCTCCTATCAAAGATATTATTTTTGGAAGTGATATACTAGGTTTTGTAATACAAAGTAGGAGGTCATCTGCAAACCCAATGTATTTTGATTCTTTACTATTCACTATAAGACCTGAGAATTCTGGATCCTGTCTTATATGAGCGAGCAGGACTTCCGTGACAAAAATAAAAATAATCAGTGGTAAGATGGAGGGAGAAGATAAAGAGACTGCCCACTGTAGAGTCCTGAAAAGGGAGGGAAAGGGGGAAGAATATCTGCCGCCATAGACTTATCATGGGAGAGACCCATTGCTGTGGTGGTGTTTAAGCGGCCAAAGTGTGATGCACCTTGATGTAGGGAGTTTATGGTTGAGCAGAGCTCAGCGGGATCACCATAGGTATATTTCCATCAACTTGATGCCTGATCCCGAAACAGCCACTAATATGTTTAACATTATACTTTATGTTAACAAATGGGGAGTATAACAAGGAGAAAATCAGTTATTTTTAGAACATACCAACATTATATTAAGCATATAATCATATGACTTGTTGCCTAGGGACAGCCATATGCATTTTGCCCGTAGTCAATCAATAATATAGCATTTTAAGAAACATTTATACAATGAGCTTAAGTTTTCAACGACTTGGATCATGATATAAATATTTACCGTTTATCTGCCAGCTTTGTAATGGGTGGCCTTGATCTTGTATATTTCTTGTATTATATAATGTAGCTTAAGTAGTATACTTGAATAGTCTGTAAAGTCCATACTCCTATCAAAAAGTCCACGAATTTAGGTATATAATAGAAGAAAGGCAAAATATAATAAAGGAACAGTATACTTTAATCACTGTATCCTTGTAGTGATTCATTTAGTGAATAAATTGGAGGTGTGTCAGTGTACACAGTCTATTGAATTAGGTGGGTGCATCCATTCTCCTGGAATAGTGAAGTCTAGATCCTTGATTTGTCCTGTATTAGGTAACCAGCCTGGCATTTCAACTGCAGGTAGTTGCAGGTTCTGTATTGCTTGGATTTCTTATAATAGCAGTAACTCCATCTTTGCTAGCTGAAAGGGAGAAGGGATATCCCCATCTATAAAGAATGTTCTGTTCTCTAAGAATGTCAGTCAGAGGTTTTAGCTTTCTCCGTTTTACCAAAGTTATCCTGGAAAGATCTTGGAACAGTTTTATATTACAGTCCTCATAAGAAAGTTGACTGACCTCCTTGGCTTTATTTAAAATATCTTCTTTATTTGAAAAGGAATGCAGACAATATAGGATGTCCCTTGGTGCATTTAGAGGTGCTGCATTAGGTTTCTGTACTCTGTGGGCCCTCTTGATTTTATTATCTGTATATGCTTCCCTTTTGAGTATGGAATTAAATATCTGAAGCAGTCTTCTAATTGGCGTTGTATAGCTTTTTGATTGTTGGTACACTTACTTTGAGTGTGTTCCAAGCTGTCTGTGTGGGCTGCAAGAGTTATTATGTCTCTCTTTATATCTTGAATTTCTTCCTTGATTACTGTGGTGCCTTCGTGGAGCATTTCTTTGATGTCAGATTTTGAAGGGAGCTGGGCTATATATGAACGGATATCAATCCCCTCCTCACCTTCACTGTTAGCATCTGATTACTCTATGTAAGATTCAGCCTCCTCCTCGTGGTCAGATCTGGTGGCCGCCATCTTGGATTCAGCACTAAGTGCTTTTTTCTTTAAGAATAGCAGCAATATTTTGCTGCTAGAGGTTTGGGCTTTGCGCCCCATAGGTCTGTCTTTTTCTAACTTTTGTTGGTTAGTTTTCCCCATTTGCTAACTCTCTGCAGGTTGCTGGATCAGGTCTCACGGCATGGAGCACTTAGTGTTTGCGACCTGCCTGCACCGCGTCAAGCCACGCCCTATCTCATCCAATTTCTTACATTCAACTGTAAAACACCCTATATATTGATGCCAAGGTTCTAATGAACAGTTTGATGCTCAATATGCATAGATACATCAAATCAGCTGGCATGTACAGTATGGACACTAAATGAAAACAGAGCATATGAATTTTCTTCCGCTGCCAATTTGCCTTCTGTGAACAAAGCCCCCTGACTGCATATAATGTGCTGCAAGACCCCCTAACATTACAAAGACACACCAAAAACCATATATTTTTGTAAAGTACACATTCTGACAAAATAAAATTAGGTAATTATGTCTTTCTACTCCAAACTAAAACACTGCAAAGCTACGCTAAAAGCAGCATTTTTATTTACTGAAAATTGCCTAAAAATATTGCAGTTGGTCACATTTATATCACCCAATTTCTTACATACTATTGGAAAATAACCTAAATATTGATGATAAGGGTCTACTGAACAGTTTGATGCCCAGTATGCACAGATAAACTAAATCAGCTGGCATGTACAGTATGGACACCAAATGAAAATAGTGCAAATGAATTTTCTCGGCTGTCAATTTGACTTCTGTGAACAATGCCCCCTGACTGCGTATTATGTGCCTTAAGACCACCTAACAGTACCACCTAACAGCATTTTTTTTTTGGAAAATGCACATTCTAACAAATCCAGAAAGGTAATTATGTATTTCAATCCCAAGCTACCAAAGTACAAAGCTACAGTAAAGGCAGCATTTTTATTTTCTGAAAATCACCTAAAAATATTGCACCTTGCCACATTTATCTGACACAATTTCTTACATACAATAGAAAAACACCCTAAATATGAAAAGCAAGGGTCTACTGAACAGTTTGATGACCAATATTCATAGATCAAAAATGTATTTTAAAAACTATGTTTGCACTTGTATATGTATTTGTGCAAAGCTGTCAACAGTGTGTAAATGTGTGTATTTGTGTGTATATTTGTGCAATATTGTGCAAAAGAAAAGAAAGCCAGAAATATTGATATATAATGATTGACATTGTTGTTATTAATAGGAATAAGAAAATCCAGTATTCAGTCTTAAACATAAGTATATTTTTCAAAATGTAAAATTTAAAGAAAAAAAACAAAGTAAAAATGTAATGATTTAGAAACATGGAACATAAAATGTTATTGAAACATAATTAATAAAAGGCACAGCTTAATAATTTTGCAAGTTTGACTTTTTGGCACAGCCTTGAAGCATTATACGAATAAGAGCATAGTATTTTAATAAACATAGACGTGTGAATCTATTGTGTCTTGGGTAGATTTAGTCTACACTTGATATAATATTCTAAGCCACCTGTTTTATATTATTTCAATAATGTGACTTGGATGCTCTTTGTGCATATTTTCCATAATTAAAGTGATATGAAGTATAACTGAAAAGGGGAAATGTGCTATTGTGTAATTCCCTCTCTTAAACTACAATAGCTATTTAATAGTTATTACTGCAATAGTGTTATCAAGATATACACTTCCCTGAATGGAAGCCACTACTTAACATGACTGTGGGGGTTGGTCTTCTGGGATGTGCAACCATTGTTTACACATTGCAAACTGTGTGGTGCTGTAACCTGCGGCTTTGCCTTTAGATAAAGTGCTGCCTGCTAGGCAGTTCCCTATACAAAAGGGGTAGATGGGAGTCATAAAGGCATTCCCACCTGATTTTTGCAGAGAGCAGCAATCTCTATGTGAAATTAGGGGCACACACTCTAGCATCCCTTATTGCTCTTGCACTTGCTTCAGGGGGGTTACAAAATTAACATT
Source organism: Xenopus borealis (assembly GCA_024363595.1). Lineage (NCBI taxonomy): Eukaryota > Metazoa > Chordata > Amphibia > Anura > Pipidae > Xenopus > Xenopus borealis. Next base: position 34,985,437 of record CM044446.1, read on the forward strand.
ATTATAACTGTATAATAACTAGGGACTGAACCCACTTGGAAAAAATCATGATCAATTCTGTATTGCCAATAGATGATTATATTACAGATTAAGCCACTTTGGTTTGTGTATTTGACACAGAATAACTAAAAGCAGATATCCCACGTATACCTTTTAACACAGAAAATTGTATTGAAGCATCCAATCTAATTAAAACGTTCACCATTGCGAACAATGGTTTTTTGGTATGCTAATGAAAAGGTTAAATGCATTAAATGAGTTAAGATGACATTAGATAAGTTTCTTCAGTTAATCCTGAGTCATGACGCATTTAACACACAAATCAAGGTGGCTTCATCTACAGATGCAGCCACCTTGATTTGTGAGTTAAATGCATCATGACTCAGGGCTAACTGAAGAAACTGTGATATCTAAAGTTATCTTAACTCATTTAATGCATTTAATCTTTTCATTAGCATACCAAAGCACCATTGTTCACAGTGATGAACACTTTAATTACATGGGATGCTGTGACACAATATTCTGTGCTAAGTGGGATAAATGGGATAGATGAGTTAAGTTTTTCTGTGTCAAATGCACAATCCAACGTGGCTTCATCTGTATATATTTTAAAAGGCTTACAGTAATTGTTGAAACCTTAAGATTAAGAAAAACAGCAAGATTTACAGTTAAGGGGGTTATTTATTTAAGTTTGAATGCAAAAATCTTGAAACATTTGATTTTTTGTTGCTAGAAAATCAGAATTTTTTATGGAAAATAAAAATAATTTTTCTAGATTTATTATACTACATGGATAGAAAAAAGTCAGGCCCCAATCCTATTTGGAAGTTTCTGTGGTCTGCTCTGGAAGTAGCCAGAAAATCCAAATATTTTGGCAAAAATAAAAAAAAAAACTCAAAAAAGCTAGGAAAAAAATCAAGCAATTTGGAAAAAAAATCCAAAAAATAGTATGATTTGGATTTTCACTCAATTGTATTTAGTTTTTCCCTGATCCAATTAAATAATGCTTTTTAATAATAAATAAGATCAAATTGTGGATTCTAGTTTTCTCAGACTTTTTTTTTTGTAAAATTATCAGGAAGATTCAGATTTTGATAACTAACCCCCCTAAAATTCTTAAGAACCCATAATAATATGGAATAATGGAAAGTGCTACCCTCCTCCAGTAGAAAAAGGTTTACAATTATCCATAACAAGTCAGTGCTAATCCTTTGTGATCTTACTGTATGATAAGCAAGGTTAAAAATATGCAGTGGAGTAACTACTGGTGGAGTGGGGGGGGGTCATTCGCACCAGGGCTGGGTCCCCTTGGGGCCTGCCAGAGACAGCAAACATGTGCAACAGCAAACATAGTAAGGAAACACTAAGGGGCATATTTATTAAGGGTCGAATAATAAATTCGTATTGCTTAAAAAATATTTTGTGTCAAAATTGACACATTGGAATTGTAATCCCCCAATTTGAATTTGAAATTTATAAAACCTCAACCATGGTAACAATACTAATTTGAATATTTGCCACCTAAAACCTGCCAAGGTAATTTACAAATCAATGGCCGAGGACAGTGGAACGATTTGAATATGTTAATTGCCCTCCTGACATTCAAGAATTTGATAAAAATTTTCGGAACAGGACTATCCGAATATCAGATGTTCAAATTTTTTCTTAACCTCCCATTCAAGTTGTAACAACATCCAAATTTATTAGAGTAAAAAAAAATCACATAAATTCGAAATTCAACCTTTGATACATACACATTTTGAATAATTTGGAATTTGGAAATAAAATTGTTTGCCATTAACCTTTAACCTTCTATAGTCTTTTCTGTTCTCACTCATTTTTTTTTGTATACACAAGGTTAATGTTGCCTGTTATCTGATTTTTAGTAAACTTAAAACACTAAACATTATGAAGCAAAAATACCCTGCTTTTGTTGTCATTCTTTTTAGTTCAACTTTTTGAAATAGTAGTATCCCAATAACTTGACTCCAGTTTCTAAAAACCTGCCTTTACATTAAAAATGGGGTAAGAGTTAGTTAAATATTACATGATAATGCATTTAGATAATTAATTATTGCTAAATATCGCTAAAACACACAATTAATATTTGCCAAAAGCAGAGGGCACATTTTAAATTAGTCTGAAGGAGTTGTAGAATTAGGCTGACACAGTCACTTGTCTCATAAAATGTAATATGGGAAGTGATCTAAAAATAACAGACAATAGTTACATATACTGTAGTAGTTAAATCAGGTTGAAAAAAAGCTATATATATAGTAGTATCATAATACCATTGATATTATGCTTGTCCAATAAATCATCCAAGCCTCTCTTAAAAGCCTTAATATAATCAGGCATCACAACATCATCTGTCCTCACTGTGAAGAACCACCTACACTGCTTTAAATGAAAGTTATTTTCCTCTAGCATGAAGGGGTGGCTTCTGGTGCAGTGATCTTCTTTATTGGTAAAATGGTCCCCTGCTATTTGTCAATAATGTCCTCTAATGTACTTGTGGCTCTTAAAGATTGGAGCCCAAAACTGCACTGCATACTCCAGGTGAGGCCTTACCAGGGACCTATAAAAATGCAAACTTATGTTCTCATATCTTGATGCCTTTATACAGATGCAGTCACTTGGATTTGTGTGTTAAATGCGTTGTGACTTAACTCATCTATCCCATTTATCCCACTTAGCACAGAATATTGCGTCACAGCATCCCATGCAATTAAAGAGTTCACCATTGAAAACAATGGTGCTTTGGTATGCTAATGAAAAGGTTAAATGCATTAAATCAGTTAAGATAACTTTTAATTCAGAAATTGAATATTTAGCCCAGAATGAAGTTTGGAATGTTGGATGGAAAAAAAAAATAAATGAAGTACATAAACTTGCAGTTTTATATATGCTGGCACTGATTTAAAGCGTACATCTATGTTTAAAGCAAAATCTAGTTATCAAAAGTGATGATTTTGATATTTTCTCAACAACATTTATGCATTAAACGTTATTTCAGGGAAGGGTCACTTAATCAAACAAACTCTTACAGATCCAGTCTTACATTTAAAAGCTCTATAACTTAATCACTGGGAAAATTAGAGATCGAGTTTGATTGATTATGGTTTTGTTTCAATCAGCATTTTCTGTGCAATTGTCCTATTTTATTAGCAACATTTACATTTTCCCTCGATTTATGTTGTTCTGCTCCCGACTGTAAAGTTTAGATTTATTCTTCAGTTTTACAGAAACATAAGTTTGGTTTGTCACAAACCTCCTGTTTATAGGAAGGGAAGAAATTCTACTTTTAGAACATTCTCTTCTGAGTGTAGTTTAATTGGAATAACATATTTTGGTATCCCTCCCTCTCCCCATCTGTCACAACATATTAGTCTTTGCCAATTACGCAGAAAGTTGTGAGGTCTCCAGCTGGCTAATGGACTTTAAACTGCTCTGTCTCACACCTCACTTGCAACAGCTGAGGTCAGTCAAGCTGTGTGTAATCTTGACCACATTCCCAGGGACTGAGCATATTATTTGGGTCCAATATCAAAATTTCTAGTTTCCACAAATTAGATAATTATCTCTACAACATATATTTTCCCCAGAGTGCTCTATCACTTACATCCATATTGTGAAAAGGGCCATCCCCTGAAATTCTTATGTATTTTTTTCCAGACTTTTTTTTATATTATGTTTCAAGGAAAATATGGTAGAAAGACTTATTATTCACAATTCAGATAATGGAGGGAGAGAGATTAGAGAAAAGCAAAGCAAATCTACATCGAAGGAAGCACTTTACCGAGTGCTGAACTGTTTTGAAGAATACTCAAAGTCCAGTTGTTTTAGACTTTAGAGTTGCTTTATTAGATTTTGATGATGCTCACATTGAGTTCAGTTTGATGCGTGGTGCGTCATGACGTCACTGTAAACGATTGTCATTTTGGTGCAGAAATTCTAAATAAAAAGTGCTTTCTGTTTGGAAATCATTGCCCAAGCTGGTTTTCAGTATTCTGACCCCAGCTCAAACTATTTTCCCTGCATCTTTTCTGGTTTTCGACTCCTGTTTTTGACCTTTGCCTGGATATGACTCTGATCTTGCCTGACCCTTTGGTACCACATTTCCGACTACCTTGTTCCTGCATAGGATCACTGCCCGCTTTGCAGCAGAAAGTTCAGGGGTCCCAAAAGGGTGTCGGTAAACACATTTAACTTCAGATAATTCAAATGTCTTTAACTTACAAATTATATGCACATGTTACAGAGAGGAAAGTTAGCGAGTTAGCAAATAAGAAGCTGTTTAAAAATAGGTCCAATGCCTAGTGGAGCTACAGCCTTTGGAAATGTACATTATTCCCTATCAATCTATTGATACTTTTTTGGTGGCTGTTTCATGCCCAGTCTAGCACTACTTACAAGTCTGCCATATAAAACATAAAAGGTTTGTTTGGGAAACCATTATTCAGCATAGTATATACCCCTGGTAAATCATCCATTATCCCTAAGAACAACATTCACCTATGGCTGCATTATATAAGCAGTAGTCAGGTTCCTAGATCGTAAAAATATGGAGCCTTAAAGGGCATGTAAAGGCATGTAGAGCTTTGTATTTTGCATTTACATCCCCATTACTATTTCCAATTTAAGCTACAGGAAAAAACATCATAGAGCCAGATTTATATAGATAAACTGGGATTTTATTTGGAGGATTATTTTGATGCAGCCACTGGTTCTGCAGAGTTGGAGAAAGCTTGTATTAAACAATACAAAAACTATACAATCCACATTAGATTACATGACAACACAGGACCCAGTGCAGTCTGCATAATCTGATTATCAATCAGTCTTCCTGTGTCGGCTTCTGGCAGATATTATTTGACTTGTGCTGTTTTGATAATTTATTATGATCCCTACGCAGCCCAGACCACACTGAGCATGCACACAGTCTTGGTCTTGCAAAGATGTTTAACAAAACATAAATAATGTGTTTTATTAGGCTGATGCAGTAAGTTCAGCATTTATAGCCTTATTCTATTTAGACCTTACTTCCCATTTAAAAACAATTGTTAGAATTGTTTATACTAAAAATTCTAAGCACTTTATTTACTAAAATTCTAATTTGATTTTTTCCTTTTTTGTTCTTATTTCTCTAAAACGCTTAATAATAAGAGATTTATAAAAGTGTAAAACCATGAATAACTCTATTCAAAATCATCAGTATATAAAAGAAGTCAGGGTCTCTTAGAAGTGGGAGCTACTCTTATCCTATTAGACCCTTTTTTTTAGCCATGCTTTTTAGATGCTTTTTAGACTTTTAGATGTCTTCATATTTGTTTTACTAGTAATTGTAAAAAAATATACTTTTATTTGTGTCATTAACCTATTTTTCTTTTCATTCATAGTTTTTTTTTTTGTTTGGATATTTTAATTAATGACATGCCATTCAAGGTTTTAGATAAAATTAGTTCATTCTTGGTATCAAATACCTCTAAAACTACAAAAATGTTGATACAAGACATCCATGTATCTCACTTGCCAGAATACCAAGAGGCACTAATCCAAATGATTATATTAGCTTCATATTTTTTTTATTTTCTCATTGCCACTACAGGTATGGGACTGTTATCTAGAATGTTTGGGACCTGGGATTTTCTTGATAAGGGATCTTTCTGTAATTTGGAACTCCATACCTTAAGTCTGCAAAAGAGTATTTACTTATACAATCAACTTAATAGAATTGTTTCCCCAACAAATAAGATTAATTATATCATATTTAAAGGAACAGTTCAGGGTAAAATTAAAAACTGATTAAATAGATAGTGTCACGTACCGTGTCCCTGGTGGTCTAGTGGCTCACCTCCATGCACGCGGGAGCGCCCGCCATGCCTCCAGCGGGGACGCTCACCGCGTGCATCCTTCTCCTCCCTGTGCCGGCTGTCTCCTAGGCGCGCGCCGCGCGCTTCCGGGTTCCTTTAAAGGTGATGACGTCAGCGCGCATTGGCGCGAAATTCAAATGTATTTAAGGGGATCTTTTAGTGCAAAACACTGCCCGTTGTTAGGTTCTATTTGTCTAGTTCCTGGGTGTTTTCCTATATGTATCCTGACTGATCTACTGTGTTTGACCCTTGCTTGCCTGACTTTTCCTGCTATTCTCCAATCCTGACCTTTTGGCTTGTCTGATTACTCTGTCCTCCGGTATCCTGACCTTTTGCCTGTTACCTGACTACTCTACACTCTCTAATCCTGATTCCGGCCTGTCTGACTATTCTACGCAGCTTGTGCTGTTCCGGCCTGCCTACTCCATTTGGTGGTATTCTTCTATCTAATTCCCTGGTGAGACGATCGTGCCCCTGTGCTAGCCAGAACTTTTGCTCTACACCTCTCGATAAGTCCAGGTGGCATCTGAGTAAGCCGAGGGCTCCTCCCGAGGCCAAAGGCGGTCACTTAACTGGTGAAGCCGAGCTGAGACAAAGGTGTTTGGCACCTGTTCTGGTATTGGGTGCCGTTCGTGACAGATAGGCTGTGCAAAATAAAAAATGTTTCTAATATAGCTTGTTAGACAAAAATGTAATCTATTAAAGCTGGAGTGAGTGGATGTCTAACATAACAGAATACAACACCACTTCCTGCTTTTCAGCTCTCTAAATCTGAATAAGTCACCGACTTGAAGGGGGGCCACATGGGACATAACTGTTCAGTGAGTTTGCAATTGATCCTCAGCATGCAGCTCAGATTCAAAAGCAACAGTTATGACCCATGTGGCCCCCCTCAAGCCTCTGATTGGTTACTGCCTGGTTGCCAGGGTAACCAGTCAGTGTAAACCAAGAGAGCTGAAAAGCAAGAAGTAGTGTTCTTTTCTGTTATGTTAGACTTACAGCCACTCCAGCCTTTATACATTACATTTTTGCCTAACTAACTATTTTGAAAACATTTTTTATTTTGCACAGCCTATCTATTTAGCTAGTTTTTACTTTTATATCGAACAATTCCTTTAAGATCAAGTGTAAGGAACTGTTTTGGTATTTCAGAGAAACATTAATTGTGTTTAAAATTAAAATGTAGTCTATGGGAGACATCCTTCGAATAATTCAGAGTTTTCATCGGGTTGAAAAAAGACTAAAGTCCATCAAGTTCAACCCCTCCAAATGAAACCCAGTATCCATACATACCTACATACACTGACCCTGCCATACACTCATATAAACTATATATACACATACACTACCTATAGATCTTAATATCCTAATCCAAACCACTCTTAAAGGCATTAACAGAATTGGCCATCACAACATCTTCTAGCAGTGCATTCCACAACCTCACTGCCCTCACTGTGAAGAACCATTTATGCTGCTTCAGATGAAAGTTCTTTTCCTCTAGTCTAAAGGGGTGGCCTCTGGTGCGGGATCCTCTTTATGGATAAAAAGATTCCCTGCTATTTGTCTATAATGGCCTCTAATATACTTGTAAGGTGTAATTATTTCCCTCTCAAGTATTTTTTTCCCAGTGAAATCAACCCCAACCTTGACAGACTACCCTCATAATTTGTCTTCCATTCCTCTAGCTGGTTGCATGTCTCTGCACTCTCTCTAGCTCATTTATATCCTACTTAAGGATTGGAGCCCAAAACCATACCACATACTCCAGGTAAAGCCTTAATACCTTGAGTTTATGACAAAAAATAGAAACAGTACCTTCAGTGCCCATATCCATGTCATTAATAAACAAGATGAAAAGCAAAGGACCAAGTACAGAATCCAATTAGAAAATGTTCCACATTGCTATCTGGCTCTCTTGGTGCTCCGTTTTTTGGAAATTTCCACAATGATTTGTAATCTATCTTTAAGATAGTTTTCTATGCAGGTACAAATACTATTTTCTAGGCCAACATTCCTTAATTTAACCTATACCATTCTGTATAGCACTGTATAAAATGCTTTAGCAAAGTCTAGTAGATAACATCCACTGCCTTCCGATTATCGAGGTCCCTGCTCACCTTCTCATAAAAGGAAATTAAATTGAATAATGGATTTGTATATATGGAGCCCATACCTATATCTATATGATGTCATAAATGCTGTCATCCTTTTTGTTGTGGCTTGACCCAATGAACAAAGGGCCCCTTAATTTAACCTCTAATGTCATAGCTTTTTTCTCTTGTTTTAAACAATGTAATGTTGTATTGACATTCACAGTCTTCTTTTTCTACACATGGTTGTAGAATTTGTAAAAGATTAAATGTAAGTGAGTTTATGGGGAACTCTGGCTTCCTAACCAAAATTTGATAAAGTGGCCCACATAACACAGAAACCCCTAATCACAGTTATCTATTTCTTCAAAAAATATGAATAAATGCCATTTGCTGAAATCCAGCGGTTTAACAGTTCTTCTCTCTCTATGCATCATTTGAAATCCTGGCAGGGAAGGAGGGACTAAAACACTGATGTTACAAATTGTAACAACTTCTCCACAGCTTACAGACAGCATGCAGGAACTACATAGCCCACAATGCATTGTAGTGTGATGTTGCTTTTATTGAAACCACGTTTGCAGGGAACTGGGGGGTTTAGAGAATGCAGGCTGAGGACAGCTGGCTACTGATTCAAAGTAACAGTAAACAGCCAGCTCAGGAAACTAGTCCAAAAGATGAGCAGGTGGCTAGGCTTAGGGAACTGTCAGAAACAATTAAAAAACATGAAAAGTGTGCATATTTTTTAGTTGATGTATATTGCAAAGTTACTTGAAATTATGTTTACTTTTCAAAAAGCTTAAGTTATGTTTTTGTGGAGATCCCCTTTAAGAATCTATAAATTGTTGTGGCAGATGTTTTCCTGTAATTAAGAAATACAAAATACAAAAGTCAAAGAGAATTTACATTGTGGGTTAAACATATACCCTTATCAACTTAAATTCAAGGAGTTCTCTATACTTTTTTTATGTTCTGGTTTTAATGTCCATTGTTTTCACTTAACTTCTTACACCAAGCTAGAAATAACAAAAAATAAACTGGAAAACACAGTCAGTCATGAAACTCATGAAACTCATATTACTATAATACTATAAAAGTAGAAAATTGATGGAAATAAAAATTTTACAAAAACAGATTAAAAGAAATATGATATACCTGCAATATTAGATATACCAGGACAGTAGAGGCACTGGAATGCTGAAAGACTGATGGGTTATCATCTCAAGGTGTTCTTTACTTTCATATGTGTTACTAAGATTCCTTATTTTTCAGTTTTGCCCACAGATAATAAATTATTAATCCACTCTACCTTTAACACAGAAACACAGAAACTTTCTTAACTTTTAGGCAGATTATTTACACACAGGGGTGACCATTTCAACATATAAAACAAAAATCGTGAAAATAGATCCTGCTCACTAAACTGGGCCGCTTATGGATTACCAGTAAAAAAAATGTCTTATGGTCACCCCTATACTCACGATACTAGTTTGGGGGTATTGCTCAGCCTCCTGGATTTCCTCAATTCTCACTCAGACTGACAATTGGTCACTGGCTCTCTCTGCTGATTGCAGTATCAGGCAGCACCCCCAGCCCCTCTGGGAGTTCCCCATGGAGTCATATAGTCTCCCTGCTTTGTGCTCTGCTAAAATAGGTTTTCATAATAGTCTGGCTAATAAAGTCTTTAAACAGAGAAACCATTCTCTGTTTCTTAACACTTTTCTTGGAGCCTACCTCTTCCACTATGGAGAACTTAAAGGGAAAACACCTTTTCCCACATCACTTTGGTCACTCTCATACAATGTGCATTTAATAAACAAAAGGTGAATCTGGTGCCTCTACCTTTACTGTGTTCATCCATATTCCCACTTATCTGCTGCACCACCAATCCCTATTTAGGGTTGAGGTTGAAAAATACACATGTTCCCCATGTTTAACTTTTTTGCCTTAGTGAAATTGCCTAGCTACTAGTGGATTTAGAGAAAGGTGAATGTAAGCTCACTTATAAAGAATTACCATGTAGTGTTAAGTTGTCTAGTGATGGGCGAATTTATTCACCTGAGGCGAATTCCCATGATTTGCCACAGGCAAATTCACGAAACACCGGCATACTTTTGCCTGGTGTAAACAAATTAGAACTGTTTCCATAGTTGAGGTGTGATAAATTTCAACACCAAAAAATATTCAGCAATTTTAATTCAAATTTGAATTTATTATTCAGCCCTTAATACATATGCCCCTTTATTCTGTCTATTGAAGATAAATTGTATAGTAGTTTATAATAACACACTGAAATTAAATATAAAGATGAACACCCTTTAAATTATATTGTACATGTTGCTTTCCTATCTCCTTGCTTGTAACAAGAAAACCTTAGGATTCTTTAAAATTGCATTCAAAAGACAAAGAAAAAAGCCAAAAAGTAAATGTGCCATAATCCATTTAAACTGTAAATTAGGCAGTATTTTTGTCTAAATGGATCTGGTTGATGAAAAAAACATTTGTTTGAGTCTAATTAAAACAAACACGCAATCACATACATATTAAATGTGATTCGCTTTGTATGAATAAGACTATGAAGGGAAAATAAAGAGTTACTTTACATAACGTCTTGTTAGCAGGTATAATTTGAAATCATGAATTTTAATCAAGGTATGGATTGAAGCCTAGAAATACACAGCTAACAAATAATATAACATTTAGCATAAGATGAAAACAAACTGCAACAGGATTATGACTGCATAGTAATCAAGGTCTCTATTCAAAAGATGATGGCAAGCAGTATGATGTGCTAAAATATATTAAATATATTAAAGTAAAATGTTATGGTCAACATTGAAAACGATATGTTTTTGAAGTACAAACTATGGGCGCTATGGGATAATAGGATAGGCCGATCAATAATTTTATTCTATGTCAAAGAACAATCTGAACTAAAATAGAGTGAACACTTCTGATCAGCTCAAGAAAATTTTAGTGTGAAATAAATAGAAGGCGCACTTATAAACAATTGTGTAAAATTAGCTAAGTGCGAGCTGCAAATTGCTTTATTAGACACAGCAGATTTGCTCAGGGAAAGATACACCATGCAGTAAAGATACTAACTGGGTGGAGTCCAGTCAGTTTGGTATGGGAAGGTAGAGCATGTTATTACTTGGAGTTGGATAGAGTTAACATTAGTGAGCCTGAACAAAGGAGTACCCACTGGTAACCAGTTATAAATGTGAGAGGCTCCATATACATGCTGACTGGTAGGGATGGCGCGAACTGTTCGCCGGCGAACTTGTTCGCGCGAACATCCGCTGTCCGCGCTCGCCAAAAGTTCGCGAACGTCGCGCGACGTTCGCATTTTGGGTTCGCGTCAATTTGGCGCATTTTTTTTGCCGCATTTTTTTTTGCCCTCTCACCCCAGACCAGCAGATACATGGCAGCCAATCAGGAAGATCTCCCTGGACCACCCCCACACACCCCCCTGGACCAAAAAAAAAATGTGCATACCTCCCAGCTGTCCCTTTTTTGGAGGGACAGTCCCTCTTTTGCGAGCTCAACCCTCTGTCCCTCATTTGTACTGGAAAGACGCTCTTTTTGGAGGACCCTCTTTCTGGAGGACCCTCTTTCACTGGAAAGACCCTCACTGAACAGCCAGAAAAAGAAGCAAAGATTTGAACTTGGCTTTTGGCAGAGAGTCCAGAACAGCTAACAGGTGCAGGTAAGATACTTTGAAACACTTTTGACATAAGAAAATAATGGATTTTTCTTTTCCCTTGATCCCCCTCTGGCATGCCACTGTCCAGGTCGTTGCACCCTTTAAACAACTTTGAAATCATTTTTCTGGCCAGAAATGTCTTTTTTAGCTTTTAAAGTTCGCCTTCCCATTGAAGTCTATGGGGTTTGCGACGGGTGATAGACTGCAAAATACCTGATTTTTTTTTTTAAACAGTTTCCCCATACATTTTCTAACATATAGAACATTATTTTACATTGTGCTCTTGTGTAGGGCATTGTAACAATATAGTTATTTAGTTACAATAGTTGGTCTAGTGGTGACATATTAAAACCAACATGTCTCCGTCTGGAAAAAAATGATGAACTTCTAATTGCACCGAAGAGCAGTAAGATATTATGCCACATTCACAAGTTCATTGTTTACCTCCCAAACTAGCAAAATTAACTATACTTTAGCAAATATTACCTCCAAATCTATAATTGATTTGAATTGCACTAGTTAGTCATTTACCATAGTTACATATTTACATACATATATATTTACATATAGTGAATATTTACATATTTACATAAACCATAGTGGGAAATTAATCTGGTCCTGTTATCATGCTATTAAAATACTCCAGTAAAAATGTGCTATTCTTCCTTTTGTTACAAGCTGTCAAGTCCCTTACTCTTATACACTAGAAATCTACTAGCATATTTAGATGAGGCTAAGCAGGTTAAAGAGATAAGAAAAATTTAGAAAATAACCTCAATAATTCAAGTTGAGGCTTAATTATCAACATTCTCATTTTAGTGGTTTTAGAGTTTTTTGAATCCACAGCTCAACTCTCTAAAACCACAAATGTCATGGAATTTATTCAAATATTTCAACACAGTATAAAAAGTACAACACAAAAATCACTGAACGATGCACTAAAAAATAAGAATACCTTTAAAACTTCTAAAAAAAAGTTTTCCATAAAATTCCTAGGGAAAAAAATCCAAAAACCTTTAAAACTGAACTGATAAAAAGCAGTTCAATAAGATTGGCTCAGTTACCATTGACTTTAGGACCTCAACAATTTTTACTTGCCAAATTATTGCAATAGAGGTTTTGGTGTTTTTTACACTTAATAAATCTCACATTTTAGAGCAGTTTGAAGTCTACATGCTGGATAACCCAGATAACACATATTTACTGCAGGATAAATAACAGAAGCCATGGTAATGTGAAGGAGGTTTCACTGTTAGAATGAAAACAACAATAAATAGAAAAACCAGATACAGGCCTGGGTAGAGACAGACTGAGCAAATCCCGTAATGGGCTGAGAAGGTCAGGGCTGGCAGAAGACTTCGCAATTTTCAAATGGCAGGCAAGGTCAGTGACAGGTAGCAGTCAAGCATGGTTGAGTAACAGGCCGAAGGTCAAACCAGGAAATCCAGAGAAGAGGGGCATTGGGAACCAGGTGAGAACAGGAGAAAGGGAAACGGGCAGCAGACACAAGGGTAGATTAATCAAAGAGTGAAGAGTGAAGTTCCTCCACTAGAGGAAAATTCCGCAGCTCTCTATTCATTTCTATGGGATTTTTGAAGGCGTATTTATCAAAGGGTGAAACTTCACTTCACCCATTGATAAATAAGCCTTTCAAAATCCCATAGAAATTAATTGAGAGCTGCGGAATTTCACTCTATTGGCAGAACTTCACTCTTTGATAAATTTACCCCACAGAGTCAGGAACCACAGAAGTCATGGGAATCAGAGGCTAGATCAGGCTCAGAAGCTCAGATGATCAAGCAAGGATCACTGGTCATGGACTGGTTTATAAAAGGTACATAGTTGGAAATGCGAAACATGTGAGGGTAACAAGCTAGGAGGAGACAGAAAATACAAATAAATATACACACATATATATATAGTCCATAAGAAGGGTCCGCACTCACAGGACTTATGAAATAAACAAAAAGTTTTAATAGAAGTGACAAAAGAACCTGACGTTTCGGTCAGCAATCTGACCTTTCTCAAAGTGCATTTACAAACAAGACATCGACTTATAAACCCCCAGTGGTGGGAAGAGAGGAAGTGACATCATTCAATCACCTATGCAATATATATATATATATATATTTATATATAGTGTGTGTGTTTGTATGTATGTATAGAAGGAATGGCCAGAAGCAGCCAAGAAAGCCTCCAGTGGCTCAACAGGAAGGTGCATTGTCCCAGGAAAACACAAGCTACAGTTTGAATCCCTGAGAGTCCTGACAACACTCTTTATTCTATGAGGTTATATTTAATTATCTATATTCTATTTATGTAGTTCAGTAAAATAGAACCTATAAGATCATTTGTTTACATAACAATTTTCATATTTTTGTATAGAATGTTCACATTTAGTTGAATCATGTACTGTAAATAAGTGTCCATTTTTCCACTTTACAGACATTTCTAAACTTAGTAAAGAGCATTTCATATTTGCATTTCATGAACATTTGAAAGCTTTATTGAATAATGGCGGAGACTGCCATAGTAACTTGTATTTTGCATAACAGAGAAGGAAATTGAATTAAGATAATGTCTTTCATTTCCATCTGCTAGTTCATTCTAAGCAATTCTTTCAGCAATGAATACATTTTCTATTATCATGGATGTGGTTTTGTTATAACTCATCTAAGTAGTTGTAATAACAAAAGTAATGTATACATACAGTATATGTTAAGATGCTGGAAGGTTTGTTGATTTAAAAAAAAAAATCCTTAATACAGTATTTGAAAGCATATAATGCTGCTGGAAAGGCTTACATAAAAAAGACAAAATGTAATTAATCATCCTATGTGTGGGTATTTTATACATATTAATATTGAACAGCATCTCTACTATATAGTAACAGTGCATTCTCATAAAAACATTCCAGGTTTAGTTACTGTAAACAAATACTTTATTTTGAGAGTGCTGGTACCAATCATTATATTGTGAAATTAGTGAAAATATAGCAGTAGGGGGAAAATATAAGAGCACTTTGAAAACAGTGATTCTTTTGAGGGTTACTGGCCATTGTATTTTGATGCCTTGTTGGAATCTATATGTTTTTATTTAAGCATAATATGCATATAGCAGTTTATAGACTTGAGACAGGGCAAACATGAATTATAATTATTACAATGACATATTGAATACAGGGAGCTTAGGAGATCAGCTGGTGCAGGTATGCTGGTTAGTGGCTAGTTCAAATATTACTTTCATACTCTTTGAAGAATAAGATACAGAAACTGTTCTGATGTGTGAAATAAATATGGTACCCCTGTTTCATAACATTGATATATGACTCAGGGAAGTTCAAAGCTATATAAAAGGTGATGAGAACTGAGAATTTATCCAAGGAGTCATCAAACGCAACATTTTTTTTTAAGATCAACATTCAGAGGTTCATAAATTGCCAAGGCTATTGCTTATAGATGCATATATTGCTTTATGAGAATTTCTGGAACACAAAATGCTGTCTTTTATGCATTGCATTCAGGTATCTGTTGGTAAATGTAGGTACTGTATATATCACTTGACATGTGCAGTATATATTTTTTGTTCAGTAAAATGTTGAGTTTAATAAACCTGCACACATTTTCTAAAGAAGATGTTTTGGCCACAAAATTAAAGATTAAAGGTCAGATTGTAGTGGTTTTAGAATATTTTGAAACTCACAAACTAAAATCACAATTGTCATTGAATATATTAAAAGTTCAGATTATAAAAACTACGAAAGAACAAAAAAGCACTGAACAATACCTCAAAAATCTGACAAACGCTAAATTGATTTAAAGTGGTCCATTAAGATCAGCACAGCTCCAATTGTCTTCTATAGCACAACAAAAACTTTTACTGGCAAAGTTTTGCATTAGATGTTTTCATGGTTTTTACACTAAGGTGCTGATTTATCAGTGGTCGAATTTAGAGTTCATGGGAATTTGTATAAATTCCCTTAAACTCCCATGAACTTGAAATTCAAGTACAAAATGACCAAAGTTAACAAAACAATAAAAAATTAAATCTACCCACAAACTCAAATTGAATTTCCAAAAAAACCCTAGAGTTTTAGGAAGGCTGCAATCAAGTACAAATTGATCCCAGGACTTCCCCCATAGGCTAAAACAACATTTCGGCAGGTTTAAGGTGGCAAATAGTCAACTTAAAATTCTTAAAGGGCCAATACATGATACATTTTTTTCGAAAATCAAATTAAATTTTTTTTAAAAAACTTAAATTGAATAATAACAATTCCCTAGTCGAATCCCACTAAAAAAACCTCAATTAAAATATCAAAATTTGAATTCGAAATTCAACTTTTCACTCCAAACCTTGAGAAATATGCCCCTTACTATATATGACTATGAAGATTTTCATTCTTCCAGATCCTGGTATATTTATGTATCTATGTAAGTAATGATAAAACAACTGTACTTGCTGAGTAATCATTGAAGACATTTCACTACTTATCTGAGCAGCTTCTTCAGTACAACTGATTGATATGGGAAGATCTCAGCATATAAACTCTTCTACTAATCCAATCACAATAGCACATAGTAACTCTTCAAAGAGGTGACATTTACAGAGGTGTTGATTCTGTGTAGTTACTGTGATAGGATTGCCAATGTGTCATGCAACTCCTAGACACTGGTGTTACTTGTGAGAGTTGCATAAATGGATGTGTGAAGTTTTCTGAAACCGCCCAGGGATACAGATGTGAGAACAGAATTTTATGTTGCAGACTGGTGGTGTCAAAGGCCCCTGCCTCTATTCAGGGATGGTTTCTCCACCTTGACATGAATCACCTCTTTCACTTCTCGTTCAAACCAGCTGTCTTCTTTATCCAAGACTTGGACCTTGCTATCTTCAAAGGAGTGTCCCTTGTCTTTTAGGAGTAGAAAGACAGCTGAGTCTTGCCCTGTAGAGTTCTCTCTCCTATGCTGAGCCATTCGCTTGCTGAGCAGGTGTTTGGTCTCCCCAATGTATAGATCTGCATACACAGAAGGTAGTGCTACACAATCAATCTCACCACACTTTGCAGTGTCGGGTGCTACACTGTGACACTGCTCAGGTCCAATCCAAATTCCAAAACGTGCTTCAGCAGCACTCCGGTACAGTGAAAATATAATTTATTTGTGCAAAAAGTGAAGCAACGAGCATAAACAACCCTTTACCAAGCTTAACCACAGTGTAACATAAAATCCTTTAAATAGCTCAATAGGGGGAGGAAGAATTTCGTCCCTCCCATTAAGTGTTTCATCAAATTAACCCTTGTGACATCCATCATAAATACTTAGTACTAAATACATGTAAAAACTGTGTGCATTAATCATGTTCAGTGTCCAAAATACATCTTCCAAGTGTCCAATAGCAATAAAATTCCATCTCTTTGCTAAAGATTATTTGTTTGTAAAGAACTGAAAAATTCAGCATTTATCAAAATCATTACTTACAATTTGTGTGCTCTGTTCCTGGTCAAAAATGCCTATGTATTGCAGAACACAGGCATTCCCAGGGTATGAGCTGCATAAATCTAAAAGCAAAGGATGCAAAACAATGTTACACTTAGTACAAAATCAGGTAAACCATTCAATTAAATAAACAACATTGGTGTGTACTCCCGGTTCAAACGACCTGGTCTCAGCGTACCTAATTTATGTATCCACTTTGTTTCTAATTTCTTTAACTGTAGGGTTTGGTCGCCTCCCCATCCCAAGGGTTCTACGCTATTAATCACTTGGTACCGTAGCTGACTTACTGTATGTCTAGCTTCAGCAAAGTGTTCTGGAAGGTGTGCATAACCACAGTGGACATTCGATTTATGTTGCTTAATTAGGTCTTTGACCTTTTTGTGTGGTCTCTCTCACGTATGCTAAACCACACAGACATTTAATTAAGTATACCACGAAAGTTGCTACATGTAAAATAATTTTTAATATTGATCTTTTGTCCTGTCTGTGGATGTGTAAAGTGGGAACGTTTGGTAATGTTATTGCAACTTGCACAATTCAAACAGAGGAACATCCCATTTTGGATGTCCCTAGAAACCTTTGTCCTAGTTTTGTTGACAGACCCACATC
>CM044446.1:35004559-35042235 GCA_024363595.1 Xenopus borealis
GATACAGATAATCAGAATAGTCAAAGCCAGGCAGGGTCAAAAACAGGTATCAGGAACAGACAGAAGCGTTTCAGCACAAGTACAGACACCAGGGTAAAACCTATCACGGGCAATGTGAAAACTAAAAATGCCCCTTTAAATATTTCAAACTTGGCGCCATTGCGCGCTGGCATCATATGTCAGCACACCTGCACCTTTAAATACAGGAAGAGCGCGCTGCACGCACACTAGTAGAACCGGTATAGGAAGAAGAGGAGCGGTGCAGCGGGCTTCCCCACCACACCACTAGATCACCAGGGTAAGACTTCCTTACAGTATCCTCTCACTGCAAACCTCTCCTGCATTTCATTTAGTCTTTGACACTCTGTGGTCTGAGACAATTCATCTCACTCTCATAAATTGGGATTTAGGCAAATTGCTTTTCAGTGAAGGGGAGTAAAAACTAGAAAAATGCAGTAAATTGTTAGGTTCTGTATCTTTCTTATAAAGATTGGTTTGAAACCGGGTACCTTCCTTTGTAATAGTCACATCTAGGATGTTGACATTCTCCACATCATGAGTCATAGTAAAATGCAGAGTGGGCACCACAGAGTTTGTTTGTGACAAAAATTAACAGATTATCCACTGACCTTGTCCATAACATCACAATATCGTCTATTTAGCGATGATGTAGCTGGCAGTATTGTTGGTAAAGGGGATTGTTATATACATATTTATGTTCAAAGTGATCCATGTAAAGGTTAGCGTAAGTAAGCACTACATTGCTCCCCATGGTTGTCCCTTGTATTTGTTTGTAAAATTGGTCTTGGAACATAAAATTATTTTCTCGCAGGACAACCTCTAACAAAGACATAAAGAATTATTGGGCTTCAAAAGAATTTCTCATTGCCTTTTTAACCAACTTAATATATGATTCTACAGTTGCATCTGTTGTAGGTGGTGCAAATACACTTTTATTCCTTAAACCCGCATTCTTTAAAGTCAGTTGTGAATTTCCTCTTGTGCAACCTGTGTACTCTCAACCCTTTGTGTCCCAGCAAAAAAAGATTAAGTTATGAAAAAAGCATTCTAAGACAACATCCATTTGGAATGTATCACTTTTCATAGTTCATATTCAGTAATAGTGTCTCCTCTTCCCCTGTGCTTTCTGTTCTGGTTGTCTGTGCTGATCCCAGGTTATGTTAGTGCTGTCTGCCTCCTCTGTTTTTTGGCGGGTATGCTTTATGGTACCTGCACCTAAAAAAGGACGTTGCAGCCCATGTCATAGATGAATCCGTCTGTGAGTCATCACATGAACAGTCGCTATCACGGTTGCTGAGAATCTGCTCCGCCCGTTTATGCAATCTACGCTGCTGGTATCTGTCTGTAGAGGTATCTGTATCGCTAAACAGTGCTGTCCTGGGTCTTTGTCCCCGTGTCTCCCACTGATGTCGTCTCCATGGGGGGCGGGGTTGTACACTGAAGACACGGTATCCCCTAGTCTCTCTGCCAGTTATATATAAATGATTGGGCCGTACAGACTAAATTAACCCTGTATATCCTGTAATACTGCACTGATTAACCCACATGAAATCAAATTATAAATACAAGATACATTGAAATAGCCTACAAGCTCATGACATTAGCGCAAGGTATTTAATTAATTCAATTAATAGCACCATTCAAGCAGGATCTTCTACTAATATCCATTTTCAAAAGTGCATCTAGATATTTTTATATTTCATTTTGAATTGTGATTGAAGGTAAAACATTTTAAAAGTTTCCCAAATGCCCTCAACCATATTATATTTTAGAGGTTATTGAAACCACAACTAACACACAAACTCTAAAACCTCGATTGAATCTATTAAAAGATCCAAATATAAAAAGTATGAACAAGAAAGAACTCTAAACAGTCAGAATCCCTTTAAAACTTTTAGTTTTTTGGATAATTCTTGCCGAGAAAAAATATGAAAACAGAATTGTTTTAAAGTGGTCCTATAGGATCAGCAGAGCTCCAATTGACTTCAATAGCACCTCAACAACTCTTCCTTGCAATGTTTTTGCATTAGAGGTTTTCCTGTTTTTTACACTTAATTAATCTTGATGCTTTTTTTTAGACCTATAATGTCTATAACAGAAATATAGGAAACCCACAAATTTTTAGAGCTTCATGGAAAAAAAGGAAATTTGATAGTTTGTAAATGGCCCCCCTAGAGTTAGAATGAATTAACCACCACTTACTACTAAAGGAATTATGAACTATGCAAGAAATCCATTCTACATGTGTCCAGTCACATAGGGAGTAATTCAAATCTATTTTTAGGTATCTTTTTGCCTGACAGAACAGTATTGGGTCCTATTAAATGCCTTGGCTGTTGGCAGACAAAATGCCATGTGTGTCACAGACCTCATATTAGGCTAATATTACAGGTGTTAATTAGCATGCTCTAATGTCTGTTTTTCGGCAATTACCAACTCACTGGGGGTCAAAAGTATAAAGTTTGTGATTTTGCGAATTGGCATTGTGAATAAATTTTCGCAAATGACCTACAAACTCTTTGCATGAGTACAGGCACTTTGAGAGGTTGTTGTGACAGTAACTTAAATTCGCAATTTGCAAAACTATTTTGTGAATATTTTCTCCACAACCAAAGTTGTGGCGAAATTAAAATGCAGAGTGTGTGCATAAATATTAGCAATTTTTGATTTTTGACATATTTAAAAAGCTCGTATAGACATTCACAATGTGAAAAACAAATTTACAAATCTGTTTGCACACTCTTATTCAGCTTTATAAATATAACCAGGCGCAGGAGAAAAATGTTCACTTTGCGAACCAATCTGCCATGAGCGAAGTTTATAAATGAGCCCCACCGGAATATATATATACTGTGTATATATATATATATATATATATATATATATATATATATATATATATATATATAC
The DNA here is from genome assembly GCA_024363595.1 of Xenopus borealis. Taxonomy (NCBI): domain Eukaryota; kingdom Metazoa; phylum Chordata; class Amphibia; order Anura; family Pipidae; genus Xenopus; species Xenopus borealis. The sequence goes on from CM044446.1 coordinate 35,007,491, forward strand.
AGATGCAGCCACTTAGATTTGTGTGTTAAAGGGATCCTGTCATGGGAATTTTTTTTTTTTTTTTTAAATGCATCAATTAATAGTGCTGTTCCAGAATAATCCTGCATTGAAATACATTTCTCAGAAGAGCAAACAGATTTTTAGACATATTGTTAAATTCCCCGCTGCCCCACGTTATGTGACTTGTGCTCTGATAAACTTCAATCACTCTTTACTGCTGTACTGCAAGTTGGAGTGATATCACCCCCTCCCTTTCCTCCACCCAGCAGCCTAACAAAAGAACAATGGGAAGGTAACCAGATAACAGCTCCCTAACACAAGATAACAGCTGCCTGGTAGATCTAAGAACAGCACTCAATAGTAAAACCCATGTCCCACTGTGTAAAAATTCAGTTACATTGTGAAGGAAAAACAACAGCCTGCCAGAAAGCAGTTCCCTCCTAAAGTGGTGGCTCAAGTCACATGACCAGGGCAGCTGGGAAACTGACAAAATGGCTAGCACCACGTCAGATTTCAAAACTGAATATAAAAAAATCTGTTTGTGCTGTTGAGAAGTGGATCTCAGTGCAGATGACTACTGGAGCAACACTATTAACTGATGTATTTTAAATAATAAAAATGTTTTACCATGACAGTGTTCCTTTAAATGCATCATGACTCAGGGTTAAATGAAGAAACTGTGTTTAGTGATGGGCGAATCTCCCGCGATTCGCTTCGGCGAAACATTCGGGAATTTCTAGAGAAATTCGGGAATCGGCAAAAAATTCGCGAAACGAGTCGCGGGGCGCTTTTGACACGTGTCGCGTAGTTTTCGGCGCGCGTCATTTTCGAGACTTGTTTTTTTGGCGAAATTTCGCTTGCTGAAATTTCGCTGGTGTTTCGCGAATTTATTTGCCAGCGTCGAATCGCGGGAATTCGCAGCGAATTCGGCCCTGGCGAATAAATTCGCCCATCACTAACTGTGTTATCTAAAGTCATCTTAACTCATTAAATGCATTTAACCTTTTCATTAGCATACCAAAGCACCATTGTTTTCAATGGTGAACTCTTTAATTGGATGGGATGCTGTGACACAATAGTCTGTGTGGGAAAAATGGGATTTCTGAGTTAAGTTATTCTGTGTCAAACACACAATCCAAAGTGGCTTCATCTGTATATATATACAAAATGACCCTATAAATATAGATTCCATTACATGGAATGACCTGCTTTTCATGTAATATCTTAAAATCATTAAATAACATGTTGTTTACATGTCTTCAACATAGAGGAATCTGTATTTTGAATAAAAAAAATGTGTCCATTGTAAGCAAATAGGATGTAAGTGCATTCTATATTAAAAAGAAAAAGGTAGCCTAACTCCTCTAATCATGTGAGGGTGGTCTGTGGGAAACATGTGGCATGAGCTGGGTATGCTACTTGTGTCCCATCCTGGAATGTCCAGGTTATAGTTATAGTAATCTGTTTATGACATGGGTCAATGGTTTAATTGCAGATACCCTGGCAAAACCCATACAGGACTTTCTCAATGCAACCATCTTATGATTTTTCCATCTACATTATTTCATTTATTTGCATAATTTTTTTGTTTGGATAAGATTTATTTACTACCTTTAATAAGCTATTACATACATCTTTGTTATTTTTCCATTAAAGGTGAATGATTTATAATATGTTATAACACATACACAAGTTGCTAACAGTATTGATTCAAGTGACTGAAATGAAGATCAGTAAACACGGTTCAATACAGAGCTGAAATCAGTTTGAATGGTTTCTTTCTTAGGATTCAGCACATGCCTGCACTTCTTTGCATCCGAATGGAGGTAAGCGCACCATTATCGCCCATGTAGTTCTACCCTTAGGGACAGATTTACTTCTGCTTGTGTTATAGAAGCTTCAAGTAAGTTCCTAAATTAGCTTTATGTATGTACTGTATGTAACATGAGACTGATGCTTACCAGCACTTAGGCATCTTGCTTTTGTTTTTATTTTGTCTTATAACATAGTCACTGTCTTTAGAGAGCTGCTGAAAAGTTTTATTGTAATACAGGAGAACATATATTTTATATTTTAGACAGGGACTGGGTGTGCACATGAGGAAAAGAGTGGTAGGACAGAAGCAGGGTGAATAGGTAGAAGAATAAGACTGGTACAGGAGGGTGCAGACAAAGAAATCAGAACAAGTGCAGTCTGTACAGTAATAGAATGGAGCGGGCATAGCGGATCAGGAGTAGACAGAACAGGAACAGGACTAGAACAAGTTCAGACAAGGCAAGACAAGGTTACAGTCAAGGCCGGGACAGTGTAGGGTAAACACTAGAGCAGGAGCCAAGCAAGGGGAGATGCTTAGGAAGGACAATTTTCAAGCCAAGAAGATGAGATAGACTTGCCTTATATAGGAGAGGGTCAGCCCTGATTGGCTGACCCCAACCCAAGAATCAGGATGCTGGGGTAGGTGACATCCTAAAAGACAATGATTTGAGGAGACCACTTCAAATGCAATTATGCTTTGAAAATCTTTATTCAACGACTACATCATGCCCTTTTTCAAGTGTAAACCCTTACAGAATGTGCATACCTTTTAAACACACCCCTTCCACCCCCACCAATAGGTGATTAGTGTCCTCAGGTGTGTCCGTATTTTTATGATTAGAGAAAATTATCTTTACTTTATTATTCCCTGTTCATAAATACGCCAATCATTGGCAAGAAGTCCTTTTCCTAAAAGAAAGCGAATAAAAAAACATAGGAATGCAGTGCCAGTTTGCTCTAGAAGCCCAGTGTTCATATATAACAATCCCTTATCTAGTATAAAGATACATATTAATGATACATAAAAACAAATAAAAACAAACACAAAGTGTCAAGAGAAAGAGCATTATGTTGCTCTTTAGGTCTACCCAATTTGGGGCAGGCCACAAAAGCGTATTACTGCATTTAACCCTAACCATACTGGGTTCTTCAAGTACTATGTACAAAAATAGCTTACTATAGACCCATGTTCCACATTTTCCCACTAAGTTGATTATAGGTGGATACAAAAGTTATTCTATCATCATTAATTGTTTTTGTTAGAAGGGTGTCTCGTGAGAGAGGTTCAGCATCCTTAATGGCTTTATTAATTAGTTCAGGTACAGTATATAGCCTTTTTCTAAAAACCAATTAGTGAGGGTACTTTTGGCTTCCATATAACTCTGTGGTCTGGAAGAAATTCGTTTAGCTCTTAAAAATTGGCACTTTGGTATAGCACGTTTGACTTTAGAGTTATGGAAGTTGTTAGCATGGAGCAAGTTGTTTTTGTCAACTGTTTTTCTATACAATTCTGTATTTATTTTGCCTTTATCTAGACTTAATTTTACATCCAGAAAATTAAGCTCCATCTCTGAACACTCGTAAGTGAATTTAATGGTCTTGTGGCTCTCATTTGCTTCCCCATCATTGCTGTCAATTGCTCCATGGTACCATTCCATATCAATCAAACACCATCCACAAATCTATAATATCCTATTATAAACTTGTGATTGACCTCATTTTCCAAGAACATCTTCTTCTCAAGGCAGTGTACCAATAAATTAGCAAATGACGGTGCAACCGTCGCGCCCATTGAAGTGCCCTGTGTTTGACAGTAAAATTCATCCTCAAATGCAAAATAGTTTTTAGTAAGTACTTTATTAAGACAGTCGAGAATGAAGAAAATCTTGTTGTCAGGCAAGTTGGTTTCTAACAACAGATCTTCTATATAGGTCATACCTTTGTTATAGGGGATGGAAGTATATAAACTCTGTATGTCTATCCCACATAGTATAGCGCCTTCTGGCAGTAATTCATTCAATCTGCAGAGAAGATCTGTTGTATCTTTAAGGCATACCTACATTTTTATTACCTCTTTTTGCAAAAAATAGTCCACAAACTTAGACAAAGGTTCTAGTATTGAGCCTATACCAGAAACTATAGGTCTCTCTGGGGGATTAATTTAAGTTTTATGTACTTTTGGTAAAAGGTATAAAACAGGGATCCTTGGCTAGCTAGTGCTCATGAAATCTTTTTCCGTACTATCAATTATTGAATTTAGCCAGGCATCCTCTATTAAGAGCTCAATCTCTTTTTTTAATATCATTTGTTGGATCAAATCCTATTGTCATATAGTGTCCCGGGATGTTCAGTTGTTGAACATTGTTGTATTGTAGCTTATCAAGTATCACTATACTTCCCCCTTTGTCTGCTTTACGAATGGCTATATCTTTATTGTCCTGTAAATTACATAAACCTCTATATTAGTTACAACTCATATTGTAACTGCTACAGATGCAGCCACTAGGATTTGTGAGTTAAATGCGTCATGACTCAGGGCTAATTGAAGAAACTGTGTTATCTACAGTTATCTTAACTCATTTAATGCATTTAACCTTTTCATTAGCATACCAAAGCATTATTGTTTTCAATGGTGAACTGAATTGGATGGGATGCTGTGACACAATATTCTGTGATAAATGGGATAAATGGGATAGATGAGTTAAGTTATTCTGTGTCAAATGCACAATCCAAAGTGGCTTCATCTGTAATTGCATTACTGGTTGCCCATAACATTTTGATTTCAGAAAGCACCACGTGTTCAAAAGCCTTTACCTATTCATTATCTATATCTGGTATAGTGGTGCTAGGTTTTTTAAAATTGCTTAATATTTCTGAGCCTGTACATTCAGAAACACACATTTTTTGTTTCAATTTACACACAAGTTTGAGGAATTCAATTTCACAGTCTTCCACCCTTAACTTATAAGTAGGTACGTATCCCAATCCTTTATTTAGTAAAGACAGTTCAGCTTCTGATAAACTGATAACAAGGTTATTTACCTTGGTGGTTGTCGATTCCTTTGTGGGTAAGTGTCCCTGATGATCGGTAGTCTGGGGTTGTTCTGCTCTCTGTGCCCTTCTGTGCCTCCTTCCCCGGTGCATGCGCCTAAAAAAGAAAGCTGTGTGCCACTTGCTAAATCCTCATCACTGCTAGTGTATGCTGCCGGACTACGCTTGTCCCGCCATGCTGGGTTCCGTCTGCCTCTCCAGACTCTTCTGTGTGCTTGCTGACCTGGCAGTCCGGTCCTTGGCGAACCTCCCTCGGAGCGCTGCCTCGATCGGTCTTGTCGCCACGTGTACACCCTTTCTTACGTGTAGTCTTCGGCGTCTATCTAACTTTGTTACTTTTCTGGCCAGTATATTCTGTTTCTCTATGATCTCGCAGTGGTGTGCATGTAACTTAGCCGCTTTGTCAGCCCCCAAACTCGCAGCTACTTCTGTTCTGCAGGTATCAATGTGCTTGTTCCATCATCAGAACCATAAGGTCAAGGCTGCATTTATTGGTTTTCTTGTGCCACCTTTAAAACAGCATCATCATTGCACAGGATAGGGGTAATATCTAGGCGCAGACCACGGGGAATCTGTTTGGCTTTCACATAGTGTATTAGCGTTATTTGATGCAGGGCTAGGCTTACTTCTTTTCTCTCTAGATTCAGTAGGTCTCATGCAGGATCAGTAGCAGAATTTACAATTTTAGGCTTCATTCTGCCTCTTTTACAATTCGTTCAATGTTTTTATCTGTATATGCAAATGTCTGGATTTCGACCGTTCTGATTGTAGTCATTCCGGAGGTTAACTCCCACAAGTCTGGCGGCATTTAGAGAACTGCGGTGTAGACTCACACAACGTAGTATTGTTCTCATGCTCTGCCTCTGCTATCATATCAGTGTTTCAATCCTCAAAAAGATTACCGCAATCCATTATAGGCATTCCAAAAGACAATGATTTGAGGAGAGCACTTCAAATGCAATTAGTATTTAAACTAGGCAAGTGGGGGGTGGGTGAGAGAAATAATTATGGGGAAGCTAGGGTAGATGGGTAGTGGGATTAGGGGGTCATGGAGGAGGAGTGAGGGGGACATACAGTTAAGGAGATCCCTCTAATTTAGCATATAATTCTCCTCAAAGTAATGCACATTTAAAAAATAATTAAGTAGGAACCTCCGCTGTATGCTGGCAAATGCACACAGTTTGTCAGTTACAATGGGAGACTTAGAATTTATTGCATGCGCTAAAAATTATGATGTAATTAGTATCAATGAGATGGTGGGATGAAACGTGACTGGACTCTGAATTTTAATGGTTAAACCATTTTTAGGAGGAACAGAGGGATTAAAAAGGGGGAGGAGTGTGTTTGTATGTAAAGCCTAAATTAAAGCCATGCACTAAAGAAATAACCATTAATGACATCGTTAAGGGAGTGGAATCCCTCTGGGTAGAAATTTTGATTGGGCAAAAGGTTACAAAGAAAATTATCATTGGTGTATGCAATAAACCACCTTGTATAAGTGACCATTATGAAGCCCAGCTACTTTTACAAATAGAAATGGCTTCACAACTAGGTCAAGTTATTATTATAGGTGACTTCATTTATCTGGACATTGACTGGGGTAATGGGGTTGCCAAGACAGATAAAGCTAGTAGGTTTGTTAATATGCTAAATGACAACTTTTTATCCCAGCTCCTTCAAGACACTTCTAGGAATAATTATTTAGGATTTTGTAATAACTAATAATACTGAACTCATCTCTAGCATTTGTGTGGGTGAGCATTTAGGGAATAGTGAGCATAACATGGTCTGTTGTAGAGGCAATTCTATAAGGGAGTAACTAAAAGTTTTGAACTTGAGGCGTGCAAACTTTAACAGTATAAGGGAATCTGCAACATATTAAGTGGGAAATGCTTTTCACAGGGTTAAACATTGAACAAAAATGGGAAGTCCTTAAAATGCTGCTTAATAAATATACATGTCAGTATATTCCCCTTTTAAGCAAGGAAAGTAGTTGCAAAGCAAAACCTTTTTGGTTCAATAGAAGTGTGTAACAATTTTGTAAGCAGGAACCTTGTATAGTGAACAGTACCTTAGGTTGCACAAGGCAGACCCTATGGTTCCAGTGTTCACCGATGCCCTTTTGGGGCCATGGGCTTCCTGTTGCGGAAGCCAACAAGGAAGGTCGTAGCCCAAAAACGTAAGCGAGGTCCCAGCAGGGATCAAGAAGAAGCGTAGTCAGAATCAGGTGAAACGTTCAAGTCATGTGGCAGAACTTGCAGTATAAGAGTCAGGCAAAAGTCAAAACCAGGATATCCAAGGACAAAATTACGCTTTAGCAGGAACAGCATAAACTGAATCCAGCTTGGGCACATTCAAAATGCAGACTTGCCCCTTTAAAGTTTGAATCCGGCGCCAAATTTGTGATGCCACAATGCTCACCACTGTGACACATGCATCATAATGCCCAGCATCCCAGACAAATATCAGGGGAGCTTTTTACCCATAAAGAGGATCACCATACCAGAGCCCACCCCTTCATACTGGAAGAAAAGGATTTTCATTTGAAGCAACGTAGGTGGTTCTTCACAGTGAGGACAGTGAGGTTGTGTAATGCACTGCCTGGTGATGTTGTGATGGCTGATTCTGTTGATGCTTTTAGAAGGGGCTTGGATGATTTTTTGGACAGACATAATATCAAAGGCTATTTTGATACTACTCTACAGTTAGTATAGCTATGGGCATATACAGTTTGTGTGAAAGTGTGGAATGGTGTGTGTGTGCTGGATTTTGATTTGGAAGGGTTGAACTTGATGTACTTTTTCAACCCAATTTAACTATGTACCTATGCTGGGGGCCTTGGGTGACCTGTTATGAGAAGGCTGCAACAGGGCTATGTTGTACCCTCCTGATGAGATTAATTTGCTATGTTTTATAGACTAAAATTATAGTGGAAGTTAGTATACAAAATATTTGAAGATTCTTGAACAGCACAAGATGTTGAATATCGGTGAAACCCAAACTCTGAAAACAGTTTCATTTCACTTTGCATACTCAAAACAGTCTTTATTTGAAGGAATATTGTGCTTTTCTGCAAAGGGTTTTCTGCACATGTTGTGCTGCTTTTTTTAAACACATACAGACACAATTTGCTGGCATCACCTCAGTTGTGCATTGGTAGAGCAAGTTTAATGTAACTTTTCTTGGCACATGTAACTGTGTATTTTTATCTGCATTAGTTGATGTATAACAAGAGTCTTTTAATGATTGGCATCTACCATGAATACTGTATTGGTGGAATATACTGTAAGTTTTAGCTTTAATAACTGCTGAAATATACAACGTAGGTCATTTTGATGTACTACAGTATATATGTATCTAGGTCTGGCATTCTGGAGAATCCCTCCTATAAAAGAAAAAATGGCATGAGACATTATAAAATATATTTTATAAAGAAGGAGATAAAATACCTTAAACACAACAGAGAAATCATCTGTACAAGAACAAAGCAACGGGAGCTTTCTGTTCTTATTACATTTATTCATCTGCAGATGATTTCCCTGCTACTAATAATAGATGAAAAAGTAAAATATAACAAAATATAGAAAACAAGACCACTATTTTTTTTTACAAATAAAATAGGAAAAATAAAGGAAAACACAGTTTGCAGTTTAAATTGCAGACATGCTAAGGGATGGATAAAGAAAGGGAAGTTAGTATAATACAAAGGAAACTCTGCTACAGTTATTGGAATGTTAACTGTTATGCCATAATAACAACATTGATAATTATATTGAATAATTCTTTATTGTTGACTTTGACAGTTTGGCATTGAAAAGTACATAATGTTTTTTTCATCCCATCTATGAATGTTACAGTGTATTTGGTACATTTATCCTTTCATCCTTTAAATAAGAAGATTAGAATATTATTTTCAACTGTCAGAAGATACCTCAGATGTGAGGTTAGCAAGAGAAAGACTATGAGCTTTGTTACCCTGGTTATACTGTACATGTGACATGTACCTATTATCTTCAAAACATGCTCCTGACAGTTAGGGTTTTCCCAGACTACTTGGCCCCAGCCATCTGCTTCCTCCCCAGGCTTTCCTTGCATATTAGTTATGCTGCTTCTTTTTGAAGATTGTCAGAAGAGGAGTGAGTCTTTGTTCCAGGTACACTAGGGCCAACATATCCTAGTCTTTATGCTTTTTGGTCCCTAACTAGACAAGTATTGCTGGGACACTGTTCTCTCACTTCCTCTTTATTAAAGCCTGAGCTGCTTACATTATCTCTCTACCCTGCTGCTTGCTCGCTGTACTCTCTGTTTCCCAACAGCGCTACGTGGTGGCTAAACCAAAAATAACAGTAATTTCTTAAAAAATATCTTCAGACACCTTACTAACTGGACCAAAACTCAATTAACTGTTTTACTGAACAATTTGGCATGCACTTGGATATATGTTAGAATAACAACAAGATGACAGCACTTCCAACAACATATCAGATTTTATGGTCGCTACATAAACAACCTTATACTAACTTGGTCAGGGACTAATACACAATTTCTTAGTTTTTCAAATAATACCTTGAATTTGAAGTTCACTTATGAAACACACCCAGATAATATTGCATTTTTAGATATCCTGTTACTAAGTACTGAACATATAGTTACCACCTCAATATATCGAAAAAAATGTACAGCCAACACCATCCTTAAGGCTTCTTCATCCCACCCTCCTTATATAGTTTGTAATGTTCCCATTGGACAATTTTTGAGATCAAGGAGACTATGCTCAGATTTTGACAAATTTGTCAGTAAGTCTTGTGATCTTAAGCACAGACTTCTAACTAGAGGATATGACATGTCTAATTTAATAAAAGCTTTCTCTAGAGCTTTATTCACTAAGAGAAACACCCTCTTTGTATAAATATAAAGAAAAATCATATGACTAACAAACCTTCTATTAAATCTAAAACAATTTTGATGTACAGCTCCAAATAGCTTATGAGATTGTAAATACCATAAAAAAGAATTTAACTATACTTAAAACTGATCCCATTTTGAATACCATTTTACAAGATGGTTGCCATTTTGTCTCAAGAAGAGCTAAAACATTTTCTCTCCCAGCATGATCCACACAAAAGAAAAAGCCTTGTGGCTTACCCACACAGGCTCTTGTAAATGTGGGGCTGCTAGATGTTTGACCTGCCAATATGTAAGGGTAAGGGATATCTTTATTTCTCATACTACTAAAGAAATAAATAAAGCAGTACAAATTGTAACACCCGAAATATAATATACCTAATATCCTGCTTAAATTGTCCAGACAGCAGGTCACTAAAAGAAAGATCTTGAGAGCACTTCTATAATATATACAATAATGAGACTAATGTGGCTAGACATTTTCATCTGTGTTACTCTAACAACCTGTAATATTTTTCCATAATGATCATAGAAAGGGTGTTCCTGGACCAAAGACTGGGGGGGGCATTACAAGAAAACTTTTACATCTTGAGACCAAATGGATTTTCACCTTGGCCACAAGGTTTCCATTAGGTATGAACAACGTGTATGATGTGACATGTTATTTCTTCATGTTACATACTTCAAGATAGAATATCTAACTAACTTGATTATTTTACATATAGGATGTGAGTTTGCGTCATTGTTGTCAGTTCTTAATACAGATATACTACCTATGGAACCAATAGCTTTCCTACATGTTAATAGGGTCTAAATTTTTGTCCACAGATGTACTACTTTTTATTTCTAACTTATATTCTTTGTTTATAAAATGTGTTTGTATTGTTTGTATAAAGTTTTTGATAATTTGAAACAACCCCTTCAGAGAGTACCAAGATGGCAGCCATTCATTAACTGAATGAGGTCAGACTTATGGTTTCCAATAACATTATCTTTCATTACCTTGCTAATGACTTCTCAGTCTGTTGTTCTCTGATTGGGTGTAGTTTTAAATATGCTATGGGATGTAAGAACATTTAGCCTATGATTAAGTATCTGAGTGTTATAAAACACTTAAGGCTGTTTCCTTGTGCACCGTAATAAATTACTTGGTGTTTTGATAAGCTTGCCTGGAAGATTGGTCTTTGCAAGTGCTCGGCTTTTTTCTATATGGTGTCCGCTTCCCAAAGCTGAGGGTTCTGGGCGGTATACCTGGACCTCTTCTCACAACTGGTGACTTCTACAAATTAACCTGAGAATGTTGCACTTCTTGTTTACTGCTATCAACAAAAGTGTGTATCTTTTATACTTTCAAGAATCACAGTAAAATCTAGCACACTCACTGATAATACTGTATATGTATTCTTAAATGAATCCCTACTACTTTATATTTATAAAAAAAGGAATGAAGGTAAGAGTAAAAAATATACGGTGCCCACAAATTTTCAAATCTTGAATATACGTGCTTTAGTCTGGGCAGATTTCTGAAAGCAACTTGTTTTATGTAAATCAAGAAGCGGACTATAAGGCTCATTAATTTCTCCAGGTTCAGTGGGGTAATTGTGCCTAATGCACTTGCAGTAGATGCATCACTATTAACACAATTACACTTGAATTTCCCTGAAAATTGAAGGCAATTGTTTTTCGAAATCCAGATGACATAATTTCTGGTGCTCAGTGCGAGAGTGAAATGTTCATTGAATTCTATAGTACAATGTGCCTATTAATGCAGGTTGCTGAAGGAAACCCTGGAGCTACCACCTGGACCGGTGATGGCATAATTGTTTCTCTACATCAACTGAAACTATATGGGGGTGCATAGACTGCATTTTGATGCAATTAGCTTTAATGCATACTGTTTAACTTGAAAGGGAATACAGAAAGATTTGTGGGAATGCAACTGTGGTAAAGTTACCCTTTGTGACTCAGTTAAACAAATATGAGCTCATCCTTAAAACAACTTGAATGACTACATTGTAATTCCTTCAAAATAACAATAAAAATCATGTCAATAAGATTAAAGATTTAGATCTCCTTTAGGCAACAATATCTACAAAACATAGCCACTAAAAATGACAAAAAAAAAGGGTACTGATCAGTCACTGGTGCTCCCACTGCAATCATGCCTGTTTTTGTCACTGTGTAAAATGATGCTTTTTGGCATTATGTTGCCACATTTCTCCCAGTGTGCCAGGTGTTGTATTGCATTTTTGCACAGTGTACACCAGCTGGAGGTGAAGGAAACTTCTAATTAAAAGGTTACTATAACACTGAACATCACAGGTCTCAATAAAATATTTAACAGAAAACCACCTGTATTTAAAATACAGTTTAATATTAGTTAAGCCTTTTTCTGAAAAAAAATATTTATCTAATAGTATATGCCCTGACTCAATGCCAGCTTAAGCATTGATAAAGATGGAATAGCTTAATGATTGCATGGTGCCAATTTGCTAAGCACCCCCCACAGTGATTATTATTGCTAATGTCAGACCATGCATGGACTACTGCTCCTCTACAATGAAAACTGCACTGTGTTGGGTTATATTTAGGGAGTGCCACCATCTTTGCTATCTTTTGTTTTACCACACTTTATTTAAGTAAAGTATTCATACATAGGTTACATAGTTAAATTGGCTTGAAAAAAAAGACAAAATCCATCTAATTCAACTGCTCCATATGAAAACCCAGTATCCAAACACACACCCCTCCATACCTTCACATAAATATATATACCCATATCTATACTAACTATAGAGTTTAGTATCACAATAGCCTTTGATATTATGTCTGTCCAAAAAATTTACCAAGCCACGTAAAAGCATTAACAGAATCAATCACAACGGGATGCATGGTTCACACATAAAGAAATTCAAGAGAGACTAGAACAGATAATCAAAGGTCCAGTGCCAGATGGTATTCATCCCAGGGTACTTAGCAAGCTTGGCTCTGTGATTGCCAAATCTCTTTACTTTTCAGGATTCATTGAGGTCTGGCATGGTGCAGAGCGACTGGTGAATTGTTCATGTGGTGCAGCTATTGAAAAAGGGATCCCATTCTCAGCCTCAAAGCTATAGGCCAGTTATTCTGATGTCGGTGGTAGGAAAGCTTTTCAAAGGAATAATAAAGAATAGGATACTGGACTTGGCAAATAACTATACTATGAGTTTGTGCCAGCATGGTTTTTAATCGTAATAGATCTTGCCAGACTAAATTAATTTCTTTTTTTGAGAAGGTAAGCAGTGACCTCGATTCTGGGATGACAGTGGATGTGATTTACTTACACTTTGCTAAAGCATTTGATACAGTGCCACACAGAAGGTTACTGGTTAAATTAAGGAATGTTGGCCTGGAACATAGTATTTGTACCTGGATAGAGAACTGCCTAAAAGATAGACTACAAAGAGTGGTGGTAAATGCAACATTTTCTAAATGGACCAGTGTTGTTAGTGGGGTACTGCAGGGCTCTGTACTGGGTCCTTTGCTTTTCAACTTGAGATGGGCAGTAAAATTACTGTTTCTATGTTTGCAGATTATACTAAATTGTGTAGAACTATGGGTTCCATGAAGGATGTTGCCACTCTGCAGAGTGATTTGTCTAAGTTGGGAAACTGGGAAGCAAACTGGAAAATGAGATTCAATGTTGATAGATGCAAGGATAAAGACTGAATCCTACATATTTTTCAGATTTGTCACCGAAAACTGTGACTTTTTCGGATTTGACCCCAGAAACTTCCAATTTTTTTGAATTTGACACCCAAAGACCTAAATCTTTTTGATTATTGAAGGAAATCCAGCGCAGATCAGGATATCAGAGGGACAGTTGGAGTACTTTATTTTTTTTATTTTATATATATTTTTTAATTTGTTTTAACACCATTTGTATTTATTAATCTCGCAAAATTCTAGTTTTTTTTCTGCAAAAAAAATTGTGTTTTTACCCTTTAAATGTCTGACCAGAAAAAATCAAACTTAAATAAATAACACGCTAAATATGATAAACCACAACATGTAAAGAAAATTGTTTAGAATGTTCAGGAATTAATTACTTCTTTATGTTATATATTTCACAAACTAAAATGAAGGATCTAAGGTTGCAACATTGTACTGTATCGTTTGTATATCTTCATATCTTCACTATAACAGAATATGTTGCTGAGTATAATAATTATATATATATATATATATATATATATATATATATATATATATTCTTAGATTGCTAGATTTAATTCATATGCTTGCCAAAAGAATATGACCTTCTCCTTACTTTATTTAGTTTGACCTCAATTAAATGGGAAAGCTAGAACACTCAAAATGACCATGAAACTCAGTAGTTGACCAAAGAACAAAATAAACAAACATGTCAAGATGTGAGCAAAGAGGGAACAATAGTTAGGACTAAGATAAAATGTCATAGTAACAATAAAGTAGGTTTTGCAGGTATTTGTTGGATTACAAATTCTATATTCGTCCATAGTCCAGAAACAACAGGTTTATAGTTTTAAAGTTATATTGCTTGTTAATATTATTGGCAGTAAATATAAAAAATATAAAGTCCTTCAATGAAATATCCTTGTGGTCTGTGTTAATCTGGCTCCATGTCCATGCTTTGCATCTGGAGCTGGACACTTTATAATTGTAATGCTAATCTGTGCTATCCAGACCACAGATAGTTAAAATGTCCAGCTATTGGTATGAGCATGGATTACATTGGACTCTCTCTTCAGGATCCCGGGCCTTCGCAAATTGGAAGCATTCCCCTAAGGTGTAGTGCAACTACAACACCCAGACACTGTGCATGCAACTTACAAAAATGATGGGCGCCAGGAGGTTCTTATTGCAAACTCAATTAAACTTATCAAATATCCTCACGTTTACTCACTCGGGAGTTGAGCATATAGCAGGAGCACAGACATGTACAGCACTTCAGAGTAGTTTCACTCACCAGAAGTCTTGATAGCCCTTCCTTTCTTCCAGGAAGTCACAGGACAGCAGTATCTACCTTTACAGTCCCTCCACACTAAGGTCCCTGCACTCAGGTATTTCAAAACCTGTGGAAGAAGTACTTCCTTCTATCAATGCTTGGTGGAGCTACAACTGCTCCTGCTGCTACAACTTTCTGTCTCACTCTTCCAAGAGAGTCTATCACCAAACTCCCCTAAGCTAGCTATGCCTCATTCACGGGGTTGCCTGGCCCCTGACTTACCCACCAAAGGTGTCCAGTCCCTTTGGGATTACCTCAGACCAAAGGCCTTTCTGTACCCAGGTCCCCCCTGGGCATACCCTGCTGGATCACCATCCAGAGGCCAAAGAGGAAGCTGTCCCTCCCTTCTCAGCACTATACAGTGTAAGGCAGGATGTGGTCACAGCGCCACCTGGCCAATAACTGCAGGCATTAACACAGGATAGATAGATAGGCTTCTGCCTGGTAACTAACAGGGAGAGGGTTTAAAGCTATAGGAATCTATTATTCCCATAGATCTCTATATAATGTTACACCTAATTCTCTAAAGTAGATATTACAAAAAAAATTAAAGACATATGCAAGAGAATCTACCATATTGTTGAAGCCTGTGTGCATGCTTTGAATCACCCAAGTGCACAAATGTGAAAAAATGCAAGACGTTCTCAGGATTGCAATCCATGCTTACCATTAAAAAGACCGAGTTCTTCAAAATAAAAAAAATATCCCAACCCCAACCAGCCTGAAGGTCTATAGGGGAAAGTCTCCAAAGCCTCCTTTTACGTAAGACAATGGAAGTTCTTTTTATTCCAAACCCTCAAATGATGAGGTCTGTCAGGGTAAGGGTATTTGAACCTGGAGGATCCCCATAATGTGCCCATGGTGGGTGAGGGGTAGCATGAGTCTAATGGCCATGCTCCCACAGATTGTCAGGGCCCTTATCCATAAAAATCTGTAGCACCCTTCAATCTGAGTGAAAACATAAATTGGTTAAATAGATTATTATTTTTTTAAAAAAGTGGTCATGTGCAGCCTCATTCTATTGGTTTGTTTTAAAAATTTTCTAGCAGCCAGAAGGCTAGGACTGAAAAGAACAATATGCTTGTGCCATCTAATCACAATGTCCCTACTCATTGTGAATTTTGAGCACCTCAGATTTGTAGGTTAGTTGTTCATCATCTCGACTTAGTTGTTGGACTTTTGGCCAGAGGATCAACAGTTTCTCTGCTCCACCAGTGACAGCTGGCATTTCCCCCCTAACTGAACAGATCCTACACTTGATCATACAAATATTATGCTTATATTGCTTATTCTTATCCCTTATTTCACTTCATGATTACAGTATAATTACATCAAAAGGGAGCACATAGTTCAGTTTGTTTATTCTGTCAAAGAAAATTTGTGTTTAAACCTTCAATCTCCAATTGAAGGAATAAAGTGCATGGAGCCAGATTTATACAGATTAAATGAGAATCTCAGTAGAATATTAGTTTGCAATTTAATGGTGTGGTTGACCAATGCCATCCTAGCATAAAAGAAATACTTTGTGCCCTTCTTCCTCATATTTGATTACAGCATTATGAAATTAATCCAAATTTCAGCCAAGAGAACAGAAGATGAAAGATAGTACCTGTAAGTAGCATTTTTATTGTTTATTCTCTTGCATCTGTAATCATGTTTATGTTTAGCCACCTACTTTATGGGTACAGTGGGGCAACTTTATTAAATCCCCAATATGCATAATAATAATAATACAAGTTAACTACAGTATATCCTCTTTTCAGATGTTTGATTGCAGTATAACATGTTTTGGTCACTATCTTCGGTTAAAACTGTAAACATTTTTATTTAGCAGAATTCAGAACTGGTGGATATGTACAGTATTTACGATGTTGATCTACTGTAGAGAAGAAGAGGGCAGAGTGGGATATTTTTATTAAGTGTTTTTTTTATCTACTTTTGAGAGACTTACCAGTAACCAATTCTTCTGGCACAAAGATTCTTTAAAGGACCTTGGCAGCTTAATAAACAGTTTTACATTATATAATTGTAAAATACATTTATAGTTGCATATTGTTCCATATTCTTACAAAACTCTTTACTTGTAAAAGTCAACCAGTTTCAGAATTTAAACTCCCACACAAAGTTCAAAGTTGGATTCTACATACCATGGCTAAGAATAAATGAGGATGATTAAACTCCAGAACTATTAGCGCTAAGAACATTGGTGATGTAAGGAAGTGAGTTACCATGCAACATGAATGTCTGTAAATTAAACTGATGCAACAATGTCACTTGTATGTATCAAGCAAGCAAATGTGTTTGTGACCATAAGAGATCAATTCTGTCTAATAGGTTTTATTTGTTGTGTTAGAAAGCAATTAATTATATTATCTTTTTCTAAACTTTTAATGTGTTTAGCCTTTTGAGAACTACATAGCTTTTAATATATATATATATATATATATATATATATATATATATATATATATATATATATATATATATATATATATATATATATATATATATATATATATATAAATAGTAGAGGCAGAGTCTTGACTTCCTTGGTCTGATCCCTGTGGAGATGTAGCTGTTTCAAAAAAAAACTTCAGTGATTCATATGCTTTCCTGATGACAAATAGACATATTATGGCATGGCTTGTACTGTACAATACATTAACATGATGCCATAAAGTTGCAAATTGTATGTACATCTTCCATGTGTAGTACTGGCTATTCTTTGCAAACAATACAAATGCAATATGTACTGTAACAATCACAAGCTTTTGTTTAGTGATGTCCCACTCTTTTGTTATGCAGCTTTTTCTGCCTCAGTAGTCTACAATTGCCAGATTTTAGGGATTAGTAAATACAGAATAATAAGATATTTCCTTGCCAAGTTCTCATTTGTTATACATTAGGGATAGTTAATTTTTCATGGTATCTTAGTTTCATGGGATATTAATAAATGAAGCTCTGTTTGGTTATTTAGGCAGTGGTTCTGAAGTGCTATAGGGACCTCACAAAGCAAACCAGTTTCTTCATAAAATTACAACAATCAGTTCTTTAAACATATTCTTGTTCTCTGAAACAAAATGTGCTAGAATAAAATGAATTTCATATTAATCCTAACAGGTGTGTTTAGCTGCACTCTTTTCATTAAAACATAGGCGCTGTGCCCAGAAAAATCATACATCTTGAACAAAAAATGGGATTTTAATATAACAGTGTAACATTGACTTCACCTATTAAAAGGCAAAGTCAAATATTTGTAACACCTACCATTGGAGTCAAATAAAAAGGTTTTATAAGATTAGGGACAACTGCATAATGAAAATGTTAGACAAAACCTGGACCTATTAACACTGCCAGAACTCATTAGAGTATATACTTTTATACTATTACATGTTTTCATTTACTTGAATGGGACTGCTGGTAATATATTGATCTCACAGGATGTGTGCTCTGCATCCAGTTATAGCCCAGTATAATGATGTGAAACACTGGAAGCTGCTCACTTCTTTCGTTAAGAGAAGATGGTCATTAGTCTAAAAAAAGCTCAATTTCTGGCAGCAGAAATGAAGATGTGAAATGAAATGATGCAAACTGTGATAAGTATATTCTTTATAAAATTATATATGAGGCAGCTGTGTGTGGGTTGACATTGGATTCTTCATAGCAGAACACTGCGAAACAAAGAAAATGATTTCAGTACAATGCTTTTTAACAGGAATTAGATGCAAATATCAGCTGGACTTTTTTCTGAACAGAATGTCTGCCATGGCTATTTATCAAAGCAGTACTCAGATCAATGGATTTGGCATTTGTATTAATAAAAACATAATCTGTGTGAAACTTCTTTCACTTATCTTTAAGGATTCTGATTCAGACAGCATCTTAGCATTCAACTGAACAGAATCCAAAAACTTTATAATCATATGGCTTTAAAGATGTGGACAAATAAAAGGTAATTTTGTTGACAGATTTTGAAATTTGTAAAATGTTTTAAACATCTGAATATGCTAAATATGCTTTGGATTTGTTTTAGTATAGGAGAAATCTTTAGTGGAGCAATCAATATCAATGAATCCACAAATTATGCATGAAGTGCATCCTTACATATGTTTGGTATACAGTTATGAAACAATACTGGTATGAGACCTATTATCCAGAATGCTTAGTAAATCAAGTTTTATTCAGAAAAGGGGTCCTTTTGCAATGTGGATTACCATGCAAAATAATGCAAACCCAACAGGACTGTTTAGCATTTAATAAGGATTTATTATACTCAAGGATCAAGTATGATGTACTGTTTTATTATTACAGAGATAAAGGAAATAGTTTTAAACATTGGAATGATTTTATTAAAATTGAGTCTATGGGAGATAAAAGATTAAAGGCAGAAAAAAAGTTATATTTCATTCAAAATTATACAGCAATGATTGTTGAACCTACCAGAAAGAAATGGCAAGCATAGTTTGTAAACATGAATACATGATTTAAAATATGGAGGACACAACAATTTGCATATACCTGTATTAAAAAATGCTGGGAGTTGTAGCGAAGCAACATTAAGCCGGACCAACACTGCTTTAATTTTTATTTGCTCACCAAGGATAACAGTGGGACTTTTTGTAGCTGCTGTAATGAGCACAGGCAGTCCCCAGGTTACGTACAAGACAGGTACAAGTCAGGGTCTGTAGGTTTGTTAAACTGAATTTATATGTAAGTTGAAACATATAATTTACTTCTTGAATGCAACTTAGACAGATGTCTGTCTTAACATAGTATTTATGTTTAACTTTCTGTGCATATTTATTTTTTCCTTTCTGTGCTCTGCAGTAGACAACACATAACAAAGAGGATTGGGACAGGTGGTTTATTAAAGCTAAATGCTATTGAAAGTCAAGCAAACCACAGTATAACAGAAAATGTAGTGTTTTGTTACCAAATCAGGCAATGCCTGATCCACTGCTTCTGTCCCCTTAGGAAGCTGATGCAACATGAAACATGTTGTGTTGAATAAACCTTGCAGCAAAGTATCTGCGGTTTGGAGCCTGATTTGTCCACAATTTCTAAAAAGTTTGCAATTGCAAACCACCGTATGTTAATGTATGAGCCTCCGTTTGTAAGTGTGAGTTGTATGTAACTTGGGTGTATGTAACTCAAGGATTCCCTGTAGTTCAAATTTATAATTATTTTCCGAATCACTACCAATCCATAATTAAATGGAAAATTATTTTTATATATTTAAACATGTCCATAGAAGAATTTATTTAAATAATTTTGGGTATTGAGGGCAGCTTTGTGTTGAATTGTAACATCTATAAAAAGAAACAGATTTTTACTGCTCAAAACAATTAATTCAGTTCTAAGAAACTGACAGATCTTTTTTAAAGGGATCTATTGTAATATAAGCATCATCTCACTGAAATAAAAAGCTTTCTAAGTATAATCGATTAAACATTATGTGCCCTTTATGTATTAATCAACTTACTCTTAACTCTTCCCCTCTCAGCATTTATCTCTCTTCATGCAAGAGGTGGAGCCAGTTTTTGATTGATAAGTTTAATACATCCTTTGGCAGGGTTTCCCCCTTGACTAGAATATGTATTAGAGCTCGCTCTTTAAAAATTATTGGAACTGATGGTCTGATGAAATTCTTGTTTCTCTGCATGCAGAGTGTGCCAGGATCAGTTATTTTGTTAGATTTGGTTTGTGTTGGTTAAGTTATAAGACTTCTCCTATGAAAGGGAGCCCCTTAAAAGATGTATTAGACCCACTGGTCGAATCGAACAATTCGAATGATTTTAATCATTCAATCTAATTTTTTATATATTCGATCAAAAAAAACTTGGGAAAATCCTATGGGAGCTTCCCATAGGGTTATATAGCAATTTGGTAGGTTTAATCTGCCAAATTGTTGTATCAATTTTTTTTAAAGGGCTAGTACTTCGACAATTGAATTCGAATTTTTGAATTTGGCCAATTCGAATCAAATTTTGGTCTATTTGAGTTGTAACTGACATCTGAAGCTTTGATAGTTTTGGTTTCTGGCTCCAGCAATCATCAAGCAGGAGCATGTGCAGTGGAGGGTGAGGAGGCAGAAACTGGATCTGACATGCTCAAAGATCTGAGTTGACTATTCCATTGTGCAGCTCTACAGTTTCACCAATGTAACAAAGGGAGGGGACAGGCACTAATGTAGTTCGGGTGGGGTGGGGGTGATTAGTTAATCTTGGAGGATTAGTGTCTTAAACGGCTCTGGTTTGTACCTCAACTAGTGATGGGCAAATTTGTGGCTATTCGCGAAACGCTGGTGAAATTTTGACTGGCAAATTTTTGACGCCGGCGTCCATTTTTCCGATGCCAGCAAAGGGTGCTGGCGTCAAAAATGGACGCCCACATCACAAATGAGATGCCGATTTGCCCATCACTACTCTTAACTTTTTACTGCTTGCACTGATCACATTGTAAATGAGCACTTTTAACTTGTAGAATTTGTCCATAATCTAAAAATATTTCTGAAATAAAACCACAACACTTCATCCAGGAAGTTATTTTTTTATTTGCCACTTGAAAACCAAGGAGAAAACCAGCAGTTTATGAGGAAAAGTTGATTACTTTTTCCATTACAATTTCACACAAAAGTAATACAATGACCTTTAGTGTGAAGTGATTAATAGATTGACTTCTTGAGAGGTGAATGTTTGCAGCTTCAAGGTTTGCTTTACTTTGTAGACAGCCCATTTGCAGTGTCTGGATTCATTATTTTCTTAATGTTTCACATTTTTTCAAATAACATATTGTATGGTCAACTTTCATATATTAAATTCTAGGGATACTGCAGTACTTGTCCGTATTAAAAGGTGGGGTGTTGTTATACATGCCATCTAGATACATCATTTGTAGTCAGCTCTTCTCAATTCCATGTTCTTTGCTAGCTCTGGGTGCACACCATTAATTAAATGTAGAATGTGTCTAGTGGTTTTATTTTTTTAATCTAGAAAGCCAGAACAACAGGAGAAGTACTTGGATATTTCCACAGAAAGTGGAATAATTTGTGTATAATTTGTTTGTTTTATCAGTTTAATATGGGTATTGTAGACAACATGCAATGAAGCTCATTATTTAACTCAATTTAACAAAAATCCAAATTTGTCAAATGACTGAACCTTATGTCACAGGCATTACAGATTGCATCTTTGTCACACAGGTCAGACAGGGCCTAATTTAATCTGCTATTCAAATGATAGGACAATTAACATATAATGTTATATACGGTGGAATTAGGTACCTGTCATTCGGCCCAATGTGCTGTAATTCAGGCTGATAGCCATAGAAGCATCAAAAGGGATGAACATCCCTTTGTTTAAGCATTCCTTCATTCAATTCAAATTACACTTTTATCAGAAAATAGGAAACAAAATAGCATTTCTATACAAATAAAACATTTCTATACCACAACAACCCCATAAAGGTTTTCACCCACATATAATGGCAGTTGTATCTATATTTATGAAATCAATGAATATTCCAAGCCTATCTAAATGAGAAAGCCCATTTCATATTTGGGAGATACTGCTACTGCAGGATGATAACACAATTCTAACTTTTGTATGCCTTCTCTTTTTTTGCTGTGGACTTATTACTGCCTTGTGTGTGTTGCTAGTTCTGACACAACCTTGATTTTACTTGAATTTCTGACTTTGGTCTGTTCCTGAACTTCTGAACTTCTCTATTTGAGAAAAATCTTTATCTTGAGTGAAAAAAAATCACAATGGTGTATAAAGTTGATTTATTGTTTGCAGCTGCAGTAGAAAACCCTCATAGTACAGGTAGTAAGTAGTGATGGGCGAATTTATTTGCCATGGGCGAATTCGCGGTGAATTCCCGCGATTCGCCGCTGGCGAATAAATTTGCGAAACGTCAGGAAAAATTCGCCGAAAAAAATTTGCCTCCAAAAACGAGTCGCGCGTCGTTTTTGACGCAACGCGCCGAAAACAACGCGACGCGCGCCGAAAAACGACGCGACGCGCGCCGAAAACGACGCGACGCGCGACTAGTTTCGCGAATTGGCGAAGCGAAACGCGCCCGTTTCGCCCATCACTAGTAGTAAGGACTGACAAAAGAGCATTACTATATATGGCTAAGATGGGTATATAAAAAATAAGGAACTAGTGAGTCTACATAATTAAGCTACATTATAATAAAAGTTACATGGCCATAGCACAATATTATCAAATATGTTTCCTGACACACAAAATACATTTTCATGATCAGTGAATATTGTATAAAATTACAGTCAGGTAATTACTCAAAAAATTATTACTTTCCCTTTTTACTAAAGAACTGATTAATGAGTTAATTTGGTTTATAGTAAACAAAATTTTGAATTAATTATAATGTATATAATGTATTGCTTATAAATAAAATAGGTTTTAGTATATGATTAGCTAAAATCTGTAAAACCTTACTCCTATACGTATTACTTATGTCTACTCAACTTGTAGACAGTAACAAAGCCATTTGCAACTTTTTTTGTGATATCCACTTCTAGTCTCTCTTTACCATCAGGGATGAGGGACATCATCAACTTTAGGAAAGAGCCAATAATCACTTACTGTAGCATTAGGTTTGCGGACTCTACTGCTCATAATGTAACTCCAATAAAAACTATAAAGTGCCAGTGGAAAATTCTTCTATCACATCAAAACACCTTTTTTAATCAACTCTTTGTAGGCCATGTAAGAAATACAATATTACTCTCTTTTGAAAAGCATTTAAAAGCTAGCTGACCTGCTGTGAAGCAATGACAACTATTTTTTGTGAATCATTGTAAGAGTGATAATGAATCATATATAAAAAATTATCATGGTGTGCACATCTCATTACTCAATTTATTCCACATTCTTCTAACTCTTTTAAAGACTTGTGTCTGATTTAAATTTTCTGACCAGTTTTCTTTTAGTACAATACCTAAGGTGAAAAAGAATATGATTTTTCCTTTAGGGAAAAAATTAAGTAATTTTTTTTTCAGCTGATGCTCTTATCCACTCATTAGCCCTTTATCTGCCTTCAAGCAATCTCACACATTTCAGTCTAATAATCTGATGGTTTCCATGAATTTTTGTGTGAATTTAATGTTTAATATTAATATTTTTAGCATTATGCCTAGTATTTCCAGGTATATACAGCAAACTAAGTTGCTCTGTGTATAATTGTATTTAAAAAATCACATTGTTTGTATACTATTTGAATATAGTTTTATCAAACTCTAGATGAGCAACATACTGCAAAAAAGTTAATGAAAAAAAAGTAAAAAAGTGTATGAAGTTTTCAAGATTAGGTACTAAAATTGAATTTAGCACAAATTCCAGTTTGCATTCCATACAGTTTTCCAGACTTAGGCAAACTTCAACAATCAATTACCTGGAAGTATATATCATAGCTAACCTGGGGCTTTAAAAGACCTTCATTGGCAACAGATATTATATACACTAGCAAAAGTAAAGTGGCTTGGCATGCCCAAACCTACAGCCCTACTGGCCCAAATGGCTGATTGGCAAATTAGTAACAAACAAACAAACAAACAAACAACATTTGTAAAGCGCTTTTCTCAAAGCGCAGTAGATATGGAACACTGGCTGTATAGCACCAAGCTTACCCAATCCATTACCAAACACTTATGAACTTTTGGCAAACATCATATAGAAGCCTTGGAAATTTTGCAATTCCGAATTAAAACATTGATGGCCTTGTATTCAGCAAAAATGAACCATAATTTCACAAAACCAGCTGCATTATTCCCACTTAAAGGAACAGTACCACCGGGGATAAAACATAAAACACAAGTTTTATGTTCAGATATGACTAACTATGAAATCTGTCATCTAGAAAAACATAGTTAAGGACAATTTACATTACTTTAAAGCTTTGTAAACTATGATGATAAATGAATATGGCATCTTTTGCTTTGGGTCTGAATAGCATTGGAGTCAATGAGAAGACCAATTCATATGCGTGTTTCACTTAGTACACTGCTACACACTCCCTGCCTAACTTTAAAAAAAGGCATCCCATTTTTCCCGCTTCTTAAAAACATCTGTGATTATTTAAAATATCAGTGAAAAATGAAAAAGGTGTATTTTCATATATATACATTTATTTTTAAACGTATTTTTCACTGCACAGATCTATTTGAACTTTTGAAGTTCCTCTTGGATAGTTTTGGACTGGTTTTGTAGTTGACTTGGCAACCCTGTTGGCACCTTTTTCAGCTTTGGACAGGCCTGGACTGGCAATCTGAAGGTTCTGGCAAGTGCAAGAGGAGCTGCTATCAGGTGCCATAGAAAGTCACTATTTATTGGGCTGATGGGGCCTGTTTGGGCCTCTGTGTAATTTGAATGCCGGGGCGTATTTTGACCAGATATGGCTTTGGGGCTACTATCAAAATGTTTTCCCTTTCTTTCAAACTTTGTACACTGTGATAAATGAATATGAATGAATATATGGCATGTTTTGCTTTGGAGTCAATGGAAAGAGCAATTCACACTTATGTTTCACTCAGAAACTGCTACACACACACATGCCCTCCCTGTACACATTGTTAGAGCACTCCTATCATTTCCAAAGAAAAAAAGTGCTCACATTTTGCCAGTTTCTTAAAAACATCTGTACTTTTTCTACATTACCTCTGGTTGACTGGTCATGGTATCTACTATTACTCTCAGTATATATTGCTGTTGAACAAAAAGTACCATCTATAGTTTTTATTATTAATAGCTTACTAACACAGGCTCAACTGTGCTGTGTATCCCACATTAATACCAATAAACTATATATTTATGCCAATGAACCATATATTTATGTCTAAATGTAAGTAGTCATAATTGTTTTATATTATCCAAGCAACTTCAAGTACCTTATGAGTAGTAGTTAAATGAAGATTTTAACAAAAGTTTGCAATTAAATGTTATTGCAAATGCAATATAAAAATGAATGCACAATCGTGCAATTTATTAAAAAATAAAATAAAGTTTAGATTGTAGGAGGGAGAGGATGGTTCTCCCTCCTGCTGTACAGCAGGTCCTTCATCTCCTAAACCTCCCTCGTCAAGAAGGCTACCTGCTGCACAGGCCAGGTAGGAGGTCAAGGAGCTGGTAGTTCTGCTGCTGTGCCTCTGTTTGTGTAGCAGCCTCTGCAGCTGCTACAATGACCTCTTTCTGTCCTGATGGAGACAATGGTGGAGGTGATGGTGGACTTGCAGCTACAGCAGGTTCTGCTGCCTCCTCCTCTTTGCCATTATCGGCTGCATTGGCCTCTTTCGCGGCCCCTCCTTCATCAGGATCTTGGATCCACTCCACTGGCAATCAAAGAATTTCATTTTGAGTAATAAAGCTCTTGCATTTGTACAGTACAAATTATACAGGGTGAGGTGTTGTGTTACTACAAGAAAACCATCATCAATAAGGATGGAAAGTATGGGGTGGGCAAAACTATTAAAGGGGTTGTTCACCTTTGAGATAACTTTTAGTATGATGTAGAGAGGGATATTCTGAGACAATTTTCAATTGGTTTTCATTTTTTATTATTTTTAGTTTTTGAGTTATTGAGATTTGTATTCAGCAGCTCTTCAGTTTGCATTTTAATCAATCTGCTAACTAGGGCCCAAATTCCCCTAGCAACCATGCAATGATTTGAATAAGAGACTGGAATATGAATAGGAGAGAGCCTGAACTGAAGGATCAGTAATAACAAGTAGCAATAACAATACATTTGTAGAGAACTCACAGAGATTTTTTTTTAGAAGGGGACGGTGATGCCCATTTGGAAGCAAACAACCAGAATAAAAAGTCAAATAACTATAAGACTATAAATAATTAAAACCTATTGAAAAGTTGCTTGGAATTAGTTTATAAAAGGTGAACCACCCCTTTAAGAGGGTTTTTTGCAGCAAATAATCTCCATTTGACAGCTCATTTATTTTTCTAACTTGTCTGCAATTATGTCAGTCAAAGTCAACTGTTCCAATACTAATTAATGTATTCACTTAAATATGTTTTTGCTGTAAAATAGCAAACCATTCTAAAACAAGTTGTGACTTTATTTTAATAAAAAAGAGAATTCTATGTTAACTATCTTTAGATAAACAAAAGGAATTCTGGGAATGAATTCCAAATGAGCTCCAAGAAGATCCCATTTGCATGGGTTTATCCTATAGACTAAAGCTCATCCTCTGGGTTTTCAAGAAAAGCCAGGATATCTATCTTTATAAATAACTCTACCTTTCACCTCCGCTTGCACTTCCTCCACTAGTGCTGTGTGCCTCCTCTTTAGGTCACTCCAGATTCGCCGGAGGCTGCGGAGAGGCAGGCGCACATCAAAGTGCCAGTACAGACTGTGCCTCAGCCGCTGCATGATACTTTGGTGGAGTGCCTGGATTCCGGGTGTACCAGGAGGGATATTGTCATATCCCTCCTTGTAGAGGTACCTGATTTCCTCCATTCTCATCATACTAGGTAATGCCATGGTTTTTCTCTTGGAATGGGTATTTATATAGGTGACGCCCATCTTTGACATGCAGTGCCGAATTTCCATGCAACAGCGCAGGATTTCGATGAAACGATGCCAAAATCAATGAATTGACTACTGTTACACTCGAATACATTGATTTAAAAAAACAAAAAAAAAAAACCCAGGTGGTGGCTTTGGGTACTGACTCGGCCTGCTGCTGCTGGCCCAGCAGCCCTGCTGTTGAGGCTCGAAAAAGCTCTTCCACACAACCATGAGATCTCTGCTTTTGTTGCTGCTAGGCCCCCGTCTGGGTATGTGTGGAGTAGTTGAGACCTGAGAAGTATCAGACTGGGGGAAGGCCTCCTCTAGTTTTGAGCACAGAACCCTCCTCAATTGACCACTCTCTCTCTGGCTGGGTACAAGGAACTCCCCCAACTTTCCCTTGTACCATGGGTCAAGCAAAGTGGCCACCCAATAATCATCCCGGTCTTTGATGGAACAGACCCGGGGATCACTCCGGAGGCAAGTCTGCTTATGGACAGCCATGTAAAAGAGGTGCCCAGACCAATCGCAGGTCTGTCTCGACCTGCCCCTGCTCTGTACCCTCCCAGCTGCAGACAATAGCTGGGGTGGTTTGGTGGCGTGTGCCCTGCTCCCCATGCTGCACAGGCACCCAGTCCTCCTCTCTCTCAGCAGGCACAATCTCCTCCTCATCCTGCTTACTGGGCCTACTCTCCTCTTCCTCCTCAGGCATTTCACCCTACTCTAGCAGGCCATCCAATGTGCACTTGAGGAGGAACACCAGGGGTATCACATCGCTAACACATGCATTGTCCCTGCTAACAAAGCGTGTGGTCTGCTCAAAGGAGGAAAGTACTCGGCAGAGCTGCCACATCTGCTGCCACTGCTCTGCACTGAAGTACCCTAAAACTGCCCCCTTAGTACCAATGCCACTGTGCTCCAGCATGTAATTACTGACCGCCCAGTGCTGCTCTAAGGCGCTCCACCATGTGCGTCAGAAGGTCACAGATGAGCCAGTGGGGTGGCAGATTATGTTGCAGATGCATCCCTGCCAAAGACGCGCTGGCGGTGGGGGACCTGCGAAAATGGCCAGATACCCTACGTACCTTCTCCAGCATGTCTCCCAACCCTTGGTAGCTCTAGAGTAAGCACTGCACCACAAGGTTAAGGACATGTGCAAAGCAAGGAATGTGGGTCAGGTAGCCTAGGCGGATGGGCAGCCAGTAGGTTTCGACCATTGTCATAAACAATGTTACCTGCTTGGAGCTGGCGGGGAGTGAACCACCTCTGCACCTGAGTCTGGAAGGCGGCCATGAGCTCAGGTGCATTATGACTCCTCTCGCCCATGGAGAGGAGTTGCAGCACAGCCTGACATCGCTTGTGCTGTACTGAAGTGTAACTGCGGGTATGTTTCAGGGATGGCTCATCCATAGCAGAGGATGAAGAAGTGGGGTTTGCCCTGTACCTCACAGGGAGGCACCTGTAACATGAGAGATGCGGCCCTGCTTGCACCCTCCCCAGCACTCATCAGGGTGACCCAGTGTGCAGTGTAGGATATATACCGCATTTTTTATTAAAGTGTTTTAAAAGCGCTTCTGCACAGGATATCTGTCTTTTATCTCCCTACCATGACAATCAGGAAGGAGGAGCCTGGATGAGAGATGTCCTCTTTGTGTTTCACATTGATTGAAACTCACCTCTTGTGAGTATATAATACCACCGTAGAGTAGCAATCCGGAGTTGTTGCCAACCATCACTAGCCCTTAGTTACGGATCCACCCACCCATGTCTTGTTTCTTGTTTCTAAATAAGTGTTAAAAAGTTGTAAATGAACAAACATGGTGAATAATTGCAATTTTATTGTAATACACAATTGTATGTATTTGTGTCACAGTGAAGGTATGCTTTAATAAATACTGGAGGACACTGCGGGTGTGCTTTTATTATTGAATATTGAAATTACTACAATATATAATCTTTCTGTTATTTCCCCTCCCCTCTGAGGGATACAGCAACATAGTTTTCTCTTACAAATACAGTGCAGTATGTAGGGGATTTTGTACACAAAAAAGTGAGAAACAAAAGGAAAAACATTTAAAATTAATTTGGA
This sequence comes from Xenopus borealis, assembly GCA_024363595.1. Taxonomy (NCBI): domain Eukaryota; kingdom Metazoa; phylum Chordata; class Amphibia; order Anura; family Pipidae; genus Xenopus; species Xenopus borealis. The sequence goes on from CM044446.1 coordinate 35,036,920, forward strand.
TTTTAAGCAGAGGTTGACTTTTGTGGAGGTGGGTTATGCAGAACAGGTACAAGTGTGAAATTGATTACTTTTTCTGAAGTAGTCCATTTTCCTCATAGTAGTTCCTTATGTAGGTAGGCATAAATCCATGGCTTAAATTCAGTCCTACGTTCACACTATTGAAAATTTCCATAAGATTACATCCCCTGCTTCCATATTGATGTGTTCCGTTGCTGTTAGGTCCTGAAACTTTTTATATTGTCTCCTAAAGTTGTTATTGTTGTAAATAGTTGTGTCCAGGAAATGAATTTGGGCTGCATAGTAAGCTAATTTAAAGTTGATAACCATGTCATCTATATAAATCTATAAAAGTATGGTGAAAAGAATGGGAGGAAGTTCTGCTTTACATTAGCCATGAATAGGTTAGCATACTGAGATGTAATCTAGGTTCCCATATTGAAGGTACTATTCCAAACAACATGAGAAATAGATATGTATAGTGCAAATTCAATAAGGCTTACAACAGTATTTGTTGGTAGGTTGTGGCTTTCCAGAAATTCCTTGCATGCTGTCGTCCAATCTTAATTGGGTCTGTCTCTGTACATGGATTCCACATCTATTGTGGCCAAATGGTGCCCTCTGGTAACAATCTTATGTTTGCTACATTGTTAGAAGATCTGTGGTCTCTTGTAAATAGCTTGCAGTGTTTTTACCAGGGATGTAAGAATTTGTTTAACCTAATACAATATGTTTTCTTTCAGAGTCAATAGGGTCCACTGGGCTCCCTTTTTTATGATTCTTGAGAAACATATAGAATGGGCCTATTTTAAAGATTTCTTGCACAATGTTATAGGTCTTCTATAGGTTTTCTCTGCTTGTCCAATATTGTTGATTTAACCCTTGCTCTAAACCAATCAATATATTGATCCAGTTTGGGATTAAGGCCAGCAGGTAGGGTTAATTTTTTTTCTTTTTGTGATGTATTTCTGTTGTGTGGATTTGATGGGTTCTGTGGGTAGTCTGTCAGGAAATAATTCCTTGAGTTATTTTGTCATGTTATATATGTAACATTTGTTTTCATGGTTTACTTTTCCTAGTTTTTTCCCCTCTGATCTCTGTATGTTTAGTCTACTCTGCTTGTCCGGTAGTATATGCTAGCCTCCACTTTGAACTGCATGTATATTGCTAGAGTGGATCTTATTATAATCTTTTGACCTATCTGGATGTTCACTGTTGTCAAGATCCTCACAGGTTTGAAATAAACTTCTCAACGGTCTTCAAGGTGTCATTCTGATTGAGTTCAACTGTCTGCTGACATTCCTGAGGCTGTAAATTATTGCTATCTCAAGACAACTTGACAAGTTAAAGAGATCACACTTTTAATGCTAAAGCTAGCCATAGATGCAAAGATCCACTCGTTTAGCGATCTTTCCCTGATATGCCACTAACTGGCAGGGCTATATCAGGGTAATCCGGGCTATTTCGGGGTAATCCGAACGTTAGGCTCTATGGCAGAACGATCAAATTATGACTAGTACAATGTACTTCTGACGGGTCCCTCGGGAGAGAATGCAACCTTCCCAATCAATATTGTGTCCAAAATGGCTAGCCCCATGTCAGATTTCAAAAATGAAAAATAAAAAAAACTGTTTGCTCTTTTGAGAAATGGATTTCAGTGCAGAAGTCTACTGGAGAAGCACTGTTAACTGATGCGTTTTAAAACATATTTTCCCATGACAGTTTCCCTTTAATAGTACAGACAGGAGGAACAAAGGCACTGTGCTGCTTTTCAGTAGTTAATTAGCTGTTAAATTATTTCTTTATAGACCAATGCATTCACTGACCTTAGTCATCAATAAGGGGTAATAATAATTAAATAATCAAAGTTTATAATTGTCATTTTATGAGAACAATGTGAAATACCAATGCAACTTTGAAGCCTTTAAAAAGTCTCTTATGATAAATGATTTAGAGGCTTAAATGAAACATTCAGTGGGACATGCATGGCATGTCTGGCAGCAGTGTTTGCAATAAACACGTAAACAGAAAGCCATCATATGATTCTATTCAGAGTTTGATTTATATAGAAAGAGCTGACATGTACTTTGGCTAGCAGGGAGAATCCAGAGAAAAGTCACATAGCACAAGCTATTGCAGACAGCTCAGCAGACAGACAGGGAAAAAGGCCTTGGGCAAATATGAAATCAAATTACTTCTGGCTCAAAGAAAGATAAGTGACCTGGGAGATTCTGAGTAAGAACATTTCAATTTGTTACAAAATACAGCCTAGGATACTGATATCTGATTCTTGATTATTAATCTAATTATTTTAGTATTTGGTGAAATGTGTAGGTAATCTATTTTGGGACATGGTCAAATGAAAGTCAGAGTGCAGATTAGATGCTGGTTTTCATATCAGCATCAGAATAATAAGACAACTGTTAAACTGCAGTCAAAACAAATTATAGGTGTATCACAAAACCAAAATAATTTTTATTGGTGTAGAATGTTACAAGATATAGCTGAGAAGGATATTATGATTAGAAGCAGCATTGTTTTTTGTTCAAATTGAAATCAAACAGATAAAAGGCTACAAGACACTCCAAATAGGAAATATCAACCCCCTAATGGGGCTCTAACCCCTCAATAAGGTCCCGCTGAGCCCCCTAGTTCTCTTCATAAAACATTCTGCACTACCTCCCCCATCAAATCACAACTCTATACAAATCTCAGCCTCTCTAATTTCCTCTCCTTCCCTCTCTACACATGAAGTATATAAAGTACTCTGTTTAGCTATTCCAGGAAACTCCTCTTTCTCATATAAACTAAGAATTTACAAATTATGCTCTGACTTAGATTATCTCTCCTTTCTATTGCTGGCAGCTGGGGACATTTCCTCAAACCCGGGCCCCTACCCCATCCCAGTTATATCACGCCCACAGGGCTCCTTCTCTTCGGTGCAAATTCCAACAGTACAGAACTCTTATTCCTATACCCAAAAACTCACTTAATCTTTCCTGTGCTCTCTGGAATGCCAGATCTGTTTGCAACAAACTTACCGCTATACATGACCACTTCATTGCCAACTCCTTTAATTTACTCACACTTACTGAAACCTGGGTTTCTCCTACTGACACTGCTTCACCTGCTGCCCTATGGGGGCCTACACCTTACTCATACTCCCAGGCCTGGAAACAGAACTGAGGGTGGTGTAGGTTTGCTTCTCTCTCCCTGCTGTACTTTTAAAGTTCTTGCACCTATTCCTTCCTTATCATTCTCCTCATTTGAGGTTCACTGCATTAGGCTCTTTTCTCCTGTGTCACTCTGCATTCCTGTCATATTTCGACTACCTGGACCAACTGCACAATTTTTGGACAACTTAGCCTGGCTTCCTTACATTCTTTCATCTAACATCCAATCCAGCATATTAGGTGACTTTTATATAACTGTTAACTACATTAACAGCCCTTCTGTCTTTAAACTTCTTTCACTAACATCCTCTCTAGGCTTATCCTTGTGCTCAGACTCCCACTCTCACACCAATGGTAACGCTCTGGATCTCATATTTACCAGACTCTGTTCAACCACCAATTTTACTAACTCACCGTTTCCCCTCTCTGATCACAATATGCTCACATTTCAACTCTCACTAACTCCCTCCTCACCTCCTGCTAATCCCCAGAAATGTACCTACTTTGACTTGCAAGCTCTGGATGTGTTGCATTTCTCTTCTTCCTTTGACTCTCTTCACTTTAATATCTCAGCTATCTCTTGTCCTAACGTGGCTACCTCTGTCTACTATAGCACCGCTGCCCTTAATAAACTTGCTCCTGTAAAAACTAAACATGCTAGACCCAAACCACTTCAGCCTTGGCAGACTGCTCATACAAAAGCACTCCAAAGACACTCACGTGCACTTGAGTGTCGCTGGCGCAAATCCTGCTCACAATCAGACTTTTGGAGCTACAAAACTGCCCTGCGCTCATACAACACCAGCCTTTCCCAAGCCAAACAAACATAATTTAATAATTTACTTAATTCAACTTTTCTCCACCTTTTAATCCTCTCCTTTCCCCTTCTCCACCCCCTCCATGCACATCTGTCTCTGCTAAAGACATTGCTGAGCACTTCAAAAACAAAATTGACAATATCAGAAGGAACATTGCACTACTCAACCCCCCTAGGCATCCACCACCCTCCTTCCACACTCCCCAGTCTCTCCTTTGCTCCTTCACCCCTGTTACTGATGAGGAAGTCTCAAAACCTTTGGCCTCTTTTTACCTTACCACCTGCCCTCTTGATCCTATTCCTTCAAAACTTCTCTGCAATACCAATCCTTGTCTTAATTCATCTATTTAATCTCTCACTCTCAACTGGACTATTTGCATCTGTACTAAACCATGCTCTTGTCACCCCCATTGTGAAAAAACCCTCTCTTGATCCCTCCAATCTTGGCAACCTCTGATCTATCTCTCGGCTACCTTTCATCTCTAAACTATTTGACCGCCAAGTCTACAACCGACTAACCTCATTCATCTCTGACAATAACCTGCTGGACCCCCTACAATCTGGTTTCAAACCACAAGACTCCACTGAAACTACCCTGACCCGGCTAACTAATGATCTTTTAACAACTAAAGCCAACAAAAATTTCTCACTACTAATACTGCTTGATCTCACAGCTGCATTTGACACTGTAGATCACCCTCTTCTCCTCCAGTCCCTCAATTCACTTGGCCTTCATGACACAGCCCTGTCCTGGTTTTCTTCTTACCTCGCCAATTGTTCCTTCAGTGTCTCTTACAACTTAGTAGCATCTTCTACCCTACCTCTCTCTGTTGGGGTTCCTCAAGGCTCTGACCTGGGACACTTATTATTTTCCACATATATACTTTCTCCCTCTGCAAATTAATTTGCTCGTATGGTTTCCACTACCACCTCTACGCTGATGATACTCTTCTCTCCTGATCTAAACCCAGAACTCCTAAAGGTGGCCATATACGGGCCGATAAAAGCTGCCGACGGGAGCTTATTGACCCGTGTATGGGGCATATGGAGATTATGTAATCATTTTATTATACTACAGTTAAATTAAACATGAAAAAGGAAGGACTTTTTTTGGGTACAAGGAAACTCTGTGTATTATTTTAACTTTGCTGGTTTCACAGTCCAAAGTCTTTTTTAAAGTATCAGCTTTTCTCAGTTGACTTTTTCTTCTGAAGCTCTGCTCACAGGTCTGGATGAGAATCTCACTGACTGCTAATGATTGATGGAGTTCCTGTCAAGGATTGGGTAGGGGGCGCTGTAGAGTCTGAAGGGAGAGGTGCAAGTCCTTAA
>CM044446.1:35052632-35089618 GCA_024363595.1 Xenopus borealis
AAGGTTTTTTTTTTTTTTTAATATTCTTTGGGGCCCCAATTTTTATGTGTGGGGGGGGTTACTTTTTTAGCACTGATGTCTGTGTGGTGTGTTAACTTTTATGCAGAGTGGGCAGGGCCCAGGTGACCCTGAAAATTTTGTTGTGTGGGGCCCCGTGATTTCTTATGGCAGCCCTGTCTGGGAGTGTGCACACTTTACTTGTACTCTGTTGCTTCTCTCTCCCAGCAGCCCTTTCTTTTTCCCAGCAGCACTTTTTCTCTCTCTCTTCCTTCCTGTCAGCTCACAGAGGGTGGGGCTCCTCCCCCTGCTTGCACCTCCCCCTGCTTGCACAGAAACAGAAGAGAGACAGGTGTACATAGCTCTCCTACAGTTAGTAAACATTTTAAGGTGAACTGCCTCTTCAATGAGTTACACCAGGTCTAGAGTTGTGTACAACACAGGCTGTATGAAATCAAATTATGAAATATCAAAGAGGAATTTTGTGTCCTCAAAACATTTGTATCTGTATTTCTGCTCATTGTGAGTCACTAAACAGGACATTCTCAGTTGCACCAAAGAATTCATTACCACAATCAACAAAATATTCATGAGCGTATGTCTATATTTTGAGAGTTTGCACAATGAATATATTTTTGGATTTCTTAAGCATTTGTATATAAATAGGTAGCTACACAGCAGGGACCAAACAGTATTTACATTTACATGTTAAAAAAAAAAAGCAATACAGACAGCATGCAGATGAGATGGCACAATGTAAGACAATTTTAATTATTTGTAGACAAAACACATTTGTACGTTACATAAAAACCCATCTCTATTTAGGCTTGTCATTGCAAAATCAATTGCTTTCAAACTACCATGGCTTCTTTAAGACACATTTTTGTGAAATGTCTTATTTTATATTGCCATCTACAGGCCAAATCCAACATATCTTTACACATTTACACACATAATTTATTTACACATTGAGAAATTGGAGAATATAATGATAGATTATTTTGGACATATTTTTAGATCACTTTTTTTATATAGCGTAGATTGCATTTCGTAATATAAAAATGTTAAAAATAATAAAAATCTTGTATGATTTTTTCTCTCTTCTTCCTTCTTTTCTTCTTTCCTCTGTTAAAAAAAAAAACATTGAAAAAATAAAAAATTTAAAAAAATAAATAAAAATAGCGAAAGGAGGAAAAGAGCAATTCAAAGCCTTTTTATTTTTGTATATTCTTTATTTAAAGTGATATGCATTTTACAATCAAAGAAGGAAACATGAAAAAAAAGGAAATTTCAAATAGCCAGCTGATGAATCCTAGTCAAACATATACAAGGTGAGTAAGTAAAACAAGCGGCTTTACACTCCCACACATCCTCCTTAAAATACAAAATTGCACCAAAGTGATGATTTACCAATTTACTTCCGGTCCTATTCTCTCTGATGGTGACTGGTGATCAGGAGCACACTTAATTACAATCTTTTCTTTGCTTCGGTTGTGCACACTCATGGTTAGTGATCCTTCCAGAGAACAGATGACCAAAACTTGAGCAGCCAGTCATGGCAGCCACCACCCTTGCTGTGCAAGTTTCAAGAGTGAAATGTAGGACCGGGTACTGTCTAGATTTTTTGCTACCATTGGGGAGAGGGGTCAGTACAGGGTGACACCTGGTTAAACCATGAGTCTACTTTCCCTTTAAAAAAATGCATTATGCACATGATGCACTTGATGCACAATGTAATTTTATACAATACAATCATAGGATAAGACATATGGAGAGAATAATTAAGATTTCATTTGTGTATACCATGGAGAAATTCTATATAAAGGGAGGAAACGAATAAACAAAACTTAGGGTGTAATCAAATAAAATATGCTGTTTGCATTAAGCTAGTAACCTGAAGCAACAAACCAGCAGGTCCTGGTTGCCTGTTTTAAGACAAGTATTGGTTGCAGTACAAACATTGTGACTTATTTTGCATTGTCCTGTATTTAATAGTTATTTCTCTAGTATAAATAATTACAATAAATGTAACTCTTGTAAGTATTAACTATGCATATTCATAAATAATGTTTTGTACACGACTGAGAAGCATATATTCCTCAGGATCTGTACATATACAATGTGTGTATAAATAAATTGATAGACAGATGATGGATAAAGTCTAGGGGCAGTGTTCTCTGTGGAACACAGCAAAATATTTTACTTATCCCTAATACAAATAATATAATATTTTTAATTGAAGGTAATGCTATATAGCATACCTTTCAGTTGTACTTTTTGTTTAAAAGCCTGAAAAATGACCAGCTCCTGTCCATTCTCTTCCCATCATTATTTCTTCTCTGTATCCCTGTTGTACCACTGGCACTAAGTCATTGAGAACTGTGCTGTGCATCCAGTGTAGAAGGGTTGGGCAGATGTGGGTGGTACTGTTCAGTGATATAAGGTTGACTGGCTATATTAGCCTATGATTAAATGCCTACTGGCATGGAACATGTAAGGCTATATATTTATCTACTTTGTAGCCAAAATAAAATTCTCAGTTCTTTTACAAGCCTGTTTGTAGAATATTTGAATGCCTGCAGTTTTCTCTTTTGACAGACAGTACTATACTAATCTGCCTGGGTTCCCTGCATTGTGAACAGGCCTGCTCAAAATAATAACCTTCTATTGGATCGGGTGCTTCTGTAACTGCATTCTGTCACTCTGTCCTGCCAATTAAACATTAAAGGAAAACTATACCCCCCGGACAATGTAGGTCTCTCTAAAAAGATATTGCATAAAACAACTCATATGTAAAACCCTGCTTCATGTAAATAAACCATTTTCATAATAATACACTTTTTTAGTAGCATGTGCCATTGGGTCATCCTAAATAGAAAATAGCCATTTTAAAAAGTAAGGACAGCCTCCTGGGATCCTAGGATCCAACGGTGCAAACAAACATACCAAACAAACTATAAAGTTAGGTCACATGAGCCAATTAACAAACAGAGTTCTGTCTTTTGCTTCCACACTTCTTCCTGTTACAGTTAGAGTTGAAATATTTCTGGTCAGGTGATCTCTGAGGCAGCACACAGACCATCACCAAATGGTGGCTCAAGGCAAGAGATGTAAAAGGGCAATATTTACTTAAATATATATTCCAGTTTGGTAAGATTCTTTAATATGCCACTTAATTTGATATGCCACTCTGTTGCTCAATTATTCATTTTGGGGGTATAGTTTTCCTTTAAGGTAATAAAAGATATTTGACATCACTCTCTTTGCTAAATGCAAAGCCACACAACTCTGCTCTGAATTTAAAAAACATATATAGCAAACAGGACAGTGGTACAGGATACAATTACAGAAGCACCAGATCCAAGCTGTGGGCGAAAGAATTCTCATTTACACAGCAGGCTTGTTTATTTAACAGGCTGACATTTGGCCTGCAACCTTCTGACCACAAACACTTAACTCAGTAAACTAGTTGCACAAAGGCTGCTATGCCTGTTTTAGTGGAAGGGGGGCAAATCTAGATTGCCGTTCACAGAATGGGGAAGGAAAGGCGAGTAGTGAAACAGTAAAATGGTGATTTAGACAAAAGTGAAGAAAAATTTAAATAAGATTAAAATAGTATCAGTATAAAGGTGTGAAACTGGGGGGGGGGGCAGAAAGTGTACTGGCTGTTAACCACCAGTGTTATGATTATTTCCTGTGGGTGATTGAAGAAAGATGCCTAGCCCTCTTTCATCCTAGACTCAGAAGTGAGATCTCTCTGCAACTCTAATATAATGATGTTTTTTTGCAGATAAAATGCTTTTTAAAGAGGTGTCTTGTGCACCACTGCATATTGTTATGGAGGTGAAAAATATGAGACAATACGCCTCCAAATGTTTCTGTTGTGAGCGTTAATCTAATATTTTGGTGCAGATGTGTGTGAAATTAGATTTTTAGAAGCACATTTATTAAACAGTGAGCTCTAATTTTCACCCATTTATAAATGCACTTCTAAAAATCAGAATGAAGAGAAAGTGGATAAGTTTTTCTGTAGTGAGCTCTACACTGGTGTAGTGTAGTGAGCTGCATGCTCTGATGTAAACTCATGGCAGACAGAAATATACTTTATGATCAGGCAATTTGAGCAGTTAAACACAAAGGTATACATCCTTAAGATGCATAAGACCATTAAAACACAGATGGAGAAATATGGAGAAATATCAGTGTTTATAAAGTTTGGTATGTCTTAGTAATTATTAATAGGAATGATAAAATAAAATGTTGTTTCAGCATAAATGAATAAAAAATTAAAATAAATAAGATTCTTTGTAGGGAAAAAAAGGATACATGTTACAATTTAGAGGAATAAACCAATTATTTATTCATAACATCAATGTCTTAAGTACAAAATAAACCCAAGTAGCTTCTCACAAAAAGCATCTATATATTTATGTATATATTTATTATAGTAAATGCATATACGCATGTGCATATGCCATGTACACATATTTTGATTTTTTCACACCAGATTCACGGAAAAAAGTGCACAATGAATTATCACTGAAAGCAAATAGCAGGGTAATGCTGGGCATGATAATTTCATACACCATGTGCTGAGAATCCACAATCTTCTGGACCACCTAGCACAAAACACTTGGTTTGGCATAGTAATGACTACACAACAGCTGCAGCTTCTGTAAATGATATCCATATAAATGGTGCTGAGTTATATCATCTGTTATAACTGGTGCTTATTTATGTATTTTTTTTCACATGACTTACTGAAACTTGTATATTATAATAAATAATCTACCCCATGTAGTGATGGGCGAATCTGACCCATTTCACCGAAAATGCACAAAATGGCAAAAATTTACCAAACACATTGACGTCAAATGTTTTTTTTTTCATGCCGACATACAACAACAACATATTCCACTCATCCCTAATCCCATTTTGTAAAATATAAGATTATAAAAAGTCACCTTGCAATTCCATGACCTGAATAAAAAAATTCAGCCTTTGGCTTTTTGTTGACTTATAATATCTTTATGATTTACAATAGGAGGTATAATATTAATTATATTATTCTCAGTAGAGCTCAGTCTTAACTACACTAATTCACTAACTTGCGGATTTTACTGTACGTTACCTCTTGCGCCAGAATTGACTTCACAACCTCAAACCAGGCGAAGCGCAATATAGTAGATAGGAGTTTCTTTAAAAAAAGTTAAAAGTTTTTCTAAATCCCCAAAACACTGGCATATTTAACTTTTTTAAGGTTATAGACTGAAAAAGATTGTACATTTTTTTAGGGTACCCTCCTTCCCCCCCTACATTTCCTAACATATGGCACCTATGATTTTTTTATTGGTTGAAGGTTTCCCAGGCTTGTGTAGTGTAATATATTTGTGGCTACATATACATCCATTGTATTTAAACTCCGCACCATATGGAAATTAGACTAACGTAACTTTGCTTTGCTTGATGAAGTAACGTTATCGCAACTTCGCTATCTTTCACCTCCCTGAGCTCAAATTCACATTTTAGTGAATTAGCAGCTCCCTGGCGAAATTTCGCCGAAGAAGCAAATTTGCCCCTAAGATACCATACAATTGGGTTGTTATCACTGCTAACATAATACTACAAATATAAGCATCTGGTTGAAACAGAATATTTTTAATATAAAAAGATCATCAGACTCCATGTACTGTAACTGGTGAATATATCTATTCAGCTTTATGCTTGCAACAAAAATCAGTAGAAGTGACTTGACATAACTGTAAGGAATATTAATGAGAATGCACACAAGGTAAAGTACCAATACTAACCCTAAATGTCAGCTTGAGAACAGATCCATTGACCTTTATACTGATCGTGACTTGAGAAGAGTTGTAACAGTTGTTTTCTTTGTTATATTCTTTGTTATATTGCAACTCGTTTATTAATCTATACTTTAAGTTCCAATTTTAATATTACTGTAAAGCCCTACATAAGTAGTGGCATTATATACATAAATAATTCCTACAGAAAACTGTCAGTTGTTGCAGAAATATATTCTGTGCTCTTTATATGCACGTTATAATAACTTGACATACAGTTTTGAGAAATCCTATTTATAATACTAGTCTCTAATAATATATCTCTAATGTTAAAAGCTTTTCTAATGACCATCACTCACAGTAGGAGAGTCTGCAAAATAGAAATCTCAAAGCAGAGGACAGCTAAGCAATTACCTACCATGAACTGTATACAAGAGGAATTATAAATTGTATAGCTTGACTATAGCTTACAAGTAGTGATGGGCGAATCTATCCCGTTCCGCGTCGACAAAAAATTCGCGAATATCCAGCGAAATTCGCGAATTGGTGAAAAATTAGCGAAACGAGTTGCGGCACGTTTTTGACGCACATCGTGTCATCTTTGACGCGTCATTTACGACGCGCGTCACATCATTTTCGTCGCGCAGCTCGTTTTTTTTTTTTTTTTACGCCAGGCGAATTTTCGCTGGTATTTTGCAAATTTATCCGCCAGCTGCGAATCGCGGGAATTTGCCACGCCTGGCAAATAAATTCGCCCATCGCTACTTATAAGAAACAAGATCTTTAAAATAATCCAGCAGGGTTTGCATGTAACAATATTTATGCTTTTTACTTTTTCTTGGTTGGAAACTGTCCATGATGAACAGTGCAATAAAGATGTTTTTATATTTCATTTTGAATTATGACATGGGGCTAGGCATATTGTCAGTTTTCCAGCTGTCCCCAGTTATGTAATGTGTGCTCTGATAAACTTCACTCACTCTTTACTGCTGTACTGCATGTTGGTGTGATATCATCCCCCTCCCCCCCCCCCCAGCAGAACAACAACAGAACAATGGGAAGGTAAACAGATAACAGCTCCCTGACACAAGATAACAGTTGCCTGGTAGATCTAAGAGCAGTCCTCAACAGTAAAAATCCAGGTCCCACTGCGACACATTGAGTTAAATTGAGTAGGAGTAATAACAGCCTGCCAGAAAGCAGTTCCATGAACTACATGTTTGATTTAAGTTATGTCATGTCGAATGCACACTGTAACAACATCCAACATTTTTATTACTTACCTTATATTCGTCGCATCTGACATGACGCATGCAATTAGTCTCAGCTAGTGATGGACGAATCTCCCGAGATTCGCTTCACCGAAATATTCGTGAATTTCCAGAGAAATTTGCGAATTGGCGAAAAATTCGAGAAAAGAGTCGTGGGATGCTTTTGACGCGCAGCATGTCAACTTTGGCGCGCCGAGTCGTTTCCGATGCGCTTTTTCAGCGAATTTTTGCTGGCGATTCGTGAATTCGGGAATTCGGGAATTCGCCGCGAATTTGCCCATCACTAGTCTCAGGATGCACTTTTGTTGCACTAACTTTCTTGAAATCTGTGTTCATTATGCTGAAATAGTATTTTCCTTATTTAATTTCATTTGAAATACTGAAGTTCGAAAGTAAGTTTTAAATTGTATGTGAAACTTTCACATTAACTAGGCATTAATGGGGTTATGTAATATAGTGATGGCGCGAACCGCGGAAAAAAATGCGAACGGTTCGCGACCGTCGCGAACCCCATAGACTTCAATGGGAAGGCGAACTTTTAAAGCTAAAAAAGACATTTTTGGCCAGAATAATGATTTTAAAGTTGTTTAAAGGGTGCAACGACCTGGACAGTGGCATGCCAGAGGGGGATCAAGGGCAAAAATGTTTCTAAAAAATCCATTGTTGACACAGCGCTGTGTTTTGTGCTGTAAAGGGCAGAAATCACACTACATTTCTAAACCTGTGTAATAAACTGCTTTAAACTGCTTTGACAGCCAGGTTATGGAAGTTTGAAAATATTTCTCCTTATCTAAACTGTTACAATTACTTATTTTCTTATCTCAAAAGTGTTACAAAGTATCTTACCTGCACCTGTTAGCTGTTCTGGACTCTCTGCCAAAAGCCAATTAAGTTTAAATCTTTGCTTCTTTTTCTGGCTGTTCAGTGCAGAGAAAAGAGGGACTTTCCAGTACAAATGAGGGACCGAGGGTTGAGCTCTCAAAAGAGGGACTGTCCCTCCAAAAAAGGGACAGTTGGGAGGTATGCAACATTTTTTTTTTTTGGTCCAGGGGGTGTGGGGGTGGTCCAGGAGGGAGATCTTCCTGATTGGCTGCCATGTATCTGCTGGTCTGGGGTGAGAGGGCAAAAAAAAAAAGCGGAAAAAAACGCGAACCCAAAATGGCGAACGTCGCGCGACGTTCGCGAACTCCCGATGTTCGCACGAACAAGTTCGCCGGCGAACAGTTCGCGCCATCCCTAATGTAATATAAGGCACTAAGCTTGCCCAGGAGCAGTAACCTATAGCAACCAATCAGCAACTAGCATATAGTGGTCACCTGTCTAAAAGCAAATATCCTATTGGTTGCTACTGGTTACTGCTCCTGGGCAAACTTAGTGCCTAATATTACATATGGGGGTAAGAGTCTATTATTTTACATGTTTTCCTGTTCTAAATAATAACCATTGAAATTGATCCTTGCAGGAGTTGTAAGATTGATTGTTGGATTGATTGCAAAAGGTACTGGCTGCTTGGAGACATTAAAATATTACCAAATGTGAATGTTTGTCTATATATATTAAATAATTCCAAGCTCAAAAACTAGTTTGAAAATACCTGAATGCATCAAATTTATATTACATCAATTATTATATCAATTACATTTTGCCAAGGACAATTCCTATTGACTTCTGCAAAGAAGATGAGGTTTTTTTCAAGTTTTTCAAGTTTTTGGTACTTAATCAGCATTTCAATTTTCTAAACCTTAATTTGAAAAATATGAGTTTCAGCTGAACAAAATTAAGTCACAATAATTATTCAAACATTGATAAATCTGCCCTTTAGTGGGAAAATGTTTGTCAGGTTTTACTCTATTTGCAGAAAATTTTGCGTTTTACACACATTGTTTAAAATGACTAATGCCAAAAAAAAATTGTGCAAAATAATGGTCCATTCATTAAGGTGAGTGTTTTTTTTTTTTAGCAATTTATTGTTGCTGTAAAGTTTGTAGCTACAGTACAGTATATGCCCAAGATTACCACAGGCAGAAGCATTTTCTTTTGGGGAGATTGGGTGAAATCACAAGCTTTCCTCTGTTAGTTTTCTTAAGAGTTGAGACTCTTTAACAACTGGAATGCTGGTTCTGAAACCCTACGTTGTTCTTTTACCAGATTCTGCTGCTCTTCTTAAGCAATATGGTACTTCTGTTGGCTGGGCTTGATACATTTCTGAAAGGGACAGTTTAAGAAGTGCAGTTTTGAACGCCTTAAACTCAAGGACTGGTCTTTGTACAGTGCAGTTTTATAATGCATAAAGCTGAATCGCAGAGTTTGCTGCAGAAATTATGCCCATAGACTTCAATGGGAGAAAAAAAATTACGTGAGTCAAAAAAATGTTGATGTCCATAGACTTTAATGAATTTTTGCAAAGTTTCTATTTGCCAAAACAAAACTAGTCAGATACGCCCATCCCAAGTCCTTTCACCTTTGATTGCAGGTTTATAGCAGAGTTCATATTCCTATATAAAATTTCTAAAACAGCATCTAATAGATTTTAAAATGATTAATGCATCCTATGAATAGAACTAGGCATACTGGCTTTTATGCCATAAGCTAAACTGCTAGCAATGGCATTAAATATATCACAGTCCACAAAGTCATTATGCCCCTTCTGGAATTTTTGAATACTGAGCATGCAGCAAGATCTATGGAGTCATTGTCTATCCTAACTGGTATAAGCTCCCAGCTTAGAACAGTTATAGTTGTATTCAGAATAATAACTGTGTTTACTTTGTTACTCCTTTACAGAAAGTGAAAAAGGTAATATTAGTCTGTTCCATAAAAAACAGTAGTGTCTGCATTCATCTTTACAAATGCAAATATTGAATGTATAAACTGAAAGATGTTGAAGATTTTGCTTTCTTTTGAATTACTGAACTAATACAGTATTTAGTTGTATAACCACTGTTTCTAAGAACTGCTGCACAACCGTGTTGCATGGAGATGACTAACTTCTGGCACCTGTTACATTCCACAAATCTTCTGTATTTCTTGGTTTTGCCTAAGAAATAGCATTTCTATGTCACACACATTTTCTATTAAGGTCCGGGGATTGGACTGGCCACTCCATAACATCAGTCTTGTTGGTCTGAAGCCAAGATAATGTTTGCTGTGTTTGAGGTCATTGTATTGATGAAAATTTTAAGGGTATTTCCTCTTCGGTTTAAGGCAACTTGGCCACTTCCCCACTGATATTATTTTGAACATGCCTCAATTTATATTTCAGTAACACAGAATCAGCAGCAGTCATGACTGTTGGGTTTGTTGATTTACTATTACTCTTCTTCACCTACTAGTAAATTGTTTGCCATGTAGAAATATAATCTCTACCAAAAACAATGATTGATAAGGTTAGTGATGTCTAACTGCTATTATTCTGAACACAACTGTATTTCACTGGACAGTGAAGCCTGTCTGGTTTATTTCCTCACCCACACCATAGGTGCAGCTTTGTATGGATCATCACTCATATCATATAAACTATATTCTACAGCTTCCCATTCATCTGTGAATGGTTTTCCTGGTGCATTAAAAGTGGCAAAAACAGCACTCTTTCTCTTTCTTGTGCTTTCAAGATCTCAATTTCATTTTAATACTTAATGAATGTAATACTGAATGTATTGCGGAATAATCAACTCTTGGTTGGTTAGAAGATATATCAAGAAAATGAATACAGTAGTTCCCTCTTCATCTCTTCCCCACCCCAAATATCTCCCATGGTCACTCTTCAATGCAGAATTCTCATTTACAGTTTTTTTCTAACATTTGTTTTTACTGTAACATTTTATGTGCATAAAGTAAGGTCACAATTATACCAGAAATGTTAGACATGAACAAAATCTAAAACATGGTTTACTGTACATATACTTTTCAAATGTTCACATGTTAAATAAAGGTGTGTACAATATTTCAAATTTCAGATTTTGTTTAACATATAGTTTAGAGCACTTCCAGGTGGGTAGCCTGCCTCGCCTGGTTGCTTGAAAGCTATAACAGAAAGGAAGCTATGGGCATGATCCCAGACATAGTATAATTTGACATATTATTAAGGTGTCTACATTTCCTGGGCACATATAATGTACCGTATGTGTAATGGGAGTTAGGTCAATGGCTTTATATTGATAGTGTAGCAGTTATTTATTTAAGTTCCATTATTGGAGTTGTATTAGTTAAATAAGTATATAACAGCCCAGTCAGTCTTCTCGATGAAGGATATTTTAAGCAATATGTTACATATAAGGTGTTGGACTGTGTAGAACGTTTTGCATCTAGAGACTTTATATAGTGGGTTATCTGGTAGAAGCAGAATAATTCTACCTCCTTTTGTACCTGTATTGATTGTGATGTATGTAACTTCATATGTTCTATGTATATAATTCATGTGATTTAGCTGCATAAATACATTTACTATACAGCACTACAAAGTATGTTTGCCTCCTATAAGTAAATATTATTATTATTAATAATAATAATAATAATAATAATATGTGTGAGGTTGGGAGCTTTTGGCTATGCTGGAAGTTTAATAAGGGACAGTTGCATTTTCTAGCTCAACCCAGACTGGAGTATCCATTGTGCGGCGCTCAATTTCTCCTTCCTGGCTATCTCCTATAATGAAGGCAAATTGAGCACAGCATGATGGATCGTCCGGAGCACAAGCGTTTTGGGAAGTTATTTCTTAATAAAGACTTTGTGATTGTAAAGTTCAATTTGTCATGATGTTTTTTTTTCCAATGTGTACCAACAAATTTTTTTTAAAGAAAATTTGATGCTACTGGTCCTTTAAGGGTCTGGTTGCAGGTCACTGATCTGTTTAGCTAGGTCTTTTGGTATCAATGCTATGAACGAGTGCCACTTTAAAATCTCCTACAACTATTACTTGTCCTTTAGCATGTATTGCCAATGAGAGAAAAAAAAAAGTCCAAAAAATTGATTTAAAAATAGTGTTGGGGGCATATTCTGAGGCTAGTGTAACTGGGCTGCCATGGATTTCCCCAGTTAAAATTAAGACCCTGTGGATCTGAAATACTTTTTTTAAGACAGAACCCAATATTCCTGTCTATAACCCAGCCTGTTTGTATTCTTGGCTAGCTAAGTAACACAGCGGGAAAGTAGCATTGATATGGATATTGATTAGGATATGAAGTCTTGCTAAACTGCACCTCATGTAATAGCAAGATATGGTCATTCATTTTAACATCTCTAGTATTTCATGGCTAGGGATCATTTAATCGGACCATTAAAGCCCTTGACATTATGTGCCACTACAGTTAGCATAGTTAGAATTCAGCACTGGCACCCTTTAACAGTAACCTAACTAGAATAATACTTTTTGCACCACATACCAAAATGTATAAGACCATTTTCAAGTAAATACAAGTTAGTATAGTAAACATATAAAGACGTGAAAATGATGCAACACTCGTCAAAAAACTCTGTCAAATAAAACAGGCCATATAAGACCACAATATCCAAACCATTGGTGTTTTGGAAAACCAAGCTGCTTTTCAATATCCCAAACTGCGGTTCTCTGTTCAGCCCAAAACACGAGTGAGTGAACAACTATCCACAAGACTTTGTGTCCACCTTAAAGAGAGAAAACAAACATCCCACCACCACATAAACCATATCCATCACGTAAAGGTCCTTTTTTTCCCCAACCGTGTAGGGTGCTACTTTTTCCAGTGTTCACAGCAGGTGGGGCCTTACATAACCAAGAAACCGTCTTGACTCCCATTTGCCTATTCTCATGACTAGCATAGCCCAGTCCTAACTTTCCCACCTCAGTTGCTGCTCTGATCGAAAAGAGTGAGTCCCAAACTCTTGAGGGGGTCCTCCCCATTTTTCCAGGCCCATTCTAAAGATTTTTAAAAACTGGTACCCTCAGTGGCAACACGTTCTGATAAACCAACAATGTACCATACCCTTGTGGGTGAACTTCCTCAAAATGCTCTAAACACCAGCATGGGCACAGCGACCCATCGCCCAGCTCATTAAGCAAAACCATCCTTCCATGGTCATATTTGTCATTCTTGGACCGGCACAACCTAATCGTTACCTGACCACTTTATAAATGAACCACTTGTGACTGTAGCCCCCAGCTTCCATTTACAAAAGCTAACTGGAACAACGCACCTCGTAATCTGAAAAACACAAATCCTAAGCCTTTTTCAACAGGCCCTCTAAAACCTTCACTGAAACTGGCCTCCGCTTATCTGGCTGCTTTCTACCTTTTTTAACCAATCCAA
Organism: Xenopus borealis; assembly: GCA_024363595.1. Taxonomy (NCBI): domain Eukaryota; kingdom Metazoa; phylum Chordata; class Amphibia; order Anura; family Pipidae; genus Xenopus; species Xenopus borealis. The sequence goes on from CM044446.1 coordinate 35,065,986, forward strand.
TAATCCAATCCTTATGTACCTTCATTTTGAACATGAAGGCTAAAGCCGACATACCTTTCTCAATTTGTGCTTGCAACTTGCTCTGCTCAGCTATCCAAAAGCTTCACCACATAATTATGTTCCGTTCTTCAGATGCACAATGCATACCCCCCACCCAAGCCACTAACCTGTCCTAATCCTCCCATACCTTGCTGTATTCTGCTGAGGTAGACTCCGCTACAGATGATTTTACCAACCCTCTAATCTGTTTGTCCCGATCTGCCACAGCCGTTCTGGGAAAGGATGACCTTTTTTTTTCACTTTTCAGACACTTTTCAGACACTTTTCAGAAGTGATCCCACTGGAATTGAGACAAAGTGTCAGTCACCACATTCTGAACTCCTGGGAGATGTTTTGCCCTTAAACTCAAATTAAGTTGTAAACAATACAACACCGGTACCTATAACAACTTAGTCAAATGACACTGATTAGCGATGAATGGTCTGTCCGACACAAAACCAACCACTTGTCTCTCCAATCCTCCTCCTAGATGAACAAGGCCACTACGATGGGGAACAATTCCAAAAAGCATAAGTTCTTAAATAAGCCTTTCTCTACCCAGTCAAACAGTTACTTTGACACACACCATTTTACATTCCAGTATGTGCTGAAACCGCTGCTGCCTGCTGCATCCTTAAACAAGAGCAGCTCCACATTGGATGTTTCTGTCCACTGATAAAAGAACCACCCATTTCATTCCTCCAGAAATCTGGACCACACCATCAAATCATCCCTGATCTCTTTTGTCAGTCTCACCCTGTGGTGGGGGGCCCTTGCCCCTGCTAGTACATGAACCAATCATAATCCATAAGGATCACCTGGCATTCAAAATTCAGTTTGCCCAATAAGGACTGTACCTTTACCATCACCTTTTGCCTGTGTTTTATTCACCACATGCTTTGTTGCAATCCTTCCATCTTATCCTTTGGCAACCAGCTCTCCCTTGCTACTGAATCAATCTCCTGGCCCAGGAAGCTAAGGTATGTCCCTGGGGTCCTATCTAGTGCCAACTGCATGTCAAAGTCCACTGCCACCACCTACAGCGTCTCCAAAAGAAGAAAGAATTCATCTGACCCCGGTGGATAATGATAAAAAATTATCTAGATAATGTACCACCTTCCGTGAGTTAGCCTTTACTCGCACCACCCATTCCAAAAATGTACAAAATTTTTCGAAATCAGCACATGATATAGAACAACCCATCGGCAGACATGAGTCCATGTAAGCTTCCCCATCAAATGCACAGCCCAAGAGGTGCTGGCATTCCAGATGGATGGGTAATAAACAGAAAGCGGACTCCACATATGCTTTTGCCATCAATGCGCCTTTTCCTGCCCCTCTAACTAGAGCAATATCCTGATCAAATTACATGTAAGATACTGAACACAAATCTAGGTCAGTATCATCATATACCGAACTCCTGTGTGGTATGATAAATTAGCCTACATTTTCCTGGGTCTTTTTTGGGGACCACCCCCAAGGGGGATACCCTCAGGTCAGCTAGGGGCAGGGCTGCTAAAGGGCTGGCCATCCTGCCTTTCTCCACCTCAACCCTCCGCTTTGTTCGCACCTCCTCCAGATTCTGGGCCACTGATTTTAAGTTAGCTGGTATCTGCCCCCAATCCCTTGACCTAAATGGGATTCTAAACCTTAAATGAAAACCCTCCCATAACAGTGCTGCATTTTCTCATCTACCATACTGTTCTAGCCAAGGCCTCATAACGGCAAGCTTCGCCGGAGTCCGCCCCTTTGGGAGCCTCTCCAGGGTTCCCGCTTGCCCTTTTATCTCTCTTGATGCATCTAGCATAAGGATGGGCTCCTCCACGCCCCAAACATTCTTGTTTGAATGTACATGATGTGCCCCATTTGCACTGCCCTTCATTAAACTTCCACAGTAGCCTGGCTTCTTGAGCGCCGATGAAGCACCCTGTTAGGCCCCACCAGCGCTCTGCTGAAACGACAACCCTTTTTGCGCTGTCATCAACTTCAGCCACAGTGGCATATCCATCTGGCCCCCAATATCTGCCTAAACTGTTCATCATCACCTCATAAACTCGAAAGGCTTCCCACATGCTATTAAGGCCGAGCATCATCTGGGTGTTTCTCACCTATAATGCTAGCTAAAATGCAAAAATCCTTGAGCCAATTCCTGAATGTTTTTGTAAATCTCCTGTACCACTTGCTTCTTTGCTCTTCCTCCTTCTTACCATTTGTCTTATCCCCTTCCTTTGGTTCCACGACTTCGTCTACTGGGAGCAGTGAAAATATCTCAACAATCTCCCCTTTTGCCACCTTATCTTTCACCTCTATTTTCACATGCACCCTCCAAAAGGCCGGTAAACGAAACATAAGAGCATTGGCAGTGTCCGGAATGCCCCAGTTAAAACCTGCTTCTCTAACTCTGCCTGAGGTCTCCTACCTTCCTGTTGACTCTGTACCCCACATTTCCCCAGGACCTGGTCCCCTCCACCATAGACTATGGTGGTCCCTGCTCCTTTCTGGTCTCCCACCCATACTGCCCCTACACCTGTCTCTTCTCTTGGTTCCACCCACCGCTCCAATAATTGCCTCAAGCCTACCAATATGTCCTACCCTTTACCAACCCTCCTCTTTCGTCGATCACCACCTGACTGTCAGGTTTACAATGGGGAGACGCTGTAAACCAGGGGAGCCACTCCATGGGGAGTGGATATGGCAGAAGCCCCGGGGTGTAGCCATAGACAACTGGAGCAGGCATAGTGAAATAGATGGTTTAATGGTGATATGCAAATAACAGAACAACAAACACAAGAATTCAGGATCAGCCCAAGAGCCCCCAGTGGCTCACATGTAAGTGTAGAGTCCAGAGTCTGGGATTTAAGGGTTCACTGACCCCCTGGTCAAGATCCATCCTCGGTCACCACTCCCGTAGAAGGACCACTGACCATTGCTGGACTCCTGGGCATTCTGGAATGGCCGTGTCATGGATCCTCCCCGCGGCTTGACTGACTTCGTCCTCTCAGGCTCTGAGTGCACTCCCTAAGGCAAGAATCATCCTGTTGCCCTGTAATCTACTCCGTGACCATGCTGATTGTCCTATTGGGCTCTTCCAAGTGCTGCCTGATCTGCTCTTGCCCTGTGATCTACTTTGGCTGTTTCTTGCCCTGCCATTCTTTCCTGCATGCCCCTCTCCCTGGTTCCCCTCCTCTCTTGGCTCTCCCGGTGCCCCCTAATCCTAGCCAGTCTTCCAGGGCTGCTGCCTCACCTAATGTGTGTATGTCGGCCAAGCCCACTGCCATTTCTCCCAGTCATTGAACCTGGACTTTGGGCTCCCCGGCTGTGCCTATCCTGCTCACTTTCCATCTTGGGGCTAATCTCCCTCCGTGCAGGGCCTTGGTGCTGTGGGGGTGCCCCCTCCTTATCCATTCCTGGCTTCTCCCCTTTCTCATTGCCTGTGCTCCCAGGGCTGCCCCGTGCAGCCACCATGTGGCCCTCCACTGCCTGTCCCTTCTAAGTTCTGGGCCCCTCTATCCTCCCTGTGTCTCCTGCTGGCCATCCACTATCCTGGCCACCTGCCTCAGCTGGGGAAATTCCTGCTGCTCCTCTCCTCCCATGTGTGCTCCGGGCCCTGGTTCCCATACCTCCAGCCCCCTGGCCACACTTGCCTGCTGCTGGTTTCTCCTGTGCTCCTCGGTCTAGACTGGGATCTCTGCTGCCCCCACAGAGCACTCTGGTGGTCTGGTGCGGGGGGCTAATCGTCTGCTCTGTCTCTGTAGTACTGCTGCTGCCACTCTCCCCTCCAAGCAGCGTCAGGATCTCCTTACACAGCCGTTCACCTTCTTGACCTGCCAAGGCCTCCCAGATGCCGTTCATCAGTAAGTCCTCCGCCATCACGACTGAGGAAGCCGTCTCCCAATACAGCTGTCTCCACTTTCAGGTAAAATGGCTCTCAAGCCCAGCCTTTTTATACCCACTGTTCCTCCTCCCCTCTGCACTTCCCATAATTCAATAGAAACACAATAAACATGAACATAGCTAAGAGAACAGATGACTAGATGGGACAAAACTACTCACCCCAGGCCACCACAGGTGATAACTAATAATACAATGACACAAAAGTAATTAAAGCTGTATCCTATCCAATCCGCTTGCATAAAACCAAAAGCAACCCATTGGCTAACAATGGCTAAACATAGCCCAAATCCAGCACAGCCAGGCTTGTTGCTAAGATAGTCTCTCTAAGTGCAGGAGAGCTCTGCTAACCAGCACTGTTTGTCTGTTGCACTGTACAGAGAAGGCACAAGGACACCTTATAATTTACATATGGTGCAAATTTACTATAGGGCGAAACTTCGCCAGCGAAGGCTTTGCAGCCATCGCAACAGTTTCATGCATTTTTCAGCTAAGCGAGATGGGACAGATTCTCTCCACACTGATTTCTTGATTTTTTTTTATTTACATATGGTTTCATAATATTTGGATTAAAGTACATTTCTAAGTAATATATGATTCTCTCATTTAAACCAATTTGGATTTCAGAATACATTTTTCTTGTTTCATAACTCTTTTCAGGCAATTTAAGTCATCAATTCAACTTTTTTTTTATCAACAGCTCCCTCATACCAGCTTTAACAGATTGACATTTTTCTGGTATGTTTTTTCATACATTAAATAAAACTAATCATGAAATGGCATAGGACCGATACCTTCCAGGAGGTTTTAAAGTGATTTAAAGTTGAAGACAAGTTCTTTAAACCTTTTTTAGTATATTATCAAGACCAAATATTTTGGTCCCATAATGATGTGATACACATTGTCAATTTATCCTTTTCGTTATCTATGTATGTAATATAAGAGTAATCATCATATGGTGGTTGCTAACTGTTTACCTTTTACATGGGTTGGCGCCTTCTTGCATAGTAGCATTTCTTATGTTGTGTCTCTTGACCAAGGGACTTGCCTTAAAGGGTATAATCTTCCCTACCATTAGCTTTTAAAGGAGAACAACTATCAAGACCAAAATACTGGTTCCACTTATGACTTTTAAGAGAGATTGCCTGGATTGCATTAGAACACCATTCAAGACACTGATATTGGGGGTGCTACAACTTGTAATGTGGGGTATCCCAAACCCAGACCTAACTCTAAGGTTCCTGTCGGATGCCACAGGTCTTATTGTGGGAGAACCAAAAGCCAGGCTGTGTCAGTAACAATTACTCAACACAGTACAGAAGCAGGAGAAATAAGAATTGTCGGTTTACAGGCCGGGTCAAACACACAAATATTGCAGTACCAGGGAGAATTAGGAAGAGTAGTCAAACACTGGCAAAATCAGGACAGGCAGTAGAGAGGACAAAAACAAGGGACAGGCAGGATCAAAAACAAGTCAGAAATACACTAAGAACGCACCCAGCAACTAAGAAATAGACCTTTTTTTGGGCAGTGAATATTTGCCTGAGACCCCTTTAAATAGTTAAACTTGTGGCAAACCCGATCACATCAGACCTGAACCAGCATCAAAAGCTGGAAGTGCTGAGCACACGCACTTCCTTAACTGCGCCGGCAGAGCCAGGATGCAGTTGTGGTCCCTGTCGTATTGCAACTGTTATTTTATTTAAACAACCAAATGGAAGTTTGCCCGTTCTTCCTGCAGAAAAAATCTGCTAAAGTACAGCAATACACAAAAAGGAGGTTGTGGGAGCGTCCCAAGCCTAATTGAAATACACAAGCACAATGCAAATCATCTGGACAAGTTAGCTAGTGTATTGTCAGTTTTATGATTGTTACTTTGTAACTACAAATTCCTATTTTTGTAAATAAATGCACTGGCATAAATACTAAATAACTTGTAAACCAAGGGAGTGTTCCCACTGCTTACAGGACAATGCATGTCCAATGAGCTTGTTTCTTTATATTAAAATACTTACTATAATAACTTTAGCAGAAATCTGTATTCCCCTAAAACATATTCATGCAACACTGACACATTTAAATAAGAAACTGCTAACGTGTTTCAGCTTAATGTTCCATAAGACTGCAGTCAAGAGAGCAAGACCAGGATTCTGCACAGTGAGTCTCCCAGAGAAGTGGCACATGTGCAGAACTGTTCACGTAGCAGAGTAGACGGCTTGAGTAACCTAAAGAATTCTCCCTGCAGCCAAAAGCAAATTACCAATCTGTCTGCCATGGTGACATACTGATTAAATTTAAAGACAGCATTAAATTACAAGCGAGATTTTGTGAGCATTTTGATGTGGGTAGTAAATGAAAGGACAAAGTCAAAAGCAGCATATCTTTGGAACTGGGCACATATGGTAGCTATCAAGATTCATATTTATCTCAGGCAGGAGAACAAAGGTAGAAGGAAAATATTAGGATAGTATAACTTACAGCTGACACTTAAAGGAAAACTATACCCCCCGAACAATGTAGGTCTCTATAAACAGTTATTGCATAAAAAAACTCAAATGTAAAACCCTGCTTCATGTAAATAAACCATTTTCATAATAATACACTTTTTAGTAGCATGTGCCATTGGGTAATCATAAATAGAAAATAGCCATTTTAAAAAATAAGGACAGCCTCCTGGGATCCTAGGATCCAAAGGTGCACACAAACATACCAAACAAACTATAAAGTTAGGTCACATGAGCCAATTAACAGACAGATGTGTGTTAGAGTTGAAATATTTCTGGTCAGGTGATCTCTGAGGCAGCACACAGACCATCACTAAATGGTGGTTCAAGGCAAGAGATGTATAAGGGCAAAAAAAAATCTTTTTTTATATATGGGGTATAGTTTTCCTTTAAGCGTTAAGGTGGCTCTTGTATTTTAATGAAGAACAATTTCTTGTGAAACATTACAGGCAAGCAAGCAATTCCCGTAAGCACACAACTGACAAATGATTTTGCTAAATCTACTGCAAGTTAGAAAATGAAAGCAAAAATCTGTATTCTTGTTGTGGTTAGCAAGAATGGTTCAGTTCAGCACCTACTGTATCTTGGTAAACCAGCCCCAGCATCCTATTAGATATTCACGATATAAGTTCTGATCAAATGAACAAAAGTGTGTGTGTGTCGCTGATTAATTCTGTCTGTGCTGTACCAAGCATATACCGTAAATAAAAATGCAATATGAGAAAATGCCTTTCTTCCTAGTGATAATACATTAATTACTTTACAATGCTTACTTAATACACAATGATATGTAAATTTAATTCAATATGATAATTATCAGGGGGTAAAAGTTTTGTTTATTTTAATCTTTATTTAATTAATTATTCATACCATTTCACATTCAGCAATGGCTCTAGTGCAAAGAAAGAAACAGCACTTCATTCAGTTGCAGGTCACAACTCATTTTGTCTGTAAGGAGCCAAAAATAAATCTCATATAGCTACAGCTCTATCTAGTGGTGGAAGTTGGAAATTAACAAACTCAAATATTTAATATGTTTAAATGAAAAACATTAAAATGAAAGCCAACATAATATTCAGGAAATCATTAATTGCAATGTAAAAGAAAAGCATGTTAAAGCGCATTTGGCCAGCATTTGAGTAAAATGTTGTTCCAATATAAATAAAGGATGCATTAATAAGTATAATAATATACTTATTGTATAGGTATACATTTCATGTAAAACTTTCAGTACTGTGAACAGCCACCCATTCAAACCTCATTCTCTCTTTTCTCCTTCCATCTGTCTTTATATAAATTGAATCATGCAGTGATATGGAATACAATTTCAGTATTAAACATAAATGATACACTGTACTTTAGATTAAAGTGTGAGTAGCATGATGCCAAATTCCTATGCAGAATATGCACATCAGTGAGAATATTTGTAATAATTTATTATTATTAGTAATAATTTATTTTAGATTACACAATTAGTTCTTCTATAAGCACTGAAAAGGCTGGATCCTGGAAGTGTATTTGCTGTGGTTAGGGTTCTTTTTATTTTATTTAAATGTAGAGAAGCTTTTCTTTTCAGGTCAGACTGACATTTAAAAAACAGATACAAATCTAGGTTATCACATAAAAGTTGAATTGTGTAAAATTGTGTAAAAATCAATGCTGTACTTAGATAATAATGGTACTAAAAAGGGGGGTAATTCTGGATGTTCTGTCATCTGAGCTATTTACAGTTTGGTAGCCAGGCAAAAGTGTAACATTTTAGTGTATAGTTTAGTGTATAAAAGAAAGGGGGGGGGTAAAGGGATGAAGAGAGATGAAGGAGAGTGGATAGAAAATGAGGGTAAAAGATAAACTATAACACTGGAATTGCAGTGAAAGTAATGAATTGCTTTTCTAACAATTCGTATGATACAAATACAGGCAAGAATAAAGAATATTACAAACAATAAATATTTAAACATTTATAAACATACAATATTAGCATAACAGTTTTGCATCTGATTTTCTCGCAAACTACACAGAACGGTTATGAAACTGTGTCCAGACTTTACAAATGTGAAGCCTTACTTTATTCTCTCTAATATGTATGAAGTCGAGTTTAACTGTGTAATAATAAAAAGCCTAGAGCTGAGCTCTGTCCTTCTTTTCTTTTTAGCTCCATGTTTTTTCCATTCCTGAATTATAGATATCAACCCATTCAAAATTTTCCCATTAAAAATCTAAAGGATAACAACTCAAATCCTTAATAACATAACAAAATCTGACACAATTACTATGTTATGATTATCTTTACAATAATTAGGAACTAATATTTTTTCAGTTGATTTTGAACATACTTTTTTCAAATCAAAGTTAAATTATGCCATGCTTCTCTCTTTTTAATCAATAACGTTTAATAAGTTTTTGTGCTTCGGCCCATTCTTCCTGTGTCTTTTAGTAGCAGGCTGATACAGGCAATCACAAATCACATGTTTAGCAATAGATCAGACTTATACCCCCATATTTAATTAAAAGCATTAAGTTTGGCCAGGAGCAGTAACCCATAGCAAATGAGATTTGCAATTCTGTTTCCACACTCTTATCCAGCTTTATAAATATAACCATTTGCAGGGCAAATATATTCACTGTGTGAGTCAATCACAAAAGTTTTATAAAGTTTATAAATGATCCCCCTTGCTTTCTCAAGCAAGGCATCACAAGTGCAGTGAATGCATCAAAGACCCAATAATTGGTTGACATCACTATTGGAGCACATTTACTAAAGGGCAAATTGTGTTTTTTTGGTTAAAATTCAACAAAATGGCAATTGGCAACAACCTTTCCTATTAACTAAACTGCCAAAAGACAATTTGCTAGTGAAAAGCCTCAGCACTGGAGAACTTTTAGGCCATTTCATCAGACAATTTTTTGTGCTAGGGAGGAAGCAAAAATTTGGTATATCTAATATTAGTAATTAGAAAACTGGACTTGCTGAGACATTTTTAATTTAGTGAAGATGTTTAGTAATTTAGTGAAGATGTTTCACTGCTTCAGATCAGTTCAACTGACTGCTGTGGGGAGTTCTAGGCATATAGCTTGGCATATAGACTCTTCCACTAATCCAATCACAACAGGCCATTGTAACTCTTCAGAGAGGTGACATCTGAAATTAACAGAGGTGTTGATTCTGTGTAGTTACTCTGATAGAATAACCAATGTGTAATGCAAATCCTAGAAACAGGTGTTACATGAACAGGTGTGTGAAGTGTTCTGAAACTGCCGGGGTACAGATGTTAGAACAGTATTGTATGTAGCAGACAGAAAGGCCCTCATCTTTGTTCATGGATGGTTTCTCCACCTTGACATGAATCGCCTTTTTCACGCCTCTTTTAAACCAATGATCTTCTTCATCCAAGATTTGGACATTGCTATCATTAAGGGGCAAATTTACCAAGGGTCGAATTCGAGGGTTAAAAAACCCTCGAATTCGACCATGGGAATAGTTGGGAATTGTTGGGGAAGTAAAATCCTTCGAATTCGAATATTGAATCCGAAGGATTTTTGCCACAATTCGATTGGTCAAAGGAACGATCTAATAGAAAATATTCTATCGATTGATAATATTCTTCAACTCTAATTATTTAAATTAAATTATTTTAACCATTCCATCGAATTTTTTTAGTCAATCAAAAATAATGAAACCCAATTCGGTAGCTTTGATCTGGCGAACTAGGCAGTCGAATATAAATTTAAAGTGGAAGTAATTTGACTGTCGAATATTCAAATAGATTTTTATTCTAATTATTTGATTTGATTTGATCTAATGTTCAAAATTCACTGGTCGAAGTGTCTTAAAAAAACATTCGAAAATTCGAATTCAAATCTTTTTGAAAATTTGATTGAATTTTGAATCCTTCATGTGAATTTAGTAAATCTGCCCCTAAGAGTGTCCCTTGTCTTTTAAAGAAAAAAAAATCTTCCTAGTCAAAAATTTGTTACCCTTTTTGTCAGTCTAATTCGCCAGGTTGTGAGTGATGAATGTAGTCTTGCAAGAAATATGTCAAAAGTAAAATGGTAAAGTGTCATGATTTTACCATCAAATGTTTCCTAGTAAAAAATACAAAATGTTTGACCAAAACCAATGGTTTATTTTTTTAACATCTTGTAAATGTAATTATTTACAAATAGCCAACTTTATTTGGCTTTGACTTGACTGAGGGTGGGCTCCTGGCTTACTTCCTCCTGGCTGGCTTCCTGGTTAGTCTGAGGCTCCTCAAAAGCCTTCTGAATGCCCTCCAGGTCTGATTACTACAGGTTCAGCTCTTGTGTGGCCATTTGCATTTCAAAGAAAAAATAGATTGCCTTTTTAATCAATAGTTATGACTTTTTATTTTTCTCTATTAGTTTTTTCCTTCTATTTTTTTTACCTATCTTTATATTTTGCCTCCTTACCAGATAAAGTTCAAGAGAGTGGTGTAAAAACAACCTTCAGTGAATACGTATTAGAAACCATATTAGACCAACCATACTAGAAATTACCTTCAGATATTGGGCTCATTCTGGCAGACTCCACGAAATCATCCAGCCAAATGTCTATGAAAAATTGATGAAAGAAATGTTACATTTCATGAAATATTACAGCACAATGCAATATTTTAAAATATGGATATATACTAATGCATTACATGTACTTACCTTCAGCAGTCTCCAAGAACTCTATGTTCTCCTCACTTTTAGTCTCTGGGGCACTGACTATAGAATGATGCTCCTCGTATTCAAAAAACATTTTGACATATCACAGTGTCAAAACTCATTGACTAACTGCAACAGCTTGTTCCTAGAAACCATTTCATGTCCTGTAACAAAGGTTAATGTTGTGAGTCTAATTAGTCATTAATTGATTGCTTCCCAGAATGCTTATATACATATCCTGCCAAAGACTTTTCTGTCCCTTTGCCAAGGAAGATTGGCAAAGTTTTGTCTGGTATCTCTTTATCCTTGCTACATAACATGAATAATTAGCAAAAGGATATTTTATGTGCTGCACCCAGAATACTAATGTTGAGGAGTAGGTAGAAGCATAGAAGAATTTTGAAGAGATCAGTGGATAAATTGTCTGACAAAGAGATTGTTGGAATATTTTACTTGAGTTGTCAGGCAATTCTTGAGTTAAATGGCCATATAAGAGATCCCATGATGGCTAGGAGTCCTGCTGTGCCTGGGATGTGCAAGCTGCTTTCAGAACTTTCTTGCTAATGGAAGCTTCAAGCATGTAATGTCACAAGTCATCAGGTAAGAAGTGATGGCACTCACAGGAGTTGCAGAACAAAACAACTTGGTAATGAAAATAAAAAAAGTTTATTAATCCAACGTTTCAGTCCCACACAAGGACCCAGGTATTATCTATTATCAGCGTGTGAAGCCCATTTCTGTGTTGGTGTACCAGCCAAAACATCAGAAAGTCTGGAAATTCTACAAAGGAATCTATCAGAAAATTAGAGAAGGTTTTGTCAGAGCTTTGAATTATAACTTTGCTGCCACAGGAGGAACAAGTAAACCTGCTCAGGTACAGTCTTCTTTCTTTTTACATGTGGCAGGGGAAGATGCACTCGAAGTATATAATACTTTTACATACACAGAAGAGGATAAATGGGATTTGCAGACTATTATAAAGAAGTTTGAGGAATACTGCAATCCAAAAAAGAATATCACTTATGAGAGAGAGATAAGTTTTTTTACATACATGCAGGGAGACATGTCCATTCTTCAGTATGTGACTGAACTAAAAAATAAAGCAAAGGCTTGTGCGTTTGGACAGTTGCATGAATATCTTATCAGAGACAAATCAATGCAGGTCTTTATGCAGGAGAGCAAACCTGGACACTGTAAAATAGAGATATTTGCAAAGTAGCAAACTGAAAGTGAAACTAATATCCACAAGGTCCACTGTAAAAGATGTAGAAATTAACATTTACCACAAGACTGCCCAGCTTATGGTAAAGTGTGTAACAACTGTAAGAAACCAAACCATTTAGCAAAAATGTGCTAAGTTATTATGACAGTTAGGAGGAGGTGTTTCTGGTGGTTTTAATCTGGCATGGTGCTTCTTCTTACATTTAACTTCTGTTTTCTAGACTATACACGTGCCTGAATATATTCCGCTCTCCGTACTTCTGAATATTAAATGATCTGCTCCCTGATGGCTCAGTGACAATATCAGTTGCCTAGCAACATGTTTGGTGCCAAATTTGAACCGTGGTTTTATATTTTGGGGGGGGTGGGGGGTGGTGGTGGGCTTTCTGGTTGTTTGCTGTATTTCTCCTGATGAAGATCCCTGTGGGGGGTTGAAACGTTGAGTCCAATATATTTTTTTTCTTTTGCAACTATATTTCCTTTATGCTGGCACCTGGGCAATAACCTAGTCAACTGTGTGCACCTTAAATTTAGGAATATAAATATATATATATATATAGTTCCATGTGTGGTGTACTCCAGTAAAAATCCAGCTCATGCCTGTGTGCTGTCACATATGCCATAGATAGTTATTCCCCATAAAAGATGCACTCCAGGACTTCATAATGTAGTGAAACAAAGCAAGAATTTATTGTCAACATTTCAGTCCTGTCTTGAAAGGTCCCAGACAGGTCCAAGGATGTTGACCATAAAATAAGTTGTTTGGGGATGTTTAATTACAAACAATTATACATCTTAATCCGACATTTCGGCCCCACCTGGGGACCTTTCCTTGAGAAAGGTCCCCAGGTGGGACTGAAAATGTCGGATTAAGATGCATAATTGTTTGTAATTAAACATTTTTTTCATAATCAACCTCATAAGTAAGTGGTGATCCTCCATTTTTATCTATCTATCTATCTATCTATCTATCTATCTATCATCTATCTATCTATCTATCTATCTATCTATCTATCTATCTATCTATCTCTATCTATCTATCTATCTATCTATCTATCTATCTATCTATTATAAAGGAATAAATAAATAACCCTACTGCATCATTCTTCCTGCCACCCAACATATCTCCTAAAAGGCATCCCATACTCACAAATGATCAGGTTGGTACAGAACAACACCGACAAAGCACAACCAAACAACCAACTTGTTCTGATTACCTGCTTTCAACAATGTGGGTACCCCTTATATGAATTGTTAAACAGCCAAGAAAAAGCTACAGTATTCACACAGGATGATTTATTATTCTCGACGAACATTCCCTTTTTTCTAATGAATTTTGTTTATATTTTCAGTGACATTGGACAAAGTTCTTTCCTCCCCTCCTCTTATACCTTGTACCCTCTGTCCCATCCCTTACTCTGTTATCAGACTGGTACTGTGGATATAACCCACTGTTGACCTCATACAGTCTAAATTCACCTGAGAATTGGGTACTCCATTAACCACTACCCTCCTTATATGGTATGCGCTCATTAGGACTACCTTACGCGTCCAATAGACACAAGTCCCTCACAATTAACACAACACAGCAATGAGGGCAAAAGCTGATTTTATTCACAAAAACACATGTTTTGGATGCACCTACCCTCCACCTCCAACCTTAATGTGATCCCTCTTCACTCTTTTCTCTCCGCTCTCTTTCTCCCCCTCCTCAAATACTTTTCTCTCTCCCTCATCCCTCAGTTTCATGTTTGTCCCTTTTCCTAACACCTGGTCCTTGTTGTAAAGGTCTCCCATTCTGAAAGCCCCACACTCTGTATATATGCACAAATACATACTGTTTATTGCATGGCAAATCCCCAACTTAGGATGTCATGATTATCCATTAACTTTATAATTTTTTAACAACTATGAGACTCTATCCTAACAATGCCACAGTCACCAGTTGAGTGAACTATATTGCAATATATGGACAAACAATCCCTGTTGTTTAAAGGGTAAGGCATTTTTAGTAGCTGTATGCACAAAATGTCTCAATGTCTTAAATATATTTATAATGGGTTGAGTGCAGAGGACCTCTTGTATTTGTCTATATGTATTTCGTGGTCACCGCCTCATTGCACCCCCACCTAATGGTTTTGAAAATTAGTTTCCTTGTTTGTTGTGTTGCCCACATGAAACCGACTGTGTCATTGAACACACATTTGATGTTTTGAAATCTAGATTCTGCTGCCTTAACAAGTCTGGTTGATGCTTATTTTATAATACAAAAAAGGTGGCCACTATAATAATTGTACGCTGCATCTTGCATAACAGTGCATTGAAACATCAAATGCCACTGGATATTGCAGAGGATCTTATGGCAGAAATTTACCAAAGACGGTCTAAAAGGCGGTTGAGAGCACAACTAATTACATCTGTTTCCAGTAGTAAGTTTAAATAAATATCAGTAACTTAACTTAAAATAACTACATTTAAACATTTACTTATTACAAAACCATTAAATTATTAAATACTAGACATTAAGCCCGTTAAATTAACGGGCGCTAGAACATATGTAGTCAAACATTTATAAAAAACAGAATTGTTCTAGGCGAATTTTCACCTGCGCTGCGCAAATTCACTAACGTGTGAATTTACGCTCTGGTCGGCGAACGGTAACGTATTTACGTTTTTCAGACTATTACCCACAATGGTAAAACACGCCACAGCGTAAGGGTGCGAAGTTGCGCGTCTATCTACTTCGCTAGCGTAAATTCGCCAGAGGCGGTCCGTGGGGCACATCTGCAGTAGCGCAATTCCACGCACACCGGGACTGGATGCAGAGACACTTGAACTTTACATTAATCCCGTTAAATTAACGGGCGCTAGAACATATGTAGTCAAACATTTATAAAAACAGAATTGTTGTAGGCGAATTTTCGCCTGCGCTTTGCAAATTCACTAACGTGCTAATTTACGCTCTGGTCGTCAAACGGTAACGTATTTACTTTTTTCAGACTATCCCCCACAATGGTAAAACACGCCCTAGCGTAAGGGTGCAAAGTTACGCATCTATCTACTTCCGTAGCGTAAATTCGCCAGACACGGTCCGTGCGGCACATGCGCAGTAGAGCAATTCCACGCACACAGGGACTGGACGCAGAGACACTTGAACTTTACATTAAGCCCGTTAAATTAACGGGCGCTAGAACATATGTAGTCAAACATTTATAAAAACAGAATTGTTGTAGGCGAACGGTAACGTATTTATGTTTTTCAGACTATCACCCACAATTCTAAAACTCACCACAGCGTAAGCGTGCGAAGTTGCGCGTCTATCTACTTTGCTAGCATAAATGATCACAAAATGGGAATTGAACACTAAAAGCAGTGGTCAGAGGCATTTACCTTATACACTTCACCACAGGCTTCCATTGCCTCTAGTCTGAGTACTGATACTGATAGCATTAGCTAGTGATTGGCGGTCTGTCGGCACATGCGCAGTAGCGAATTCCACGGACACAGGGACTGGACGCAGAGACACTTCAACTTTATTATATAGGATACAATCAATTATTTTTTTCATGTAAACATGTTTTAATACTTAAAATATGTAATTACATTGTAATGCAAATGTGGAAGTGAAAAGAAATGCATGACAAAAATATATCAATACATTGATGATATGTTATTGATAATATGCTAGTATAAATCATTATTTAGGTAAACTTCTACTTAAATGACCCCTAATACATGATGATTTGTTTTTTTATCTGAGAATGTAGCATGTGGTGGTTTTGAACTTAAAAAATACATTTTCAAATCAACCTATTTAACTAAGAAAACATTTTGGATTTTTACATTAAGGTATTTTATTACATATGTAAATAAATGCACGCCACCAATTTTTTTATTCAAAATAACCCCTCCCCAACTCAAGGGACACCCTTTTAGATTTAGCTGAGCCAGGAGCATTCAACATAGAACAAGAGTTTGGATAAGGAAGATTGCTGGGTTTGTCTTCACTTGAGTCAGCATTTGAGTTAGTTGGTGAGGTTGTTGGTGTTTCATTTGATGGCTTTGGTTCATAATAAGCTGATTCAGTTGTTTAAAATGAATATTTTGATAATTTTTTTTTTCAAGCAAAAACCAGGAGGTCCTCATGAATTAGAATAAAGCCTTGTTTTTTTGTTGTTGTTTTTTCTGCTCTACTTGACGAGAGTGGAAGTCAGACGCTGAAAGCATTCATTATGGATCATTGTTGTTTCCTTATACTCTTGATAAGGTTGCATATCTTGGGTTTTCTTTGGCTCTGCTACTTTTGCTGTTATAGGATCCAGAATCAATTTGACTGGATTATCCTCTATAACTGGAATAGAACAAAAAGATTAAAGAATTGTTACTACTACAAAGTATAATGGTGTGTCCTAACATGCATACAACATGCAACAACAATAATAACCCTCAAACAATTGAAACAAACTGATATGCATTTCTATAGAATCCATTAATTGAGGGTATTGCAATAGTTTGGTCAAGTTTGACAATTCAATACAACCTTTACAAAAGGCAGGTGTGCTAAAATGGGAGAGGAAGGAATGTGAGTTGTGTATTGAATAAAAGGAATCTCCACTGCAAGCTGTGTGTATCTTCTTTGTATAGCCCATGCCAAAGGGTGCAGACATAACAATAACAAAACTATATTTATTTTTAAAAATATATGCCAACTATCACATTTCATATGAAAAAAAAAACAAATTTAGTGTTACTTTTCCTGCAGCGACTTACTGTGAGAATACCTGGTGGTCTAGTGGGACAGCAGGAACACCCACCGCAATTACCGCTGGGACACAGAGAACCTCCACTTCTGCATGTTGTGTCTGGTTTGTCAGGTGCCATTGGCACTGGTTCATGTACTTCAGGGGTGATTCAGAGCACCACATCATCGCTCTTGGGACAAATTTCTAATATTTAAAGGTGCCTTGACCTAATTCCATTGCCCAACATAGATCTATTTACAGATAGTTCCTGCGTGTGCTTGTTATGTAGTTTGCCTGTTCTTGACCTGTGCCTGTCCCTGACCTCTGCTTACCTGCTGCCTGTACTGACCTTTTCCTATATTTGACTATTCTTTCGGATCCTGACCTTGCACTGTATTAACTGAGTGGTTGACCCCAGCCTATGTACTTGACTATGCTTTTGCTTGCCAATTCTGTACTGCACCATTTTAACCCTTACAATTACACTTTGCCCTATTCCTGTTCTAGTTCCTCCAGTTGCATGTTATGGTTCCCTTGCCTACCCAGAACTCTTGCCCTGCTCTCTCACTTTAAGACCTGGCAAAATCTGAGTAGGCGAGGACTCCTCCCAAAGCAAAAGATGTCAGTTAAAGAAGGAAGCCTGAGCCATGACTGGAACTTAGGCATCTGTTCTAGGTTTGGAAACAATACATGAAACTTGCGTTTATAACCATTTTCATTCAAGGAACTTGCTTCCCAATGGTCAGAAGGAGGTTGTAGCTCCAGAGTTCCCCCTAGCACCTTGCATCCATCTCAAAGAGTATTTGTGCATAAAGGATTGGATGCAGACTTCACTCACATGAAACAGCAGTAGAGAAACTACTAGGGAAGCAAAGAGTGCCATCTCTGCAGATGGGGTGTGCTGTGCTGTGGCAAGAAAGTCAGCAAGCTCAAAAGCTCTGTTGATAGCAAGCAGAGAGAATGAGGTACAGAGTCATTGCATTCCTGGGTGCAGCCAGGAAAGCTTAAAAAAAAAAAAACTGATAAAAGGAATGTCCAGCAGCATGGCTCCTTCCTATTAGGAAAACATAAACTATAACAAATTTGAAATAAAAATACAAAAAAACACAATTAAGTACTGTATATCATCACATCAGTAGTGATGGGTGAATTTATTCGGCAGGTGGCAAATTCCCGTGATTCGCTGCCGGCGAATAAATTCGCGAAACACCAGCGAAAGTTCACCTGCCAAAAATTCGCTGGAGTAAAAAAAAAAACGAGTTACGCCATTTGATGCAACACGTGTCAAAAGCGATGCGGCGCAATTGACGTACGTCGTAAACAACGCAATGCGCATAAAAAACAAAGCGACGCTCTTCAAAAAAAGTTCCACGACTCGTTTGCGAATTTCGCTGGAATTTCGCGAATTTGCGGCGAAGCAAAACAGGATAGATTCACCCATCTCTACACATCAGAAAACTGGCGATTGAGGATGGACTTTGCAAAATCAACAGGGCTCTTCCACAGTCTTCCAACCTCTCATTGTCCAACTAACTACAAGTTAGAAAGGGAAAGAAATTCAAACATACACACCCTTGCCATTGGCCAGGGTCTGTACAGTTTTTGCAGTTTTCATTTTCAAAAGTTGAACATTTCCTTTTAGAAATGAAACAGACATGTAAAATAGAGGACATTGCTATTTTCTGACAGAACAGTACGTTCAAACAAAATGCGTCAAAGTCTTGTAACAATAGCATTTATCTATAACTATTACTCACTAAAGAACAGATTTTAATTTGTCACATAGATAACTATTTTCAGTTTATGAATCTGTATCTATTGTTGGATTTAAAATTAAGGGAAGACAGTGCTATCTTCATGGCGAATAACATCCTGCTAAAAATCAAGAATTTGGCATAAAATGCTATTGAAGTTCCAGATTTTGTTTTAAAAATATCTTTATTATTTCATCTCAGTATAATATAATTGTTCAACTGATAATATGCAGTACTGTCTTATACCAATTAAGTTTATGGACTAGCACTAAAATTAAGTAAAATAAAGAAGATTCCCATCTAGAAGTACAAATTAATTCTCACAATGCCTCTATCACACACATAAATTATTGTATTTTTTTAAGATTTTACAGTGGGAAACCAGAGTGTCCAAGAAATGCCTCACACAACTATGGGGAGAATATACAGTCTGTGTTGGTGTCACTCTGAATAAGCTTAAACTTGGTTGGAGGGTAATGACCTATTGTTCTGATCCCTAGTTCTCTAAGAAAGGCATTCCAAGGTTAAATACTGTACATACAGATGAAGCATCAACCATCCCATAACTTAAAGGGACAGTAACATAAAAATAAAAGAGCTTTAAAGGAATGACAATAATGACGTCAATACACCAGTTGTAGCAGTACAGGCTGAAAGTAGATTATTTTTTCATTACTTTAAATGCTTTCCTTTTTTGGTGTTACTTTTATTTTTACTAGCTACATCAGTGATCCCCAACCAGTAGCTCGTGAGAAACATGTTGCTCTCCAACCCCTTGGATGTTGCTCCCAGTGGCCTCAAAGCAGGTGCTTATTTTTTAATTACTGGCTTAGAGGCAAGTTTTGGTTGCATAAAAAACAGATGCCCTGCCAAACATTCTCTCCTGTAGGCTGCCAGTCCATATAGGGACTACCAAAAAGCCAATCAGAGCTCTTATTTGACATCCTCATGGACTTTTTCATGCTTGTGTTGCTCTCCAACTCTTTTTTAAATTTAAATGTGGCTCACAAGCAAAAAAGGTTGGGGACCCTGAGCTACATATAGGACAGCTTGTGTTATCTTGTGCAGTGTCGTAGGATGAAAAGCCTTCTTAGAGTGTAATTCTGTTTTCAGACAGCAGGAATTGCCTGAACAGTCTTATTAACATGCAAAGTTGTGGGTCCACATTTGTCGCGTCTCGTTTTCGACGAACGTCGCGTCATTTTCAACGTTTTTTTTTACGCCAGGTAAATTTTTGCGGGCGTTTCGCGGCTAAACACGGGAATTCACCGCAAATTCACGCCTGCTGAATAAATTTGTCCATTACTAGTCATAATCTACACAGCCAGTCTGGGCCTGAAAAATGTATTAATTATTAAGGCAATACTGCACGATAATACATTTTTCAATTCTTCCAGGCAAGCAGCCAAGTTGACATAGGAGCTTCCTCCAAATTAGAATCATCAAACCTACTTTATTTGCATTGTGTCTTCATTTCTGGTTTTATACATTTACACAGGCATTACATAGGCATTACACTTTTTGCTAGTTTTAGGTATGCAGTGTTCAGTGCTCATTCTTAAATATCTGCCACCAAGGTGTTAAAGCCTTGAACCAACAGAATTCCTAGAGATTCTAGAAATTCTAGAGATTCCAAAAATAATGGCATTATTAGTTTAGAAAATGGTTTTTATATTGTGCAAGGAGATGAAGAAGAAATCTGACTGTGTAGATCTGTGCCGCTATATAAATGCATAAATACAATTTGTAAAATGCTACATATTGAATTGTCAGCAAGATCCTTACCCATTCAGCATAATATCTGGAGTTTTCTAGAGTTCTTTAATGATTAAACAGTTATGTATCAAGGTTTTGAAGAGCAGGGAAAAAAAAGAGTGTATGCCTTTATTTGATATACATAGCATTTAGCTCCAGAATTGCTTTGTTACACTTTGTCTCATTCACTGCATTTTTATTGTGTCTCCAAATTAGGATAGTGAGTTTTAAAGCACACAGTTGCTATATTTCAAACTTGAAAAAAAAAACTCTCCCATCTAAGGATAAAATTGATTGCAAGAAAAATATTCTTTTTGATGACTGTACAATGAGTCATAAAGGAACCACCATGAAATTCTTTAGCCCTTTAAAAAATAAAAAAAGATGATATATAATGAGCTATATATATTATGGTCTATTAAACATCAAAACCTTCTTCAGCTTCACCACAAATATATACAGAATAAAGCTTGTATAAACAAGACACTGATATACATAGAACATAAAAGAGACTGATACCTTTTGTTTAATAAGAAATAAAGATTTAATTAGCCAAAAAGAAGAATATAGATTACAACTAGTGATTGCCACATTTTTTCAACTTGTTTCGCCACGAAAATGACACCCATAGACTTGAATTGCTTCGAACGTCAAAAAAAAGATTGGGAGGGGGATTGAGTGGCTCCTTGGGTGTGATCGACCAGAGGCCCCAAGGCAGCAGCAGGAATGTTAAATCGATGTGTCCTGCTGCTGGATGTATTTCTGGACCCCCCAGCTTAGCCCACCCCACAGGGTCAAGCAGGATGCTTGCTTTGTCATGATTTTCAAACATTTCTGAAAAAACGCTATGATAAGCATAGCTTTGCAGTTATGTTGTTTGCCATAGAAATATTTATATACCCATTTTTTATTTGTCAGAATGAGTACTTTTCAAAAAACAAATATGGTTTTCTTGGGTCTCTGTACCATTAGGAAGTCTTATGGTACATAATGTGCACGCCAGGTACTGATATTGCAGCAGCCAAATTGTCAGCTTTGAAAATTCATATGCACTATTTTCATTTGGGTGCTTCTGTACAACACATAATTTGGTTTATACCTGTATATGCATATTGGGCTACAATGTGTTAAGTAGATCTATGGAATTTATGATTAGGAACTTTTAAGGTGTTGTGTCACAAAATTTGGGGCAAACACTACAATGGGGTAAAATGCAAGTTTTCAGAAATGTCATACAAAATGCCACATTTAGCATGTATTTGCAATTTGAGTTTGCAATAGAAAGACATACCGTAGTTACCCATCTTGGATTCGTCAGAATATGTACTTTTCAAAAACATATTTTTTTCTAGGGTCTCTGTTCTGTTAGGGGGTCTTATGGCACATAGTACACACACTGGGTGCTTATATTGCATCAGCCAGAGTATCAGCACTAACATAGTAAGTTAGGTTGAAAAAAGACACACGTCCATCAAGTTTAACCTTTTAACTTTTTTGACCTGCCTGGTAGCTAATAGCTGTAAATATTAATCTGCATTATTTTCATTTGGGGGACTCTGTACACCACATAGTTTGGCATCAAACTATTCAGTTGACCCCTGGCATTTATATTTAGGATGTTTATTCTTGGTACCTAATGCTACAGTATGTGGGAAAAGGAAGCTTGGAGGTGATTTTCAGGTTTTCTATCAAAAAACAATTGCTTAGTTTGGAGTGTAAAGACATGGGGGCAAATTCACTAAAGTGCGAAGAGGCTAACGCTAGCACTACCCACAGTTAAAGGACATGTCAAACCAAAAAATTACTTTTTGTCTAATAAAAGAAAACACAATTATAAGCAACTTTCCAAAATTAATCTATTAAAAATTGTTGGCGCTTTAATAGTTATTTATAAATGTAATTGCTATTGAAAGCAGCCATTGCACAATTTCTGGTTGTTACCAGTACAGAAACTGGAAAGGGACAGAAACACTGCTTTCAATAGCAATACATGTACAAATAACTTAAAAACCATAGAAAATGTGTAATGAATGTATATGGCAAAGTTGCTTAGAATAATGTTTTCTTTTATTTGGCAAACAATTATTTTTGGGGTTGACATGTCCTTTAAGGCAAAGACCCGCTGATCGTCTTCTCAATTTCTCTTGTTCAGAGAGCCGAGCACGTCCTAGCTGCATTGGTTCATCAGCAGGAGTAGAAGGAGGAGAAGATGAAGAAGTTGATGGAGTAGGAGAAGGAGAGTTAGGAAGCACTAGTCTTTGAAATCGGGGAGCCAATAAAGATTGAAACTTCCTAGGCAATCCTTATCCGCTTGGTGCTCTCTTTGCTGAGTGTCCACTTTGACAGCCAAAGTGATAAGATCTTCCCAATGATCATCTTTAAGGCGGATAGAGAGCCCATTGTAGAAAGCGGCATGGTAAGCTTCATTGGTACAACCCATGTCAGCGACCAGCATACGGAACTCTATGGTGTATTCAGCCACAGTATGAGTCCCTTGACGAATCTGCATCAGGCGTGAAGAGAAGTGGAGGCAGCCCTGCCAGGAGTGTCAAAGATGGCCCGCAGCTCCTTGATGAAACCTTAGAATCATCTAGAAGTGGATCCTGTTTCTCCCACAGAGGAGATGCCCACTGTCAGGCTTTTCCAGTCAGGCAAGAAAAGATGTAACCCACTTTGGCGCATTCCGAAACAAACTGACTAGGAAGCAGCGTGAACTTGATTTTGCACTGATTCAGGAACCCTCTGCAGGCCTGGGGATCACCGCCATAGAGAGGAGGCGCCGGGATACGTGGCTCAGGAGTGTGAAGAGTAGATATCGGAGGTCGAGCCATTGCGGGTGGAGGAGCCATAGAAAGGGCAGACAATTTATCCAGAATGGCCGTGATGGCAAGGCCAAAATTAGTCTGCTGCGCTTTGTAAGATTCCATGTGGCCAGCTAATCCATGGAGTGCTCATCCCACATACAGATGCAGTCACTTGGATTTGTAAGTTAAATGCTCGTGACTCAGGGCTAATTGAAGAAACTGTGTTATCCAAAGTTATCTTAACTCATTTAA
>CM044446.1:35091729-35106434 GCA_024363595.1 Xenopus borealis
TCTGTGCTAAGTGGGATAAATGGGATAGATGAGTTAAGTTACGACACATTTAACACACAATCCAAAGTGACTGCATCTGTACGGTGACGCTTCCTCAAGTAAAATGCCCAACTATAATATCAGTGGGTCCTATCGGCTCCCAGTGGGAGTTTGTCTGGACCAAGAAGGAAGCAATAGGGTTAAAGTCCAATACAAGGTACAGCAAAGGTTCAGGCAATATTCAGAGTCAAATCCAGGCAAGGGTCAAAAGGCAGGCGGCAAGTGGCAAGGTCAGGTTCAGGCAAAGGTCAGAAGTCCAGAAATCATTGGGTAATTTTGGATAAAACCCATAATAATTAGCTAAAGCTATACTTGGCATCCGGCGTCTTTTTATATTTGAATTCGGTGCCAAAGCCAAAGCTGCACTATGACATCATAGCGCTGGCGCCGCTACCCATGTGGTGGCCATGGGCACCGCTATTGTGGGAGTGACGCCGGCAGAGCAGGAGGCACCACCCGGAGCACCCAGAAGTGCTCTGGGAGGCAATCGTGATGTATAGACAGTCATGTGACTGGTTCACATTTCAATTCAGTCAAAGACCATTTTCAGATTATAAAACCAGAAGTGATCATTATGGTGAAAGAAGTTATGTTAAGTAAACTGAAAATAAAATATTTTGGATCGGCGATGTTTCACAAGTTAATTTGTCAAAAAATACGTGCATATACTTCCTTTAATCTGCTGAACTGATTTAATATTTAGTTGGCAACAGTGTTAATCTTGAATGAGACAGGAGATGGAAAAATTATGAATGACATATGGATATAGAAGATTGGCATAAGTGAATATAAAATGTTGCTATGTTAACAGTCTACAATTAGTGAGTGGTTTATTTTTTGATTGTTGCAGATTTTTTTGACAGTATTGGAATTAATAGGTGGACATTTGCATGCTGTTGAAGTTCAAGAATATGTTACCACAATAGTCAGAAATTGTGCTGAATACTTTATGGAACAAGCCATAAGGTGACTTTGTCAATACTTTGACAGAAAATGTTTTGACTCATTTAAATAAGAGAGATGAAAATTCTATGTGGGGCTGTTTTAGCTGAATAAATAAAGCTGGGTTCTGCAATAATTATGCACAGTTATTTTTATTTTCTTATCTTTCTTTTAACCTTGAGGTACTTCACACAAGGTTCCAATGACAAATATTTAAATCACATCATAGTGATAGTCCTGGCAGCATCTGAGTAGCGGAAGGCTCCTCCTGAAACCAAAGGCGGCTACTAAAGGCATAAGAGTGAGCAAAGACCAAGACCCTGAGGTTTTCTTTAAGGTTCATCACATACATATATATATATATATATATATATATATATATATATTTATACATAAAAATTTGTGAGACAAGTCACGGCATGTTTTTGACATTTTCATTTTCAGTGCGCGACTCGTTTTTTTTATGCCTGCAAATTTTCGGTAGGAAAATTTTCGCTGGCATTTCACGAATTTATTAGTCGGTGGCGAATTGCGGGAATTTGACGCGAATTTGCGCCTGGCGAGTAAATTCGCCCATCACTATTAAACACCCACAAAATGACAAATGAATCCCAATATAGGGTACAATTAGAAAAAAGAAAAATATGAAATATCAAAACCTAGGCCAACTTGGTACTAGCTAATACAGAAAGTCTCAACCCTCTCTGTAAAGGATGAGGCCAAGAACCCCAGCTCCTACAATCAAAACACAGTTTTTAAAAAAACTATCGGGTTCTATCACTAGGGATAGACAAATGTTTTCTTCTTGTTTTACATCGAAAATGACAGCCATAGACTTGAATGGTGACTAGCAAAAAAAAAATAAAAGATGCACTTCTGTTTTAATTGTGGTTCTTTGAGTCTCTTGGAAGTAATTCAAACACACCGGCTACATATAAGCAAAGGTTTTTATTACATACATAGAATGAAAAAGAAATACAATACCGAATGAGCGAAAGTTTGCAAGAACCCCCTCTCTGTTTCTCAAAGACTGGGAGAGCCACAAATACAGTCATCCACAGATGGGGCTTAAACGGTTCCTAAGATCCTATGGCTTCTCTCACAGATTCCTGTAGTTGTCAAATGTAAATCCCACAGGCATATCTCAACTAACTGGACAGAGATCCCCACTTTTTCTAGACTTGCTAAAAATGAGTTCATTTAGCAATGCAGTAAATAAAGAAGATATAATGATTTGGTTAATAACAGATTCCCATGCGCTCATCAGGGTCTGGCCAGACTCCCAACAAGCACATCCGAAGCAGAGATCTTATTTTAGCTAACTAGTAGCTGTATAGCATATTGTGCCCCTAGCTACAATAAAGAAGATTCTGATAAGGGCTTCACAAATCATAAACATATTAGGTAATACATATATGTATATACCATATATACAAAGAACAAGTATTATGTAATCGAGTTGATTTGTTCCCATGATTTCTGTTGCACAAGGCTTCATTATAGATTATAAAGATGTCTTGTATACTATATAGGGCTCAACAGTAGAATAGTTCTTTATGTTGTAGTTTTATATAGTTCTTTAGCAAAGTATTGCAATGAGCTATTGGGTTTAATCAAAGCATTATCATGAGCCACCATTGAAAAAACTCCAAATACTACAACGTAAAAAAAAAAATTCACCATGCATAAAAAAAATTTGACGCCCATAAACTTTAATTGGCGTCTGCGACATTTTGCCAATGGTGAATTTTTGTTGAAGCAAAACGGGTCAAATTCACCCATCCCTATCTCTCACTTGGTTGCAGCTCATGCTTCCCCAGGTATAGACAGTCAGACCCTTAAAGGAACAGTTCAGGGTAAAAATAAAAACTGGATAAATAGCAACTTGAAGGGGGGCTGCATGGGACATAACTGTTCAGTGAGTTTGCAATTGATCCTCAGCATTCAGCTTATATTCAAAAGCAACAGTTATGACCTGTGTGGCCTCCCCTCAAGTCACTGATTCATTACTGCCTGGTCACCAGGGTAACCAGTCAGTGGAAAAAAAGAGAGCTGAATAGCAGGTAGTGTTCTGTCATGTTAGACATCCAGTCACTCCAGACTTTATACATTACATTTTTGGCTAACTAACTATACTAGAAATATTTTTATTTTGCACAGCCTATCTATTTACCCAGTTTTTATTTTTATACTGAACAATTCCTGAACTGGAAACTGAAACCCTACTCACCAGGGATCAGGCCTCTCCTATCCAGCTATATACAAATTAAATAGCTACCTGGCTCATCAACAGCAAACTGTGGTTGGTATATATATTTTCAGAAATCTCTAAAAAAAGTTGTGGCTTTTCTACATTTTTTTATCAACTTGGACTTTGGATTTTTTTATACAGCACACAGCACAGCCTCTCATCTGGTGCCCATCCCTCTCATGGGATGCTGTAAATATGTCAGTGGGACAGTCTCCCTCCATCAGCTGCCAGCCCCCACTTGACCCCTTTCCCCTTGCACAGAACGGTACACTAATGTGCGTATTTCCATCACAGTGGGGTCATTGGTTGAACTGACCAGGAAAAGGGTTTATTTCCCATATCCTCCTGCACTGCGAATGAGGATGCCCCTCTCCCACGTGTCATGAGAAAAGGGTCCTATCCTCTGCCCAACGTGCCATTCCTGGGCCCATCATCATTACTGTGAGTGTGGGACTGGGTAGTGTGACATACAAGCCAGTGCATGTTTTATTCAGGGTATAGTGAGTCCTGCCTGGTCAGGGATTGAGTGCTGCTGTGACATAATGAGTACTGCCTGCTAGTGAATTGTTAAGGATTCTAGCCTGGTGCTTATTGTAACACACATCATCTTACCTATAGCTGCCTGTGTATGCAGAATTTTGCATTTTAATATCAGTGAGTAATACAGGCTGCACTTTGCTTAGGTTTTTTTAAGGGATCTGCTAAGGCAGGCAGTCTGCATCCTTCTGCCTTAGGAGCAGGGCTGCTCCTGCCATGCAGCATGAAGCAACCAGTTACCAGGGGTGGCAAAAAGCTGGGTCTTAGTCTGGAGTAGGACAAAGCCTGAATACAGTAATTTTTCTGGGCATTGCTTTCAGAAATCTGAATATTATATGATATTTCTACAGATATAGTCAGCAGCCTTTTATCAGATTCTGACCATTATTTTACTGAGCTTTATTGAGTTACTGATTTCAGCTCATGCTCAGAGGACAATCCACTGATACTGCAGATGGAACCTACATATAGTCATCCTCTGTTAGAATGTCTAGTAGATTTTCAGATACTGAGGGTTAAGAATAAAGCAGCAACTACTTAGTGTAGCTTGGACCAGATGTAAACTACTGTAGTTAAGGGTGTGCACAGTATATATACAGTATATAGATATATTTATTTATAGCAGCCAACTCCAACATACAATAGCTCTTGCAGTGCCTGTAGCTTGCAACTAGAACAAAGTTGGGATGCTTGCCTC
This sequence comes from Xenopus borealis, assembly GCA_024363595.1. Classification (NCBI taxonomy): domain Eukaryota; kingdom Metazoa; phylum Chordata; class Amphibia; order Anura; family Pipidae; genus Xenopus; species Xenopus borealis. The sequence goes on from CM044446.1 coordinate 35,096,196, forward strand.
GGGGGCAATGGCCAGAGTTGATTAGGCTAGGTAGCTAACTGGTACAGAGACAGGTTCTTAATAGTGACAAGTGGCTACCTGGTTACACTTGCCCTCCTAACCCCTAGGTGTTGGGTGGCTGGCATGTCAGGTAGTCCAGGAAGGCAGATAGTGTTGGATTATTGGCAAGCAATCGCTCTGGAAAAAGGGGGTAATTTCACTTCATGAAATTTTGCATAAAATCCATAGTGCCTACAAAAAATAATACTACTACTACCGTACACTTAGCACAAAGTTGCTTGAAGTTTCACTCCACTGAGCTAGCATAACAGTTGGGGTTAGAGGCAATTTCACTGTATCTGGGCAAGTATATAGAATTGACAGCCCCCAATATTATATCATACGGGCCTGCTATTGCAGATTTCCTTTGTGACCCAGGGAGAGATGGTAGGTTTACTATATTTAAGCTGATTACTTAACTCCCCTGCACAATGCTAGCTTTTATTTTCAAATAGCCTAGTTTTGAGCAGAAAGTAGTTGGAGCATAGGTTGCAACAGCGTGGAAGGGCTGCTGCAGCGCAAGCTTCACAGCGTATAAGGACTGCTGGAGCACAGGGCTCCACATTGAGGAAGGACTGTGGGGTTCAGGGCTTCACAGTATGGAAGTGCTGCCACAGCATGGGGCTCCACAGCGTGGAAGGGCTGCGGGAGCACAGGGCTCCATAGCGTGGAAGGGCTGCGGGAGCACAGGGCTCAACAGCGTGGAAGGGCTGCCAGAGTGTGGGGCTCCATAGCATGGAAGGGTTGTTGGAGCCCTGGTTTCCAAAGAGTAGTTGGGCTGTGCTGGAAACCGCAAGGGGCTGGTGGCTGGTACAGTGGACCCTGCAAGTCTCTGAGAAATGTTATGTTACATCAAGATACCTAGGTCAAAGCATGCAATTTGGCATACCCACCATACTATTTGGCTTACCCATCATGCTGGAGAAAAACAAAGGGCTGGTGGCTGGAACGGTGGATCCTGCAAGTGTTGCATGAATCAGGAATGTGTTTTTACAGTGGCCCATGGTTGGATGTTTCCTCTCTAAGAGTGTTGGTCTCCAGGAGGTGTTATGTTACATAGACTCCAAAGAAAACAGCAGCACTCCGGTAGTAATGAAAAATTGAAAATACTTTACTGTAATACTTAGGCGGCAACGTTTCGGGCAATACAAGCCCTTTCTCAAGCCTTGAGAAAGGCTTGAGAAAGGGCTTGTATTGCCCGAAACGTTGCCGCCTAAGTATTACAGTAAAGTATTTTCAATTTTTCATTACTACCGGAGTGCTGCTGTTTTCTTTGGAGTTTATGCAGTATTTGGCCTTGGCAGGAGGCACAGCTTGCACCCGGGGCTGCAATGGGCTTTGTTCGCTTTTGAAGCACACCTGAATTCACTATATTGTTATGTTACATAAAGATACCTGGGTCAAAGAATACAATTGGCCGTACCCACCATGTTGGAAGGCCGGTGGCCTGGAACTATGGGTCCTGCATATGTTATGCTACCCTTGGTGGAATAAGGTAACATTGTTCGGCAGATAACACATTTAGTGGCCTCAGCTACAGTAAAATGAATGCACAGCTGGAAATTTGTTACAATGAGCATCTAAGTACTAGAAATACTTTAGTACTTAGGATTACTACCACTCTGATAGGGAACCCCTGTTTAGGTTTTAGTTCATAGGGTACTGGGAAAGCTCAGGTTATATGGGCGTGAATGAGATGGCTCGCAGGAGAGAAATTATTAGCCCCATCTCAGTCGTGACAGGTTTATCAGTATACTTTATGATTAGTTGTCACTATGGTGACCATAATATGAAGACTTTAGGCAAAGTGGTTGATAGACCTTAACCTCTAAGCTGGGCCTTCTAAACTGAACACTTGCGGCTGGAGGGAGGTCTCTATAGTTGGGAGTATATGCTAAGGAAGTAGCATGGGAAAGAGGTTGGTTGACTTTACCCTCTGACTGGCCTGGACTGGCAATCTGTGGGTTTTGGCAAATGCCAGATGGGCTTCTATAAGGTGCCATAGAAAGTCAGTATGTAGTGGGCTGGTGGTTGCTGTTTGGGCCTCTGTGTGGGATGATTGGGCCTAATTATCTATTTCTTAATAGATAATAACATAGAAAATTAATTAAAAACACAAATAGTCATAAAACATACAAACAATGTTGATGTACTGTATCAAACAAACCATACCACAGGATGGAATAAAATTGGTTAATAGCCTTATGATATACATATTTTTATTCTATATGTACAAAACATAAATAGATTCCTTTTTTTAATACTTTAAAATAATTAATGACTGTGCAACTGCTTGCAAAGCTAGCCACCCTCCACCCTCGTATTTTACTTGGGCACATTAAAGCCATGCAAACTTACTAGTAGGTTACCTGTCATGCTGGACCACACAGTTCACTACTAGAGATTTGGAGATTATGAATAGCCAAAGCCAATAAAACATTACACTGGCCAGGTAAGTTTAGAAGATTGAGACAGGATGTTCTCTCCTGTGACTACATGGTGGATTTATTGAAACAGACATTACTACTGCTTGTGCTAGGGGGCAGCCTGTTTGGATTTCCTATTATTGAGACACAGCAGATGCAGGTCCAGCAGCAGGGCTGCTAAACTTCATGTTGGTGGCACAGCATAGTAACAATCTCTTGTTAAAGTCTGGCATTACAATATTACTTTCGGTTAAGCTGGCAAGGTCCTATTTATTTGATAAAATGCTGTGGTCATTTTACACCCATCTCTGTCTCGTGTTTTCATTTAGATATGTAATAATGGGGTTCAAAGGGATAGTTTAAGGCGAAGGGTCAAATTGAGGAGTCCCCTTATCATGTTGGAGTTTGAAGATGAACTGTGGGTAGAATGAGATTTGCTTGACATACTGTAGCACTACAGGCAATAGTTTATAAGTAAGTACATGGGCCAATTGGTGGAGGCTTTGGACTAAGCAGCAATCATTATTCATAAAGAATAACTGACTTTATGCACTATTTCAGGAAGTGAAGCATTTGAAGGGGGATTTACCTCTAAATACTTTCCTTTAACACTGGGTGCTGTTTGAAGTAATTGAAATTGACTAATCACTCATTGGCCAACACTGTTATGGAAGTTTTTTTCACTTTGTAAAATGATTCTAACATTGAAAATTGTGCAGTAGACATTCAGAATAGTTGGCCAACTTAATTATGCAGATGAATGTAATTCTCCTGTGAGAATTGCTGCTGTAAGAGTTAAAAATACTGTAGCTACATTTTTAGCTTTGCTGCTGTTAAATTGCAATCATATATTAGAATGATAATAATGCTATTTAAATATTTGGTGCTAGAAATATTTATTTAATATCAACAAAAATAAGATCCAAAAAGGTGATTTAACTTCACCTTAATGCTACTTAGTCTGGCTAAATGACTGTTTACAAATATACAGCATCTAGTACAATTAAGTCAAAGTTCAACTGTTGAACTGAAGACGCTCCTCAGATGAGCGGTGAAATGTCCAATTGCCTTTGACTTAATTCTAATAGATACTGTACATCATGACTGAGACTCTTCATAGACGTGACGCTTTATAAAGCTGAAAGAGAGAGTGAACAAAGATAGAATAAGTACATATATATACAGACATGCATACATACATACATAAATTAAATAAATAAATAAATAAATAAGATATAGGCCTGGTTGAAATAGATGCACAGAAAGCCACATCAAATGTGAACAAATGTGCAATGTTCAAAATATGGATTTGTTTCTTTGCATTTAAAAATAATAATGTCTGTGCTAGGAAATTAGTAATTGAAAATGCAAATATGCAGACCAATGTTCACAAAATAAACATTCTAGATAATTTATTAAATGTCCTTGCCAATGCTTAACCATTTTTATATCGTTCTAATGGTTTATAGAGGGTGCAGACTACTTGTTTTGCATACTAAAATAAGGAACTGACAGATCTGTATAATTACAAAACAGAAGGAAATTCTATTTTTGCTTTCTCAGGAACCAGATGGAAACATTTGGAAAAGACAGAAACTGTGTCTTATATAAATAAACATTATAACTCAACATATAAAAAGTTTTGTGTGATGTTGGTTACTATGCTGTAATATAAACACAAAACCATGCACAAAAAAGGAAGGAAAAATGTACCATGTCCAAACTCACCCATCATTATGTGTCATCCACCAGCCAGTCCTTGTGTTGTGATGTTGATTGAGTGCAAGCTGTTCCCATCCTCTGACTCCACAAATAAGTATATGTGTCAACTCTGGAATAAAAGATACACAATCAAGGACTACAATCTGCCTTGTTTCAGGTGCTCCCACCCTAAATTATAGATCTTTAATTAAATGAAGTCTGAACCTCATGAACTATTACCTACTGTATGGGGGAGTTTTTTACCTGGGAAAGGTAAATTCATATAATGTCACCTTCACCAAAGTATGTGACAATGGGTATGCAGCACAGAAGCTTACATATATTTTATACTGTTAAAAAACTTCAAAATTCAACTATAAATTTTTTTTAAAGTGTTTTCGATTGAATAAAAATTATCCAAATTGTTCGAATGCATTGTTCGATTAGAACGATTTTTCACCAAAAAAACCAGGAGGTCCGCCATAGGCTAAAATAGCAATTTGGCAGATTTAAGGTAGCACAGGTTTGAGGGTTTTTAAAAAGACAGTACTTAGATTGTCAAATGGTTGAATTTTAAAATTTGATTAAAATTTTTTTCAGTTTGAATTGAATTTTGGCCTATTCGAAAGTAAAAGTACCCAAAAATTACTTCGAAATTTGATTTTCTTTAAATCAAATTTTCACTTCGATCCATAGTAAATCTGCTGTGAAAATGGTTCCAAAAAACATTAAGGTCAGAGGGACGGTGGATGTAGGAGAATTTCACAATGAGAACTGAATGTGATCTGTGTACCTGGCTGGGGTTGGGGCAGGACCGTAAGGGGGCATGTTCATGGGTATGTGACCATATATGGACAGAAGGTGGCTGCTTGACAAGCAATAAATGCAATATGTTCTCAAAGTTACCCACAATTTATTTGCCTATATAACCATGATAATATTGATCTCAAATGACTAAATTTGTAAAATCCATAGGATTCACTTGACAATAGTTTATGTCCAAGAAGGCTTTGAAATGTACAATGAATTGTATATAATGAAATGTTGCACTGTAACCCTTGTTTGATAGGGATGGCGCGAACTGTTCGCGCGAACATCCGCTGTTCGCGCTCGCAGAATATTCGCGAACGTCGCGCGACGTTCGCCATTTTGGGTTCGCGCATAGTTGGCGCTTTTTCTCACAGACCAGCAGATACATGGCAGCCAATCAGGAAGCTCTCCCTCCTGGACCACCCCCACACCCCCTGGACCACTCCCCTTCCCTATAAAAACTGAAGCACTGCAGCTTTTTTTCACTCTGCCTGTGTGTGCTTGGAAGAGCTAGTGTAGGGAGAGAGCTGCATGTTAGTGATTTCAGGGACAGTTGAAAGTTTGCTGGCTAGTAATCTGATTGATACTGCTCTGTATTGGAGGGATTTTATATTTTACTATTTTCAGCATTTATATGGCATATTTTTTCTGTGCTTCAGTGGCTGCGACTATTTTCAGCATTTATATGGCATATTTTTTCTGTGCTTCAGTGGCTGCGACTATTTTCAGCATTTATATGGCATATTTTTTCTGTGCTTCAGTGGCTGCGACTATTTTCAGCATTTATATGGCATATTTTTTCTGTGCTTCAGTGGCTGCGACTATTGGATTTTTCAGATACATTTTTGCCCTTGATCCCCCTCTGGCATGCCACTGTCCAGGTCATTGCACCCTTTAAACAACTTGAAAATCATTTTTCTGGCCAGAAATGTCTTTTTTAGCTTTTAAAGTTCGCCTTCCCATTGAAGTCTATGGGGTTTGCGACGTTCGCGAACTGTTCGCGCGTTTTGTCGCAAGTTCGCGAATATGTTCGCAAACATTTTTTCCGCGGTTCGCGCCATCCCTATTGTTTGACTCTTGAGAAATCAGTATCATTCATTTCCATCATGGAAGCAATAACTAATAAGGGGTTTTCTTATAGATTCAATTATAGACATTGGGGAGGGGTGTTTATTGCTGTAAATCCTGTAATCTGCAATTTAAAGCAGATTACATTCTTAAATTCCAAAGAGGTTGTTTTCCTAATTAAAATATATAAATAAACAACTGTTCTGATTCATGTAATGACCATTTCTTTCCTTCCTGACAAAAACTTTCTTTTCTATATGTCCCTTCTCTCAGCTTACAGAAATGTTCTATTGATGGATAAAAGAAACACTTTCTATCATTCATTCTAATTGCTCTGGGCAATTAAGACACAAAGGTCATTTTCTATGTTAACTGGAAGTTTTGTAGAATGAATTTGATAACATGTCCCTCGTTTATGCATTTCAATTATTTTTTGCCTGATAAACCTCAAGCAGAATAGTTATCATACAATTATTAAATTACTCTCATAGTCACAGTTTATCTTGTACGTCTGTTGCGCTAAATTAAATTTTCTCATATGTTTATTTGTAAAGATGTGTTGAAAAGATTAAATTATATTTCAAAATCTATGATTACCAAAAGCACTTATCTAAAGACATATTTGAAGCTCTTTTAATATCTGCAGTGTTTAATTTTGGTGCTTAGCTGATTTCAGCTAAGAATAGAAAAACATTTTGCAGATTAATATTGTATGTTCCTTGGCTTTGGCTCTTTGCCAACAGCTCTGCGTTTAAGACATTTCAGACTGCTGTTAATATTACAGCAAGCAATGTTGTTGAGCTAGTATTACATCCTGGTGAGCCTGATACAGAACACATAAGCAATGTGAGTTGCAATTGTGTGTGTTTGTTGTGAGAGGCATGATTAAAATGTGACTGACCAGACTGAGCAACTCACTCTTAGATAAGGTGACCAGAATTTTGGAAAAAAATCTGGGGACAGGGGAGAATGTTGTGCGCTGCAGCAATTTTTTCAGACCACGCCCACTTTGTAAGACACCCCCCCACTAACCACTCCCCATTTTACAAATACACCCTTGAATATATTAATGAAAGTAGCAGCATGCAATTCATGTACAATACCCCCAAAATTCATAGTAGGACAGCATAAAGGCTATTCCATGTACAATACCCCCAAAATTTATAGTAGGACAGCATAAAGGCAATTCCATGTACAATACCCCCAAAATTCATAGTAGGACAGCATAAAGGCAATTCCATTTACAATACCCCCAAAATTCATAGTAGGACAGCATAAAGGCAATTCCATGTACAATACCCCCAAAATTCATAATTGGACAGCATTAAGGCAATTCCATGTACAATACCCCCAGAATTCATAGTAGGACACGGGGCAATTTGTAACGAGAATCAAGGTCCTGAAACGGGGCCTGTCCCTGTGAAACGGGGACAAATGATAAGCTTACTCTTATAGATTTCTATAGAATCTGACTAACAGAACCAATAAAACAAATGCACCTGCCAGCTCTTCTAAGAACAAGGATCTTGCATTTCACAGTGCAATAAAAGTAATAATGTGCAATAAAAGTTTTTATGAGAGTGGAAGATTCCTCTGATCAGCTGAATGAGGATTCCAATATGATCGACACACTTCCCGAAAAGCTCAAATCTGCAGCGATATGCAATTAACTAAGCTTAGAAGGGATTCTCAACTTGCTGTCACAGATGCCCCAAAAGAGTGATTTACAAATCTGGGGCACTGACTGTAGTGTCTGCATGTTTAACTTACAGTGCATCTTTAATGCAGAGAGGCAGGCTGGGTAGGAAGCAGGAACAGGAAGTATGGTATGGGAAAGAAAGCAGAGGAAGGAATGGTAACTGTACCATACCTCTCAACTTTTTTGGAACCAGAAAGAGGGACAAAAAGATTTGCTGCACTCAGTGTAGCGGAATATTTTGACCAATAACTTTTTTTGTCACACCCCCTAATTACCCTGTCCATTTTACAAAATTTGCCAGGTTATGAAAGTGAAACTGTTGTGTTTTCTTTAGAAATACTACTATTGTTTATATAAATAAGCTGCTGTGTAGCAACAGGGGCAGCCATTCAAAGGAGAAAAGGCTCCATTTACACAGCAGATAAGCTCTGTAGAACATAATGTTATCTGTTATCCATTATTCATCCTGTGCCAAATAGCCTTTTTTCAGTTTTCACCATTGCTACTCAGCAGCTTGTTTATATTAACTATAGTAGTGTTTCTGAAGCAACAAGATCAGTTTTATCAGTGCAGGGCAACACTAGGGGGCAGATGTACTAAATTCACGTGAATAGATCGCAGTTCGATCGTATTTCGATCATAGGATCTATTCGATTGGTCGAATATGCAAATTTTGGCATATTCGATCATCGAATGGTCGAATGATTGAATACATTTGAATATTCGATCATTCGATCAGCGAAGGATTTAAATTTTAAAGTTTATTTGATTGCCTACTTCTCCAGATTGGACCTACCGAATTGCAATAGAAGCCTATGGGAGCACTCCCATAGGCTTCTGACGCCAAGTCCTGATCGAATAGGATTCGAACGATTGAAGTCTTCGATTGTTCGAATCGTACGAATCATTCAAATGATCTAATTATTTAATTGACTGATACCGGCAATTTTTGCTAATAAACATCATAAATTTTGTGGTAAGTCCTGTGAGTGCAAGCTTTTTTTCACTGTTGATTACTTTACAAGTTTGGCTTTGTGCACCCAGGAAAATTTTTTACCTTCATAAGAGTGTGCTGGCTTTTTGGACTGTGTATTTATCTATTTTTTTTTGAGCCGCTGCACCTGAGCTTTTTGTACTTGAATCACCGTTTATCTTTGATCAACCAAAATTACCCAGACGATGGAACACGGTGGACGCACTGAATTTATTGAAATCCCACTAAGTGGACTCCAATTTTCGGACGCTGAAGCAGCGAACATTTTATTTACAGAGACTGCTGAGGACATCTCCGCCACGGAGTCAGTGAATGATATTTACCATAACTTGTTAAGACTCAAAGAACGCGAGATTGATTTGAAACTACATGGGATCTACCTCTCAGATTTCTATAAAAGGTAACATATACCCCAAGGCTTTAGAGTCAAGAATATACCCACAATTTTTACGAAACAACAATGATTTTAGTAAGAGGTGGTGTGAAATTTTAAGTGCTCACTGGACCTCATGCTCTTGGTGATTGAGGAAGTAAGTAAAAACCTAATAGTTACACGCACGAAGATTGCCTCTTTTGAAGCTGCACACCTCACCACACTATGTGCAGACCATACCAACAGGTGGGTGGAGAAATTAGAACAACAATTGATACACTACACCATTGAATTGCATAAATTTGAGAGGAATAAAGTAATCAAAATAGAAGAGTCTACAATTGGCTCTCTGGCAGTGAACACACTAGACCAAGATTCAATCGACCAGTAAGACAACGAATCAGGTTCAGTGGAATTGACTCTTCCCCATATACATCCTCTCTCTCTGAATCTGAGACCAGCATAAAAAGCACCAATACCAGAGGTAGGGGCAAACCAAGGGGTTCACCCATTACTACCAACACCAGCATGAATTTATCGGGTAATTCCAACAATCTTTTTTTAGGGTCAACCACCTGTTCAAGATCTAGAGACGCCCACACAAGAGGAGGGGTGGGGCTCGACAAAAGACCACCAAATAAGTATCATCAGAGGAGCTCTTTAACCTTAGCAACCATCAACTTAGTGTAGCTGAATCTCAAGTGCTTGCTAAAGGTCTTTCTTTTATTCCCACAACCAAGACACAACAGCTTGACCTTATGATTGACATACAACGGTTTCAGAGAAATATTAAACTAAAATACCATTTTAGAACTCAATCTACTAATGAACACACTTTGTTTCGAGCTAAAAGCTCATTTGAACCTCTGAACACACTGAAATCCATTGCTGCAGTCACACGGCTATTGATTGAAGAATCTTGGAAACAAGGGAACCCATGGGATGGTCCAATTTGACACGTACTGAGAAGGATGCTATTACATCTCTTGCCAACAATCCTACAATTATCATTCGTCCAGCTGACAAAGGGGGTGGCGTTGTCATTCTCAACTACTCTGATTACAGGTCTGAGGTGATGAAGCAATTGAGTGATTCAACTGTATATACAAAACTTGATAAAGATCCTACA
>CM044446.1:35108865-35145669 GCA_024363595.1 Xenopus borealis
ACTACACTATCAGAAAACTGTTTTGTTATCCCTTTCAAAATTTTCCTTTCGAGGTAATCACCAATATGTTATAATATTATTCCAGTTTTTATTTATATGTTCTGTTTCCAAAATTATTTTTTACCATGAAGAGAATGTTCACCTACATTTTTTTTACCTAAATTATCATTTATTTTATTAAAAGATTGTAAAAAAACCTGAAAAACAAATCCAACAGTAACATATAGTAGTAGAAGAACATTCATTTTATAAATGAGGCATACTTAGTCTGTTTGTAGTGAAATTACAATTTCCTTCTGGTTCTCCTGCCCTACACAAACCTGGGCAGATGGTGGCAGTCAGGGTTGCTTTTTTCAGTAAAATTCATTTCTATGTAGTTGTTCAATGTTGAAATGTGCTTGTTTTGCTACAGAATAATTTTAAAACATTTAATACATAATAGATGTGCTGCTATTATATTGAGAATCAGTTCAGAAGCCAGGCCTAAGGTATAATAGCATGAAGAAGGATTCTGGGAACTTAGAATGAAACCTTCCTTGGTTTGATTTTGTATAAGGTTTCTATAATACCAGGTTCTCAGATGTATATATAGGTTTGCATTCCAAATACTAAATCATAACCCTTTTTTTGCCTATTAATGAAGACATTAGTGATGGGGGAATTTATTTGCCAGGGGCGAATAAATCCGTGAAAACGCCAGCGAAAATTCGCCAAAAAAAAACTGGTCGCGTGTCGTTTTAGACACGACGCAACGAAAACACGACGTGCCGCGCGTCGAAAACAACGCAAAGAAAGCAGCGCAACGCACGTCAAAAACGTGCCGCAACTCTTTTCGCCAATTTTTTCACCAATTCACGGATATCGCTGGAAACGGGGTAGATTCGCCCATCACTAGAAGACATTAAAACATATTCAAAAGTAAGTGTTGAATAGTAATGGTATTTAGAATCTGGTGTTTGTTGACTAACAGTTATTTTTTTAGGGAAGTGTATAGTCATTTATTATTGGCTTCTGAATACAAGTGAAAGAGAAGTGAAAACCAGCTGTATTTGGGGTCTGAGGCACTATGGGTGGGTGAGCACAGCTGATATGTGTATTGATTAAATTCTACAAATTACAGCAATGGGTAAATCTCATTCAAGTTGAGTACTTTTTGTTGGTAGGAAAGGCAGCACTGTTCTTTGCTTATATACAGTTTACAAGGTGGTTCTGTGAAAAAGCATAAGGGAAGTTACACCTCCTGAATCCGAGTCTCCCCTATAGTGAGAACCTTGCTGAGCCATCAGGGATCGGTGGAAGGACCATGTATAGGCACAAGTACCTTAAATAAGTGCAAACAGATGCATGCAATCTTGCTCAGGATTTGTGCTATGCAAGGGCAGGATGATTATTAATTTTTCCTGGATGTACTCCATATCAACACTCTCTGAGATATCCAGGCTTCCTTGCCCCATCAAAAGAACCCTCCCCAACACCCTCTATTGTGTCTCTTTTACCTTCTGCCTTCCTTGCTCTATTGGAAGCAATTTTTTTGATTTTTAACCTTGGGAAAACATTAGGTGGAACCTTGGCACTGGGTTTTTTTTGAGCCATGAAATCTTTTCACATAAACTCATATCCTGGGTCTTAAGTGCTTTTCTGCTGGAAGAGATAGGTCAATGCTTTTATGGTATGCTTGATCCCATGTGTCTTCCTTTTGACAACATCCAGAAAAAGTGCTTGTTCCCATCTGTCTGTCATTTCGGCTTGCTGAAAAGCATCCTGTGGCAATGGTGTGTGGCCCTGCACCTTTTGAATTTTGCACATGGGTGAGGGAGATGGAGGTTAGCAGTCCCCTCAGTAAAGGTATTCAAGTAAAAAAGCAGGCCTGGCACTCCACCCCATACCCTTTAAACTTTGGGCAGGTGTTGTGCACTACAGAGAGGTGAGTTGACTGATTGTTACATACCTGGGCAGCTTCAGCTGAATGTAATTAGGTATTCAGCTAGGGGTCTGGTTCTCCCCTATCTCTATCTGAACTTATAGGGTACTGCAGCAGTTTGGTATCTAGGGCGTCAAGGTATTAGGGGTAGCATGCTGCCCAGCCACTTTTTGGGGAGCACTGGGGACACACAGCTCCACAGTGCTCCGACACGTGCACAATCGCTCGTGGCTTGGGGGGGGGTAGGTAGTGGCAAGCGGGCAAGCGTTAGGACCGTGCAGCCTAGGGGAGCCCTTCTGTGAAATCTGGACCTGGGTGTTATGTTACTTGCAGACACAACACAGTAGGGGTTGCATTAAATGTTTCAGTTGCTCTGCATTGTGTTATAGCAGTTACTGCAGAGTTTTGTAATAATCTCTGAAAACTGGTTTATCACTATAATACAATGGCACTGTCTTTTCTATAAGCTTACTTTGATATAAATATATTTGAGACCTTTTCCTTACAAACTGTGTGGAGGCGGGGTGTAGTGTAACTATAATAAAGTACAATAATTGAATGCCAGTGGTTCTTAACCAGAGAACTTAGTTTATTCACAACTTGACCCACAGGTTGTATATAGGATAGCATATACTCACACCACCAAAGAACAGCTTAGTCCCTGCAGGCAAGGGAACACACAGTGTGGCAGCCAAGGAAGGTACACCCAGCTTTCAGCATATCTCTAAGTGAAACCGAGGGGAATCGCTGCATCCCAAAGTCTGTACACTTATTTCCTACTTCTGGGCAATTAGTACCCGGGATCTTTATCCCACTGACTCTCCTCCTCAGAGCCTCAGTCTGCTCGACTAAATAACCTGACTATCACTCCTAGAGTGATCTATTACAGTATATGCTTATCATTTACTAGGCCTAATGTACCTGGTTCCAATACCCATTCCCTTTCTGTCTGCTCAGGCAAGGGCTAAAGCAAAATGGACCCTGAGCACATGGCTGCTTCTGCATTTATACTTGAGCACAATGTCATCTACTGGTCACTGTTTCAACACCAAGGGGCATAGCTTTAAACAGGATGAGGAATTAGGTCCCCCTTCTTAACTTTATTAGACCTCAATCTAGATGTCTAAATTATGCCCAAGGGAATAAATGACCTAAAGTTTAGCAAAACTTTTACCCTCCTACACTGGTTAATGAGTTGCATAACTGAGTAGCTTCCATGTGATCAGCTACACTCTACCTAAGCTTTCCATCAACTTGCTCCAGTCCTTTGTTATGGTTACTGCCAGGACCGCTATTAGAAATCACGGGGCCCCACACAACAACATTTTCAGGGTCCCCTGGGCCCCTGACCCTAGCACCCAAGACCCTCCCCTAATCTATGCCCACTCCACATCAAAGTTAAAAGACCACACAGACATCAGCGCTAAAAACGCTTCAGGACTTCAGTGTTGGCTCCTTTCGTGACTTCGGGTATTTTCGCCGCTTCAGGACTTCAGTGGCGGCTCCTTTCGTGACTTCGGGTCTTTCCACCTCTTCAGGACTTCACAAACGTTCCGCACTTCTGCATTCTGCCGCAGGACTTCAGAGAGGCGAGCGCTCGTTACTGTGCTCGTTACTGCGCTCGTAAGGGGGCCAGGCTCTTTAAAGATTGCAGCACTCTTCAGCCATGGGCCCAGGACACTTGTCCCCCCTGCCCCCCCCTGATGTCGGGTCTGGTTACTGCTCCTACACTGAATCATTTCACTTGCAATAGAAGGTGTAACAGCAGAAGCATGGCTCTCTGATTGCACAGCTCAGTCTTGAGATCCTTTGAGCAATATTCCATCCCATGTAGAAAGTTTATCACAGTATTCACAATATGACTTTGGAAGATATTTTTTGGGATTGTTTGAATGTAATGCAGTCATCACTTCTTTTGTAGATGATCATCAGAGGCAGTGCTTGTTTTACATTTCTTCCACATTTCTTCTGATACTGCTTTCCTAGCCATAACACTTTTAAATATGTATTTCCATATTTGTCCTCTTTCCATGTCCTTGTTAATGCATCTGCAACTAAAAGGAACCTGCCTGGTGTATATATTCTACTTTGTATTTCTTCAATTTCAATATCAAAAGTTGAATCCATGGAGGATCTTTCCATAGTTCTTGTGTGATGGTAATGGCTTGTGATCTGTTTTAACTATACATTTTGTCCCATACACAAAACTGTGGAATTCTTCACATCCAAAAGCAATATCAAGAGTCTATTTTTTTTATTTGTGTTCTGTGTGTGTGAATGGGCCATGATCAATATGCAACTGGCTTCCATTCCCTACCATATTGTTGTAGTAGAACTGCACCTACTGTATTCCATCTTTTGATGCATCTGTCGATATTTTTGAAGACTGTATGTCATAATATTGCAGAGTCTGTGCAAAGAATGTATTTTAGTGATTTGAATGAATTTTACTGATTCTCTGTCCAGTTCCACTCAGCATGCTTTAGAAACAAGCTGCTTAAATGGGGAGTCTTATCTGTCAGATTAGGAATGTACTTGCCAAGGTAGTTTAGCATTCCCAGTGAATCTCTGCAGTTCTTTTTTATTACTGGGACTGGCCATTATTTGCTAGAACTTTTGCAGGATCTGGTTTCATTCTGCTGTGACAAATTATTTCACCAAGATACACAATTTCTGGTTTATTCAACTGATGTTTAGCATGATTGCTGTGTTCACTTTATACTTAATCAGGGAACCATTTGTATCAATGTTTATAGTCCATCTTTTTTCACTTCCATTCCTCTTCCTGACAGCACTCACACACTCTCCTTCTGACTCTCCCCACTGCTGCTGTCCATCTCAGCATTTAGATTGCTTTTGACTATAACACTGCTTTGCAAAGTGATTATATTTGCCACACACCTTGCATTGTTTACCAAAAGCTGGGCAGTTGTTCAATGAATGGGTATTGCCACAATTATTACAGACTTTGTATTTGGTATTTGTCTATGCTTTCAATAAAGTTAAAGATTTAAAGATAAATCTTCCATATGCCTCATTCACCTTAGTGGTGCAGTAATCTTCAAATTCAAACACAACTTCAAAATGATCACTGTCATCTTCATCAAGTTGAAATGAATTAAAGATTTTCAAGGATTCATCCCATGCTATTGTTAGCAAAAGGGCCACTTTCTGTGCACTGGGCAGTGTTATAGTATTAGTAGTTTTCTTGTATAGCAACAGTCTCTGCTTAAAGATTTCACATGCTTCCCCAACATTTCCCACAACTTAACTGGAGCAGGTGGATGTAGACAGTCTGTCCTTATCTGTGCAGGGACTGCTACAGTCACAGACTGAGATAGGCAACACAGTATGAAGATGGATATTTCATGCTTTATAACTGGAGGTGTACCAAATGTGCTAGAGTGAATATCAACTATTATTCCTCTGCGTTTGCCCAGGGCTTGTACGAAACAAATAATAAATATTACGTTTTAGCACAAATCCGCTTCTATTGAAACTGTTTTTTGGAGTGTCCAATTAAAAGACTAACATCCAGTAAAGCACGCTACCCCTTCTACAGAGAGGTTGGCATTCACGCCGCCATTACCATCTCCTGATCATAGGAACCAGCATAATCGCACACCGTAAAAACACAAGCCAAATGGAAAGAACCGGCAAACCTTAAACCACGATTAGAGACGGTGACATAACCAAGGCTCTCCCATCAAAAACAGCCTGGTGAGATGGTGTGATTTTTATTCTACGCACTGGGATTTACCTGCACTACATACTACTGATAAGCCTCTATCCAAGAGATATACATGTTAGTTCTGAAATTAAATAAATTCAATCTATAAAGGCATACTACGCCATAGAATACTTTGTGTTTTAGACAGTTGGAAATAACCAAAATAATAATAAAAAGCTAAACTAGAGCAATCAACCCTGCATATTTATCTTTATTATAAGTGGACAAGTGGGTTCACTTTAACCCTCGGTGCTACTAATAATCTATGTTGGAATGCTACGCAGAGCTCGCCTTCAATTACTAGGCCCTGCAGATTGTTCCACTAATCTCAGAATGGCAAAGGCCTACCACAGTATTTCAGTAAGAATCCATAATTCTAGTTGGTATCATCTATTTTGTAGACCTAAAGGCTGGCAAGTTGCAGTCAGTCTGAAGGCATATTCTGTATTACAGAAACTCAAGTAGGATAATAATTTGCTTGTAAATTAAACTTAATTAGGTTGCTGAATATCTTCTCTGCATTGAGAAAAGCTGTATGGCTGAGTACTTGTTCTTGAAGCTTTTTGGCTTGTCGGCAACAGTCATGTGCTTGTTACCCTCAAGCAACAAGTTGATAGCTTTAACCTACAGTAGCTAAGATGCTGTCATTTCTGATATGTTCAGGGATGCTAGCCCTTGCTGTGGTATTGGATGTGGTTTTCAGTTATATGTTGGAGAATCAGAAACTTCAAAATATAATTTATGCAAGTGGAACTTTGCCTTGTTTTAAAACAGCTAAAATAATTATATATTATCAAATTCCCTATTGAAAGCAAGCAGACAGATTTTGGTTGATTTATGAAGCATGACCTTCATTTATCATGCTATTCTCCACACATAGATGAGCAGTGTAGGATTTCTACAAGACAACTATATGCTTTATGGCTTTAGAAAGGCACAAAAAAAGCATGTTAAACAGATACATGAAGGTTTTGGAATGCACACACGAACTGTGCCTTAAAGTAAGTGCTGTCACATCATACTATACAGTTCAAAGAGTCTCTCCAGATCATAGAACTAGTAGAGCTCCTTCAGAAACAGCCAGAATCAATATTTAAGTGCCCAGTAAGGATCTATGGAGTACGTAATTTACAAACTATTCTCCTAAAAGGGAATTTAAATACTGTTAGCTCAACCAATCTTTACCCAATATTGCTGAACCATTAATCCCAGTGTAATGTTGATGGTTAATGTATATGTACAATGGTGTGTGAAATTATGGGAGAATGGAATGCTCTGTGAATTTAACACTAGTGCCTCCACTCAATATAGGATTGCTGAGCAGAGATATCCTTATTAAAACATAACATGCACAAAACAGCTCACAGCATATCCAGTTAAACAGGGGGGAAATGATTTATCAAACTCTGAGACTCAGTTTTTTTATAATCTTTATAAATTTCAGTGCATTAACAAATGAGTCATTGCAAACATGAAACGCTTCATGTTCTATCAAAGGCAAATTAACTGCAGGTAAAACAAAGTGTATATTTCTACCCTGGCATATATATTAATAGTAAAAGCTTGCTGGATCCCACTTTTCACAAGGAAAGATTTTCTTTAACTTTCCAGGGGGCAGTGGTCTAGGGAACCCAAGATAATTCTACAATGAGAATCCCATCTGATCTCTTTAAATCTGGATCCATGGTATTTGCTAATGCAATTGTAGCTGGAAGCATTACATTACATTACATTAAATTAATATTTTCCAGCACTATAAACTGTATAAACAGTATATTCTGCCTGGGTGTCAACCACAAAATAGAAAAGTATTGTCTGTAGGAAGAAGTCACACTCACGATATTAGCAGGAAGAATTTTTATTAATAATGCTCAAAAAAGGCTGTGGAATCAGCCGTAACGTTAGTTGTGCCTTTGAGGGCATTATTAATACTTTTGTTCCTGCTAAGACCTGTGAGTGTGGCTTCTTCCTGCAGACAATATATATATATATATATATATAAAACATTATTATTATTTACATGTATTTCTATAGCGCCAACTTATTTCGTAGAGCTGTAAAGTGAATGTGATTATACAACTAAATCCCATGAATTACATACATAGAACATAAGGAGTTACATACATCACAATAAATACCGGTACAGAAAGTAGGCCCTGTACAGAAAAAGCTTACAATCTAAAGGGAAGGGAATGATACACAAGGTGTGGGAGTCGGCAATATCGGAGTAAAGTGGGTGAGAGATGTAGTAATGTAAGCGGTATTGCATTGGGTAGTTAACAGTGAGGGTTCTCTAAAAAAGTGGGTTTTAAGAGATTTTTTGAAAGCTGAAAGATTGGGAGAAAGTCGGACAGACCGTGGGAGAGAATTCCAGAGGAGGGGTGCAGCCCTTGCAAAGTCTTGAATGCGAGCATGTGAGGAGGTAATGAGAGAAGAGCTGAGTAGCAGGTCAGTAGAGGAGCGTAGTAAGTGGTTGGGTGAGTATATGGAGATTAGTTCAGTGATGTAGGGATGTAGAGATGTATATATATAATTTTAGCTACAGCACTCAAAGGTATTTCCTGTGTTACTATAACCCAGTAAGCAGAAAGGTGACTTAATGGAGCTAGTGGCGGTTGTACTGGTTACCACTTAAAGTAAAACTGGTAAATCCCAACCTACCTTTTGGGTACCCTTGCCATAACCATTCCTAAAGTTAGTTGGCTGACCATATTGATCAGTTAATATGGTGTATTAAAACACTAGTAACTCTTTTGGGAAATCCCCCTCCTGCTCTGTGGAAGGGATTGGATCAGGGGTGTAATGCACATTTTGTTGTCTGTACAAGGGAAGGGTGCCCATAGTTATTTCTTTTAATAATCTACTTTTGTGGAGTGATGGATACTGCTGAATGGTCTGAGACAAAAAGCTTTAATAAGGAGAATCGTGGACCCTAAGGGAGGCCAGGTACCTTAGCACGGGTTGTAGAAAGTTAGATGGGCTAACTATCTACATTGTAGACCAAAATACCAGTGAGTGTTGCATCATGTAGTAGCAGCACACATCCTACTTACATCCTAGTTCTTCAGAAGATACCAGACAGTCAATAAGGACTGCATTGGATAGTGTGGTTCTCTTGGAGGCAAAGAGAGAGATCCTGACATGATGGGAACTGAATAGGGATGAGCAATTTTTTTCTAGAGTATTGCCACGGAGATAACACCCATACACTTCAAATGGAAAAAAGTGCATAAAAAAAAAAATCCTGCTGCCATAGACTTTAATGCATGTTGTAGAATTTTCACTGATGGCAAATTTTTAGCAAGCAAAATGGGTCAAATTTGCCGATTGGTAGAGCTGAACCCCTGAAGTGAGTGAGATACTTTGTAAAAGCAACCACATTTATACAATAAAACAGAGTGGAGTACTTTTCCTTTTCTCCTTTGATACATTCGTGGTTCCTTTTTAGGATCCACTGATGTCCAAGTGTGTATAAGAGTTATAGTTTACATTTGAGATCTTTTTACCTCCTTTATTCCCAGCTAGAACATAAAGTCATCATCATTTATTTGTATAGAAACATTAAGTGCGTTTATAATGAACAGGGTCTTACAAGGGTTAAATAGTAAAAAGTAGGATCAGAACACATAAATCAAGGCTCTAATTTGAAAGCCAAATGATTCAAAATACCTCATTTCCAGAGTGCTACATACCCATTCCTTTATCAACAATATTTAAAATTAAATTGTAAACAAATGCAAATCTTCCAGCTTAGCCCATTCATTAGCCCATTCTGAAAGGCAATGCATTATATACATAGTAATCTGCATGAAAATTGTTATGGGTATTGCTATGTACTAATCAAAATGTCTGATTCTGAATGCAATATATCCCAGTGCAATCTGTTTTGAATTACCACTGCTCTGCACAATCCAAAACATTTATTTAGAGCTGCTAACTTCATAATGAATTTTTTTTTGCATTTCAAATGGCAAAATAAATGGAAATGTATAGAATATATACTCAAATAGGAACAAAAATAAATCATTTAGCAAGATTATCCAGGAGAATCAATGTAAAATAGCTATGCTAGAACTTTTACAATGTCAAAAATGTGCTTTATCAAGGATAAAGACCCCAATGCAGACCAAAGTGTTGACTGCACAGTGATGAAACAATAATAACAATTATTTACAGCATATATCATATATCATTTTCTTGGTCAGTTTAAGATGACCATACATCTGGTGGATCAGTTGTCTACTATATACTATATAGTATACTGTATACCATGCCAGGGTTTGGTTTTACAAACTGTTCTGCAATCGTGGCAGATCAAGGATGATTTGCCCTGTTTGACAACATCATCAGTGGACATATCATGATTAAGAACTCCAGCAGTTCAAAAGCGTACTAGCAAGTAATGCAAATTAAGGACACCTATCACCCAAAAATAATATACCTCACCAGAGATGCAGGCTAGTAGAGTTGGAGGGAAACAATTTCCCCCCCCCCCAAAAAAAAATGCCTTCCCTGAGCACCCACACTGAGAGAGCTTCTGCTGCATGTGGCCATGTTGGGGCATTGATACTCATTATTTGCATGTGTGTCACTAGACTTTGGAGACTGTAAATACCCAATTTGCAAGTGGGTTTGCTGGTATTACTCAGTGTGTGTCTTGTCACATGTATGTGGTGCTGGAGCAGTTCCATGCAGTATTTACATGTAAGAGATGTTGGTGGGTTTACATCTTGGAATCTGAACTGCAGATTTGCAGCACTGAGGGGAGGCTTACAGTGCAACCACTGGCAGGGGCCAATGTAGTGGGGGTGGAAAAGGGGCAGTGCAGGCTAATGAGGGGGCAGGTTTGGTACAGTCAAGAGGGGAAGTAAGGGACAGAAATATAGGGAGGCTGGTCCACAGCTTATCCAAAGCCACAGATTGGCCATTTTGGCTAAAGATGTTGGGGACAGTTTTGAACTGGCGTGTATGGAGCAGATGGACTCTGAGTACCCTGGAGGCAGTGGCTCTAATACGGGTGGTAGTGGGAGTGCAAGGAAGGAAAGGCAAGTTTTAGTTATAGGGGATTTAGTTATTAGAATTGTGAATAGGGTCATCTTCTGTAAGGACCGTTCATACTGATCAGTCTGCTGCTTGCCTGGTGCTAGGGTTCAGCATTTGGTAGAACAAGAGGACAGATTATTGGGAGGAGCTGGGGAAGACCCGGTGGTCTTGGTACACATAGGTACCAATGACAAATTTAGAGGTGGTGGTGAAGTCCTCACGAAAGATTTTAAACAACTAGGTCTAAAGTTGAGGGCAAGGACTTCCAAGGATATTACCTGTGTGATGAGCAATATTAAGAAGATAGCAGGAGCTTAGGGAGATAAATGTGTGGCTGAGAGATTGATGTAGGGAGGAGGGTTTGGGTTTTTTGGAGAACTGGGCTACAGGCTCTTTGCTAGGGATGAGCTGCACCTCAGTGATGATGGTGCAGCTGTTTTGGGGGAGATTTTGGCTAGAGGGTTGGAGGAGATTTTAAACTGTGGAGGGTGGCTAGTAAAGGATACCGTGGAAGACAGGTTAGATGAGGTACAGATAGAGTCACTTGGATTTGTAAGTTGAATGTGTCGTGACTCAGGGCTAATTGAAGACACTGTGTTATCTAAAGTTATCTTAACTCATTTAATGCATTTAACCTTTTCATTAGCATACCAAAGCTCTATTGTTTTCAATGGTGAACTCTTTAATTGGATGGGATGCTGTGAAACAATATTCTGTGCTAAGTGAGTTAAATGAGATAGATGAGTTAAGTCACGAAGCATTTAACTCACCATCCAAAGTGACTGCATCTGTAGTAGAATACAAAAACACACAAGCTGATAACAAGGTGTAAAAACTCACCCAGTGTGGGAAGAGGTCCAGGTGCACCGTCCTGGACCTTCAGCTGGAGGAGTGGATTGTGGAATCATGAAAAAGGCAGGCACTTCAAAGGATCAATCTTCCAGACAGACTTGTAAAATATTTGGTAGTTTATTCCAGGTACATCAGGATACAGCCTGTACCTTGAATAAACTACCAAATATTTTACAAGTCTGTCTGGAAGATTGATCCTTTGAAGTGGCTGCCTTAAAAAATGAAGTAGTGTGCAAAGGAAGGGAAAATGGGGGTGGATATTTGTTTGTGGGTGATGTTAAGGATAGGGAGGACCACATGTCACATGTTTAATATGGTACCAGTATTAAATGTATGTTTGCAAATGCAAGGAGTCTGACTTATAAAATTGGAAGTTCCTTCCAAAAAACTGGCACTCAAGGCAATTTTCATGCAGGGTTACCCCTTGCTAATCTTTATTGTGAGCGAACGTGCAACGTTTCGGGGCGTACCCCTTTGTCAAGCATGCTTGACAAAGGGGTACGCCCCGAAACGTTGCACGTTCGCTCACAATAAAGATTAGCAAGGGGTAACCCTGCATGAAAATTGCCTTGAGTGCCAGTTTTTTGGAAGGAACTTCAATGATTGGAGGAAAGCCGGATCCTCTGTGCTGAGCACCAGGCTGACTTATACCTGTTCTTTTTGACTGGTTGAGTGCAGAGCTACATTTTCAATTATAAAATGGGAAAGCTGGAGGTGCTGGAGTGAAAATATGATATGAATGGTGTGGCTGAAACCTGAGTCTCATGACTGGGCAGTTAATATCAGCTGCTATACTTTGTTTCAGAGGTTCAGGGGCAATAGAAAAGGAGGAGGGGGTATGTCTGTTTGTTAGGCAGGATTTAAAAGCTTATATAAAGGAGGAGGTTATGTTAAAAAATGAGGGGGCAGAATTCTTACATGTGCAGTACTTCAATTGTAAAGAGTCCAGCAAATTAATTGTAGGAGTATACTATAGACCCCCTAATGTAAGTGAGGAGGAGGAAGCTGATAAATACTGATAATAGGGCATTTTAATTACCCAGATATTGACTGGAGCAACAGTACTGCCAGGTCAGTTAATGGGAACAAGTTTATAAATGGGTTAGATCCGGGGAGACCATACATTGCTAATGCAAGGTCTACTTTTAGTGATGTTCTGCTATTATGATCTACATGCATAATAGCATTGTTAGCATTCTGTTCCATTGAAAATATTACTTAAATATTGATTTTCAAAAAAGTGTATACTGCTATGTTTATAAAAGCAACCATTTATTCTGTAACCTTAACATAATAGATAGCTCAATGAAAAATGTGAAATATGAAGGTAATTTAGTCAATCCATTTTAGAAAATAAACTTGGTTGCAGCAAGCAATGCCAGTCAAAACTATCAAGGGCAAATACGGTCTTGAGTTGTATTAAAAGGGGAAATGATTCATGGCAGGAAGAGGTCTTTCTTCCACTATATAGAACAGAGGTATGGCCCCATCTAGAATATGCTGTATAGTTGTGGTCGCAAGTGCTCAAACAGGACATTACTGAATTAGAGATTAGGGTACAGGATTAGGGTAAAAGTTAAATCTTAGCTATGAGGTAAGACTGGCCAAATTGGAGTTGTTCACAGAGGCTTAAGGGATGATAAGATAACTATGTATACATATATAAGGGGATCATATAATAATCTCTCTAATGCTTTATATACCAGAAGGTCTTTCCAGATGGGAAGTCATCCATTCAAATTAGAAGAAAGGATGTTCCTCCTAAATATTCAGAAGGTTTTTTACAGAGCTGTGAAGATGTGGATCTCCCTAAATCAGCCGTACAGGCTGATACATAAGATTTAAGAAGGGATTTGATGGCTTATTAGCAAGTGAGGGAATACAGGTTTCTGGAATTTAGCTCACAGTACAAGTTGATCCAGGGATTGGTTAAAATAAAGATAAAAGGTTGAACTTGATGGACCTAACTTACTATGTTACTATGTAAAACACCTGGCTTAATTGTAACATAGATGCACAGAAATGTTTGCCACTTGCAGAGATGTAAATTTGTCCCAATTAAATATAACATTAAATAACTAAGCAACAATGTTTACATTTGAAAGTATTCTTGAGAAGAACAGTTTTCTTCCATTAAAATAAAATTAGTAGGTCCTGTTGACTTCCTGTATGAATAAATGTAAAGCATGTTTTCGCATTTACATAATTTTCATGGATTTGTTCTCAAAGCTGTGTAATTTGGAAATACTGTAGCAGTACTACTTTTACACACCAGTAAAATAAGAAAACGTTAAGCTAAAATCTAAAACTTTCACTAGCAGTCGGTGTTACAAGAGTTATACTATTCACTGCTGCACAGGTACATAAAAGATTTAAAAGCTTTCTAAATACAGTTTTCTTGCACCTGCATTTGCCATCTCTCATAGTAAATGGATTTTCTATTCTATAATATAATAAGTAATACATAAATAGCACTGCAGTGAATAAAACAAAATATGTATAGCACTGTATTGTTAGAAGATACAGGGGCATATTAAGGGATTTTGCACCCGGGGAGACTTATTTGAGTCACTGCAATTACGCTGTGCTCTCATTGGTCAAAATTTTGGATAAATGATAAAAGCTGTGATCTCATTGTTCAATAATTTTGATTAAATTATGAAAACTGTGCTCTCATTGGTCAATAATTTGAATACATTATGAAAGCAGTGCTCTCATTGGTCAATAATTTGAATAAATTATGAAAGCTGTGCTCTCATTGGTCAATAATTTGAATAAATTATGAAAGCTGTGCTCTCATTGGTCAATAATTTGAATAAATTATGAAAGCTGTGCTCTCATTGGTCAATAATTTTGAATAAACTATGGTAGGTAGGTAGGTAGGTAGGTAGGTAGGTTTTGTGAAATGTACACTGAACAGCCTTTAATGTATGTTGCACTTATTTCAAATATTCATGCAGCTATTACTACATGTGTAAAATGTTTTAAGTAAAGGTATAACCTTAAAAAGTGATATTTATAAAGCTGTGCATTTCTCCTTGTTCCTGGGTTCTATAATATTCCTGCTAATATTACATTTCTATATCAGCAAGTATCTTATAAAATCCATTACAAAGTTGTGATATTTATGAGGGAGTATATTATTCCAGAAGTGTTCAGCATCTCAAAGCTGGTGTAATCCATTAAAGTCAACGACTGAAGAGGAATTCTGGATAGACAATGCAATGTAAAAGAAGTATAATTTTTAAATAGTGTTTTTTAACATTTTTACACTACAATTTGACATCTTCACTGCACATTTGGCATACGGCTTGATAAATACACATGATTTTACATAGTACAACAATACTATAGTATAGTATAAAGTTAATAAGACAGAATAAGGGCAGATTCATTAAAATCAGATTAATACAAATAAGGAGCTAGTTAACTACCTGGTATGTTTGTTAGAGTGACAAGGGTAGAAGCTGTGTATGCAAACTCAGACGAGGGCCGCAAATTGCAGTTGCCAAATACTGTACTTCAAACAACTGCCATCTAGCTGTGTGAGCTTGTTTACATTCTGTCTAAATATCCATAATATTACCCTCTCCAGAAAAAGCACCTGAGGGACTTTTTTCAAGCAGCCATAATATATTTTACGTAATCCGTATCCACCGCTGTAGTAGTGTATACGTTGACCTTGTAGCCATTATTTGCCCTGTAGGCATTTTTTGCCCAGTGTGTTCTTCAAACAACTGCCATCTAGCTGTGTGAGCTTGTTCACAGTCTGTCTAAATATCAATAATATTACAGTGTCCACAACCACCACCTGAGTGACTTTTTTCCCTTTACAGCACAAAACGCAGCGCTGTGTCAATAATGGATTTTTCAGATACATTTTTGCCCTTGATCCCCCTCTGGCATGCCACTGTCCAGGTCGTTGCACCCTTTAAACAACTTTAAAATCATTTTTCTGGCCAGAAATGTCTTTTTTAGCTTTTAAAGTTCGCCTTCCCATTGAAGTCTATGGGGTTCGCGACGGTCGAGAACCGTTCGCATTTTTTGTCACAAGTTCGCGAACTTTTTTTCAGCGGTTCGCGCCATCCCTACTAGTTTCATCTAGTACCTATGGATTGGAAAAAAGCTGGTGTCATTCCAATATTTAAAAAGGGATTATGATCTCAGCCTGGCAATTATAGGCCATTAAGTTTGACATCTGTGGTGGGCAAATAATTTGAAGGCTTGTTAAGTTATGGCATTATAAGCAGCAAACAGCATGGCTTTATCAAGGATAGGTCATGTCAGACAAATTTGCCTGCACTCCTAACCTGTTCATTTCCTCAACCTCTGCTCCTAGGGCATGTGTAGCTGAACACTTCCGGGTTTATTCGGTATTTGAGTGACGTCATCATGTTTTTGGTGCAAGGTTTGAATATTTAAAGGGGTTAGTTGTTTGACCCTGCCTGATCTTGACCAAATCCTGTAAGCTGCCTGTCCTGTACTTTGACCATTCTTTCAGATTCCGTCCTTATGCTGTATATTTGGTATTCTGACTTGGTCTGTGACCCCAAATATGGTCTCCTGATACTGTACTAATCTGCCCATTTGTTGTTGACCCAGCCTGTGATTCTGACTATGCCTCTTGGTCTCCAATTCTATACCACAAGTGGTTCCCTTGCCTGCCCAGAACTCTCTCCTTGGTCTTCTCGTGATAAGACCTTTTCGCACCCGAGTAGCGGAGGGCTCCTCCCAAAGTGAAAGGTGGATGTTAAAGGTGGAAGACTGAGCTACAACCGGCACCTTGGGGATTGTTCTGGGTTTGGGATAGTAGTAGTTTTGGATAGTAATCATAAAGGAGGGAATACAGGGTTATGAAAGATAGCCCATAGTACAAGTTGATCCAGGGACTAGTCCGTCATTTTGGAGTCGGGAAGGAATCACCCCCCAACCCCCACCCCCCGGAGGCAAATTGGAGAGGCTTCAGATGGGTTTTTTGCATTTGTCTGGATCAAATAGCAGTTAGAATATGTTGAAAAGGTTGAACTTGATGGGCATGTCTTTTTTTTTTCAACCTAACTTACTATGCTATATGTTACAGTGTATGTACATAACAAAGATACAGCTCTATATTTGCACCTTACAGTGTCCTTTTATCAGGATTTATTAGCACCCAGTGTGAATGTTTGCATGTACAGCTCTGAGTTTCTGTACATACCACTGCTAACACAATACTGCCATCCATAGTCTTCATAGAGACAAAAGTGAGATATATTCTCTATTGAAGTTTCTGTAATTAGTCTGCCTGCTCATTACCTGCTTCTCCTGCTTTTAGATGTGTCTCATAAAGACATTACAATGTATACCCTGCAAGCAGCATGGTTCCTACGATGGGGCAGATTTTTCAAAGGTTAAAGGGAAAATTTGAATTAACACAGTTTTGTGTACATCAACTAAGCAATAGTCCAAATTTGATTTGTAAAAAAAATGTGAAAATTTGAATAATGAAATGTATTGTGTACTTTGACCATTCACCATCTAAAACCTGCCGAATTGCTGTTTTAGCCTATGGGGGACCTCAGTTGGTGGACTTTAAAAAACTTTGAATCAAATTCGAATACAATGTTACTTCTATTCATTACTTGGATTGAAAAAAGTTGAATCAAATTAGAATATGTTACTTTGATTTTTACAATTTGAACGAAAATGGCCTATACATCTAAAAGATGATTGATAAATTTAGGTTGGGCTTTTTTTATTCGAATTTCGAAGTTATGGGAGTTCAAAAAAACTCCAATATAATTTGCCCCTATGTCTCAGTCTGGCTGTATGGCTTCTGTTAAGGATACTTCAGAAAATGTCAAGAACCACAACTCACTGATGCACAATCTGGCACCACCTTGCCAGAACAAATTGTCAGATCCAAAATGAAGATCATACCTCCTATTAAATCCAAGGAGATATTTGAAGCTACCAAAGAGAAACTCTCAGATAATATTACTGAACTATGGAACAGAATGGTAGATTACATATGTGCAGTAAGTGAAGCTGCCCAGGAACTACTGCAGCTAGAGGGTCCTCTTAAATGCAGTATTATTTGTCTTTTTTAAAGAGCAGGATCAGCTTAGTACAAGAGACTAAGACAAAGGCTCAAGAATAAGCCACACATCAGGAAGGAAGGACTGCAGTTTAATACATTTCAAAAAAGTTTTTATTTCTACAAAAAAATTGTTTATCCCCTTTAAAACTTTAAAGTATACGCCATTCTTAAAGTCTACGCCATTCTCTATGACAAAAGAAAAACGTCACTAGCAACAACTCATACCCTTGGCACAAGTGCAGGCATTTTTGAAGTTGCTGGAAGAAGAGCAAACAGCTTTATGATAGCATTTCTCAACCTTTACCAGCACTGGTTGAATGCAACCATATACTGTCCAACAGAGAAGAAATTCCTACTCCCAAAGTTGCTCTTCACCACCCAGTAACGGAACTAAGAGGGGGCGGGTCCTGGTGCAGGCCGAACAGCCGGCCACCACCCCCCTCATCCATGACTAATTTCTCCGCAGGGTGCAATTTCTTGCGGGTGCAAGACTGCTGTGGGGGGCCCTGCAGGGGTGACCCTGGCCCAGTTGCACCCTCTGCTCTCCTGGGAGTAATGCCCCTGTCACCGCTCCTTTACTTAAGGAGCATAGCCAACTGCATACCAGTCTTTGCCAAGGAAAAAAGTATATCAGCATTTTTGTCAGAGATATCTTACGCCAGCAATGCAGTGGGTCTCATGATGCACCTTATGCCCAATGACTTGACCTAGGGTGGGCCATCTTAGGAAATGTCTGTAAAGATGGTAAAAAGAAGCACACTAATATTTCTTATTGGAATCAGGTTTTCACCATTACTGTGTGAAAGAAAGACTTTAAAGCACCTCAGATTAACAGCACATCACACAGAGTCACCAAGACCAAAACAAGCCTTAGAAAGGAAACCAGAAATGAGAGAACATTTCCTAGCCTTCATGCAAAAGGTGTTCAATAACAACCATTCTGAACCTGAACCACTATTAAAGGAAGGAGAAGAATATTGCTACCTCCCATCCTTTGGTGTCTACCACCCTTAAAATCCAGGTCACATTAAGGTAGTGTTTTTCAAGGATTAGGAAGGGGGCGCTGTGGATGCTGAAGAAGGAAAGGCGAGTCCTTAAGGCAGGGACTGACTGTGCCCACGGAACACAAAGGAAAAGGTAGGAACAGGTAGACGAGAGCTTAGTTGAACTGGAACAGTTGCATAGTGAAGCAGGATGGAGAGGGTGAAGGTCAGGACAGGAACAGACTGGATAGGACAGGACAATGAGGGTGTAGATCGGGGGCAGACTAAGAGGATGAGACAGGATGGTCAGGATACAGAAGGACACTGGAGCAGAAAGAGACTTGATAGCAGGGTAGCAGGAGAGGATTGGATAGCAGGAGAGTGAGAGGTATTGTACAAAGCAGAACAGCAAACAGAAATCAGGAACTGGCAAGCAAGGTCGGTACAAGGTAGAATAGGAAATGAGAACAGGCAAGGCAGGGGTCAGATCAAGGTCAAAGCTGGGAAAGTACAAAGTAGGGTAAAGCAAGGCAGGGAAGGACAAGGCAAGGCAATATAGAAGAAGGGAAACAGGGCTAGAGCAGGAACAACCTAACTATGGGCATTGCTGCAGTACTATGATGGTCACTAATGCTCCAGCAAGGAATGTTCTGAAGGCTGGTCTTAAATAGGGCAGAGTCAGTCCTGATTGGCTGACTGCAACCAATCAGGCTGCTGCTGGGCTGGGGCTGTAGAGGCCAGGTAACCTATAGTGAGAAACCCTGCAGACTGCTCACCTGGCCCAATGGTTAAGGCATTGAGCCAGAAACCCAAAGATTCCTGGATGGAATCCCAGCAGAACCTTGACAGTGTTTGACTCTAGTGCTCAATATGAATGTCTCTCATTGAATAATGTTTTCCTCACTGTGCCCAACTTGAACAACAACATTTTAGGGGCACTCATCTGTTTCAGTCAAGAACTTGTAATGATAAAGCTGATATTCAAGAGATGTTCCATAGTTTTATTGTCTGTAAGGATAGCAGGAACTACCTTTAGTTCCTATGGCATCATAATGACCATAAAGTTTGACTTACTTCAAACACTCTTCTCAAACAAGAGATTAACATGTTCCTGGTTCCTTCAGGACACCTGAATAGACTCTGTGGATGTCAGTGGAAGCACATCTTAGCATCTTTCTAATGTGCTTTTGAATGCTGGAAAAAGGCATTTTTTTCCTATTCTGCAGACCTCGAAAAAGTTGCCTCACCCACAAGAGATCTTGTTCATCAAAATAAGCAATGGAACTTCTTACAAGAACTACATCCACTGACAGCAGGGAGCTACAAAAGATCAAAGTAAAGATAACCAAAGGTGAAAGTATCTATGTTCTTACTGGACTGTATCTATGTAAAGCATGTAAAATGAGGGGAAACTTAAAAAGCAGGGGATGTAAAATTGAGGTTCTACTGTAGATCACATCTACTCCCCCACACTGTCCAGCATCTTACTCTCCTCATCATGAAAAGCAATTACATTTGCCTGACATGACCTATCCTTCATAAAGCCATCCTGACTGCTGTTCATAATGCCATTCACTAGGAAAATTTTTTGAATGTGATCCCTTAACAAGCCTTCAAATAATTTCCCCACTACAGATGTCAAATTTACTGGCCTATTATTGCCAGGCTGAGATTGTAATTCCTTTTTATATGTTTTTCGACAATCCATAGATACCAAATCAGATGAAGGTGAATCTGAGAATCAGAAATAAGGGCTGGTCTAAAACTGAACTAAGCTCTCATAGAAACCAGGGGGTGTGTGCCATCAGGCCCTGGAGCTTTGTTTACATTATTTTTTATTAAAGTTTTATGAAGCATATCCTGAGTCAGCCACTGACTAGATTGAGCTGAGCCATCAGTGCAGATATGAAGTGAGCCTGGAGAATCAGACTCCTCTATTGTATACACTGAAGAAAAGAACTGATTTAGCACATTTGCCTTTTCTGTATCTGTTTCAACCATACGGGTATCAATATTTAAATGAGCAACACTTCACCTGCATTTTTTTACTATTAAGATACTTAAAAACTTTTTGGGGTTAGTCTTAGCCTCCACAACAGTGCACTCTTCATTTCCTACCTTTGCCTTCCAGATTGCTGCTTTACAATATTTATATTCATTTAATGCAACATATGCTTAAATACCTTTCTCTTCTTTCCAATTAACTTCTTTACTGTATTATATATAGTATATATACTATATTAAAGGGGTAGTGCTGCTCTGCACTGATCAACCAAACTTTACTCAGGTGCCAAAAATAGCTTCAAAATAACAGAGCCCAATTATTATGTGAGCATAATATATAGACATATCCCCTTTGTAGAGCCAAACACTGTACAAGAATCCTGTGTAATCCATGTCTTGTGAGTTGTTCAGATCAAAATAGTAGTTCTCTACAGTATGTACACAGATGTTCTCATGTTATATGAGGTTTAGAATTAATTGGCAGCATAGAGTTAAATTATTGAATATTTCTGATAGCCTGGAAGCTTCACATTGTGAATTGTAAGAGTAGATGACACACAGCTTGTACCTTTATTTTCCTGCTGGTTAGGCAAATAAGAAATGGAAGCTTGTCTTTACGGATTTAATGGTACAGACTGAAGTGATATGAAAGAAAATGTATGATGGTGACTGGGAAAAATATATCTTATTACTCTTATTATAACTCTGTGACTCCAGTTACTCTTCAGATTCATACATTGTAGGGTTTACAGGATTTAGGCTATCCAGTGCAGAATATTTATTGTGATATTGGTTTCTTATGCATCCCTGCTAATTACTTTCAACTAAACAACTATAATTGTTGCTGACAAGGTAAATAAAAGGGAAAGTCTTTTTCAAGTTTGTCTGATCAGGTATCTTAGACAGTATATGAGGAATGTCTGAAACAGCACACTTTTAAATTGTAATATAATAAGTAGATATAAATTAAATGTGTTCTGTGCTTTACTTTATAGCTCTTTAGTATAATTATACCAAATTGATCTCTTTCATGTCAGGGGAAAAATTGGATGCCTTTGATGTCTACTAGTTTGCCTGTGAGGGAAAAATATGCATCTCCAGGCAAGGAAAGTTAACTTATTTGAGTCTTTTCCCTTCCAAAAGAATTATGATGAGCTTATTCTAAGTCATTGGGATCACAAGTTTACCTTTTGCTCTGAAAATAAATGCACATTTGGCAAATGACATC
Source organism: Xenopus borealis (assembly GCA_024363595.1). Taxonomy (NCBI): domain Eukaryota; kingdom Metazoa; phylum Chordata; class Amphibia; order Anura; family Pipidae; genus Xenopus; species Xenopus borealis. The sequence goes on from CM044446.1 coordinate 35,130,706, forward strand.
ATGCTGAAACTATCAATTTTTATCTATTAATGATAAACAAAACCTTGACTTGAGGTCATTAAATCTTCAGAGATTAGAAAGGCAATTAAAACCATCCCAATTCAGATAAAATCCCAGCAGAATTGTTTTAAACAGTCTAGAACTCAGCAAATTACTTATTTTATCTTAGAGAACATTTCCATACAGAACCATGAAAGGAGAAGGTAAGCTCTATGTGAAGCAAGACATTGTAATTCTGCTAGGTGCTAGCTCTCTTGTTTATTATAGATTAACAGAGTGTAAATATTTCTTGACAATGTGAAAAAAAATTAGGGATGCACCGAATCCAGGATTCGGTTCGGGAAAAAATTAACACATCATTACCTAACCCAGAGCATAATAATTGTGAATCAGTGAAGCTGTTAGGTTTATCTAATGAGGAACCCAGCTGTGAGCGTCAGGCAGAAGAGCGGAGCTCTGCAGGAGTCAGGCAGTAGAGTGGGAGATGCGGGTGTCAGGCAGGAGAGTGGGTGGAAACTCCAGCCACATGCAATGTACCGTGACTGAGAGAGGGAGAGAGCCGCTTCAGGTACTGCACGGTAATTGGTGCTAGCGAAAGGAGCCGACTATCGGACTTGGAGCCGAATGTTCCCGGGGTCTAGAACAACTGAAAAACAACTCCCTGCGGTCAAATAACACACCGGACTGAGGTATGAATGCGCAACTGCTTAGGTAGCGAAAGTACCCCCTTAACCGTGTGGAAATAGCAATTGTACTATCAACTGGCTCATCTGTGTGTATCCCTTAAGTAACCTCCCACAGCCGCTGATTGGCCCGCGGTCTGTCTCACTTAACTCCTGCTTTACTGGACCGAATTCGTAACAGAAGCTAGCTCCTAAATATTTTACTGACATCATATCCTGTTTTACAAACAATACATCCTATATAGGCATCAAAACGCTGAAATGTTTTCATATTTAGAGTGGATTGCTTAGTATAAGTTGTCAATGTCAAATATATTTTCCTTATTTCTTTTTCAAACCTCATGCATTGTTCATGTACACTTAACACATGCTGATGACTGCTATCATCCCATAACTAATTATTGATGCTATGTTCAAATGAATCAAAATAAATATCAACTGTTGATTGTTTGTGCTTCATAAAAGTCATGAACATATGTATAAATTTTGTCCATGCACTAATGCACTCATAAATTGGAACCCCTGTGTTGGAATTTGCTATAGTTTATCAGTGTTGTCAAATCATGCTTTGTTTCCACATATCACTTTGTTCTTACTGCAGAGTGTATTAAATGTTTTTGTTTTGTTCTAAACATATTTTTTAATTACCTCAGAATTTATAACACTATCCAAAAATATTTCTTATATATATGTACAGTATCATCAAATTTTTAATTATAATAAAAGCTTTTTTAACATCAACATGATTTATTGCATCATATTTTTTGTAACTTTTTCAACTGAAAATATTTTTGGTTTATAAAAGATAAAATTATTTAGAAAGAGAAACATTTTTTTGTTTTTTCTGCAGTCTCTCCATCCTTTTTTAAAGATTTGGAGCTCTTTCCACATTTCACTGAAGGTGGGACCCTCTGGTCTGGCTTCCTGGCTAGACTCTGTTATGACCTCCTTCCTAGCCTCCTCTCTCGGCACCTGGCCTTAATCCTTCAGACTTTCTTCATCTTGACTTGGTATAATTATTTTTACGAAACATAGATATTGCCTTTTATTCAGCTCTATTCCCATCTAATGTGTGGAGTTTGCTTTGGGCATGACCAAATACAGTTAAAGAGAGTAATGCAAAAACAACCTGCAATGAAAAGTTGAATATTATCAATTACCTTCATAGGTAGGGCCTAGGGATGTCGCGGACTGTTCGCCGGCGAACTTGTTCGCGCGAACATCGGCTGTTCGCGCTCGCCAAATGTTCGCGAACGTCGCGCGACGTTCGCCAATTTGGGTTCACCTTAGCTGGCGCTTTTTTTTTTCCATTTCTCCCCCAGACCAGCAGATACATGGCAGCCAATCAGGAAGCTCTCCCTCCTGGACCACCCCCACACCCCCTGGACCACTCCCCTTCCATATATAAACTGAAGCCCTGCAGCGTTTTTTCATTCTGCCTGTGTGTGCTTGGAAGAGCTAGTGTAGGGAGAGAGCTGTTAGTGATTTGAGGGACAGTTGATAGTAAGTTTGCTGGCTAGTAATCTACTGTTCTTCAAACAACTGCCATCTAGCTGTGTGAGCTTGTTCACATTCTGTCTAAATATCAATAATAATACCGTCTCCAGAAACACCATCCTGAGTGACGTTTTTCAAGCAGCAATAATATTTTCCGTAATCCGTATCCACTGCTGTAGTAGTGTATACGTTGACCTTGTAGGCGCCCAGTCTTTAACCAAGTGCCACGTAGCTGTGTGAGCTTTTTCACATTCCGTGTCCAGAAACATCACCTGAGTGACGTAGTGTGATTTCTGCCCTTTACAGCACAAAACGCAGCGCTGTGTCAACAATGTATTTTTTAGAAACATTTTTGCCCTTGATCCCCCTCTGGCATGCCACTGTCCAGGTCGTTGCACCCTTTAAACAACTTTAAAATCATTTTTCTGGCCAGAAATGTCTTTTCTAGCTTTTAAAATTCGCCTTCCCATTGAAGTCTATGGGGTTCGCGAAGTTCGCGAACATGTTCGCGAACATTTTTTCCGACGTTCGCTACATCCCTAGTAGGGCCCATTGTGGGTGGCTCCATCAAGTCATCCACCCATAATTCTATAAAAAATACTTGTAAGACCTGAGACCTGGTGGGATGAAACATGTGCCTGGACTGTGAATTTAAATGGTTACACCTTTTTAGGAGGGACAGAGAGATTAAAAATGGTGGAGGAGTGTGTTTGTATGTAAAGCCTGAATTAAAGCCATGCACTAAAGAAAAACCTTTGCTGGCACTGGTGAGGGTGTAGAATCCCTCTGGGTATAGATTTTGACTGTGCAAAAGGTTACAGAGAGAATTATCATTGGTGTGTGCTATAAACCACCTTGTATAAGTGATGAGTAAGAAGCCCAGCTACTCTTGCAGATACAAGCGGCTTCACAGCTGGGTCAAGAGGTTGCTATATGTGACTTCAATTATCCATACATTGACTGGGGTAATGGGGTTGCCAAAATAGAAAAATCTAGTCGGTTTTTAAATATGCTGAATGACAACTTTTTATTCCAGCTCGTTCAAGAACCTACTAGGAATAACTCTCTTTTGGACCTTGTTAAAACTAATAAAACTGAGCTCATCTCTAGCATTTGTGTGGGTAAGCATTTAGGGAATAGTGATCATAACATGGTCTCCTTAGAGATTATGTTGTAGAAGCAATTCTATAAGGGAGTAACTAAAACACAACATTTCAGACATGCAAACTTTGATAGAGTAAGGGTATCTATGCAACATATTAAGTGGCAAATGTTTTTCACATGGTTAAACACAGAACAAAAATGGGAAGTATTTAAAATGCTGCTTAATAAATATACGTCAGTATATTCCCCTTGTAAGCAAAGAGCGCTGTTGCAAAGCAAAACCTTTTTAGTTCAATATAAGTGTTGTAGTGAGGTTGGTAACAAAAGGTGTGCTTTTAAGGCTTTCAAGTTACTGTAGGTGGGACAGCCAAATAATTTATAAGTTACAAGTAGGCCAATTAATCATGCACAAAAGAAATGAATTCAAAAATATTTTTTAAATTTAACAGTAAAAGAAATGAAGCAGGAATGGGTGGGACCTTAAATATTAGAGGGGGGTCAATTGGTTTATTAAAACAAAGAAAAGTCCATATTCTGAACTCATATTTTTCATCGGTCTGCACAAATGAAGAACCAGTTAATGAAGGTTTCCTTCTTAATAGTCCCAACTCTAGTAAAACAACTAATGATATATGGTTCACACAGGAGGAAATGCAAGAGACTAGAAAAAGTACTTAGCAAGCTTAGCTCTGTGATTACCAAACCTATTTACTTCATTTTGCAGGATTCATTGAGGTCGGTCATCGTGCCAAGAGACTGGTGAATTGTTAATTTTCTAATTGTACCAGTGTTGTTAGTGGAGTACCACTTTCCTTAAATGAGAAGGTTTTAGAGGTTTCTGTAGATAAGTTGTCTAATTCTGGGCAGTGTCATTCTGTGGCCACTAAAGCAAATAAAGTTCTGTCTTGCATAAAAAGGGCATTAACTCAAGAGATTTCTAGGTCTCTGGTAAGGCCTCACCTGGAATATGCAGTGCAGTTTTGAATGCCAGTCCTTCAGAGCAATATAAATGAGCTGGAAAGAGTGCAGAGATATGCAACTAAACTGGTTAGAGGGACGGAAGACAAATTATGAGGGTAGACTGTCAAGGTTGTTCTCTGGAAAAAAAGAGCTTGGCAACACGAACAATTCAAAGGCAAAATGCACTAGCGTTCAGGGCTTCCGCTCAGTTTAATTTGCATACGGCTGGAAATTTAAAGTTGAATGGACGTCTTTATTTTACCTATATGTTGTAGTAAATACATTACATTTCCACTGTTAGTTACACATGTCCAGGGAACCTTAATAAAGTCAATAGAGTTGTTATAATGCCCTACACATGTGCCCACTGCATAGTTAATGTCCCATATGTTAAAACATGTATGGTGTAAACCGGTTACCCCCCCAAAAAATATAGGACTTTTGCAGGCAATCACTCTGAAAAAAGGAAAAGACACCAGCATTTTTTGAACTTTGATGCTTTTTTCACTCACAGAATATGATGTAAGTAACTGGAGAATGAGGAAGTTCTATGCACTCCATTGCATAGGCAAATCTGGTGAAAGAGGTAACATTCAGCAAAATCCATATTTAAGTGAATTTGTGGAGTGTTAATGACTGCTAGCGTCTGTCTTACGCTAGCAAATTGGCGCATGCGCCCGTAAATTGGCGATATCCCTGCGTGGGGTAACGCTAGTGAACTGACACTAGCATTAGCCACTTCCCCCTTTAGAAAATTTGCCCCCAAAGTCTAGCAACATATGTGTGAAACAATATTGACATAAAAGATAAGTAAACCTTTTCCAATTTCTGAGCTATTTAAGTTTTAATGATCTAATATTATGTAATAATTATGGTCAGTTCCTTGTCACTGTACAGTAAAAGAGTTTTACCTGCAGAAGGAAAACAGGAATATAAATAAAAACGAAAACTGAAAAACATAATGCCTTCAATTTCACATTTGTTTTTTTATGGTTTACTTATTCTTTAAAGGAGACTTATATCTATTAGCAGTACTTTCCACTAGATACTCTCTTCCCGGTTTCATATTGGTTGCCATTAAATAATATTTTCTAAGTCTTAACTACTAACTACAGAGTAGTGTAGTGCTGTGTAAAACAGTGACAAGCGAACGTTGTATAGTAGTCCCAGTGAGAAATCTCTTGCATTTGTAATTGAACTTGACGTCTACTATTTATAGAGTAAGTTTTAGGGAAGTTAAATGTCCAACATAAAGAATTATTGTCTAAATCAACATTTTCTGAGTGAAGCTTCATCGTCCAACAAACACTACCATGCCAATACCTTTTGACATGTTGTAGCCAAAAGCCAGTGCTGCTTCAAAATAGCATTTGGAGGACAGTGATTTTTGTCTTTTCTGCCCCAATCACATAAAACGTCTGTCCTGTAATTATGCCAGGAGATTTTGGAATATATTAAGCTACAGAAAATAAATTGTGTTTTACTACTAGCACTGTATTTCTCCAGTTAATTGAAAGTCTAGGTTTGTACATCTGTCCAGAAAGACTAATCCTCCAATTTTTAGATTTTTTATTTTCTCTCTTGTCAAAAGCTTATTTATGAATTGTGGTGCAAGCATTTTACACTTGTAATAAACCATTTCAGAAGAACAGACAAAAGTCACACAACAAGCTTTTATTCTGTTACTTTTTTCAAAATCCTTCTGCTTGTATTTCTAAATTTTATAGCAAGCACATTGCTACATTTTAATCAACGTCTGGTGTCAAGAGACATAGCAAACAAGGGAAAGTTGTGCTCACCACTAATTTTTAAAAACCAATAGGCGGGGGTGCAATGAGGCTGTGACCACAAAATACATATAGAGAAATACAAGAGGTCCTCTGCACTCAACCCATTATCAATATATTTGACATTGAGACATTTTGTGCATACAGCTACTAAAAAATGCCTTACCCTTTAAACAACAGCGATTGTTTGTCCATATATTGCAATATATTTGAGGTGGCCAACTACGTCAAAGTCATCCCATATCTGGCCAGTCCTACTCTCAAATTGCATCTGATTCATTAAGAATTCTATTACTTCATTATACATTTTACAAAGGGACCAAGGGGCAAATTCATTATTGCGTGAACCGTCTAATGCTAGCGCTAATTAACGCGAATTAACGCTAGCGAAGTAGATAGACGAGCATCTTCGCACCCTTACGCCAGGCGAAGTTGCGCTCTGACGAAGGATCGTAAATTCGCAAATTCACTAAGATGAACATTTTCCTCAACGTTAGCATTTACGCTAGACATTACTTTGCCTGGTCAGAGGAGGCAAAGTTCAATATAATAGGAGGTTGAAAAAAATGCTGGCGTGTTTTAGCATAGGAGGGTGATAGTCTGAAAAAGATTGATATTTTTTGGGGGGGGTTACCTTCCTTCTCCCCTACATTTCCTAATATATGGCAACACAACTATACAGGGGGCACATGTAGGGCAATAGGACAACTTTATTTAATTTATTAAAGGTTTCCTGGGCTTGTGTAGTGGAATGTAGTGGCTGTAACATATACTTCTATTATAACTTAAAGTTCCCTGCCGTATGCAAATTAGGCTTGGCTATCGTAACAGCGCTCTGCCTAGCAAAGTAACACTAGCGCAACTAAGCTACCATTTGCCGACCTGATCGTAAATTCATACTTTAGTGAATTTGCGTAGCACTGGCGAAAATTCGCCTGGCGAAGTGCTGCGGACGCTAGCGAAGCTAACGCTAGTGAATTTTCTGAACTTAGTGAATTTGCCCCCAAGTTTTACCTGCAACTTACTTGCTGCTTTCAAAGTAAAACTCCCACACTTGGTTGCCCTTTAATTAGACACCAGTGGGATCACCTGACTATAGTTGGGAGGGGTAGGAGCTACAAAAACTCGTATATGAACTATAACAAACAAGGGAAAGTTGGTGTCTAATAAAAGGGCAACCAAGTGTGGGAGTTTTACTTTGAAAGCAGAAAGTAAGTTGCAGGTAAAACTTGGTCCCTTTGTAAAATGTATAATGAAGTAATAGAATTCTAAATTAATCAGATGCAATTTGAGAGTAGGACTGGCCAGATATGGGATGACTTTGACGTAGTTGGCCAGCTTAAATATATTGCAATATATGGACACACAATCCCTGTTGTTTAAGGGCTCATCCAGATGCGAGGATTTGGGGAGATTTGACACTAGGCGACTAAGTGCCTCTTTTTTGGGGCGACAAATCTCCCTGAATGGCTTCCTGGTATCTCGCACCTGCTAGCGCTAAAGTTGACTGCGCCTATTCACACGCGGCAACGCATTTTTCAAATTCGCTCAAAATTGCCTCGCGAAGCAATTTTCCTAGACAACCTTGGGAAATTGTTGTACCTTTAAAGGGATACTGTCATGATTTTTATGGCTTAATTTGTATTTCTAAATTGCATTGTTTACATTGCAAATACGTCACTTTACCTTTTAAAATGTTATCTTTGAACCAAAAAAATATTATTTTTTTAGCTGTAACATTGGTATGGAGACAGCCATCTCAATACTTTCTGCCTGATTCTGAGCTTAGAGAAGGAACCAGCACTAATGATAAGTAAATATTTTCATCAGGTTCAACTCTGAGAAAAGTATTTCCATAGAATCTAATGGATGAAAATGCTTCACGTCCAAAAAAAAATTGTTGCGCATCAAAAAATATTTTTTGTTGTTAAAAGACTTTTTTGAAGTTTGTGGTGTTTTTGGCACAAATCTAGCAACAGGCATACATGGTTTGGACACAGCTTTGTTCTGCTGTTGAGGGTGTTATCTTGCTACAGTCAATTTCTTTCAGTTTCAATTTCCTCTGTCATATGTATACATGTGAACAGTGAAGTGACATCATATGATACCATTGTTTTTTGTGCCTCTAGTGTAATAGTGAATCTGTGCAGTTTTGCTTTGCCAGAAAATTTGCAAATTTATTGTGAAACTTGGGAAATGGTGAAAAATTTGTGAAACACTTTGAAGTCAGAAGGCGTCAAACTAATTTTGAGGTGAGCACCACTAATTGGTCCATATGCAATGGGTATCTGAATAATTTTGGCGTGTGTCAATTTTGAAGCGTGACAATTCAAACGCTCAATATTTTTTGCAGGCGAATTCTCACCACAGTTTCCTTAATTATTTCTTGGGGCAAAATGCAGAACTTCAATGTGAATTAGTGTCTGGTGAATTTATTCGCCCATCACTGGCAATGACATGAATCTTACAAACTCTTTGATATTTTGGATGTGATGCACTGTTTTGCCTGAGGGGGCTCCATCTTTGTGTATCTCAGGGAGTCTGAATGAGCATGGTGTGGCTTCTCTGGGGTACAGGCTGTGGTAATCTATCACCTTTTTCTTGTAATGGTTGGTTGGATCTTTCCTTCAGGATTCATATGTATTGCTAGTGTGGTTATCTTGCAGTGATAGTTGTGTTGGAAGCATAGTGATGTTTGGGTCCTTACTAAGAGAACTGAGAGTTCTCCTTTGTCCTCTCTTGTGTAGTAAGGATAGAGGGAGGTGTTCTGGCACTTGACAAAGCAGCTGACACTTTTAGTCAGAGTTCCACTTCCTTATTTTGTTTTTGATTATTATTGATGGCAGATTCTGTGGCTGTGATGAGTTCAGCTACTGGCAGCCACTTGTTAACACAACATTTTACAGCTGAGTAAGTTCCCTTTCTGATTTCTTAACCTTCATGTCTTTGGTATTCTTGCTTTCTCATCTTTCTGCCTCCAGGTTAGTTTGTCTGTCCTTTTCAAACTGCTGCTTCATGACAGTAAGGTGGTTACATTTCTTATTTGTCTCTTCTTACTCTTAATGTGTTAATGGACCATCTGTGCATTTTCAAAAAAAGCAATCAGCCTTTCCAGAGTTATCTCGGGTAGTTGTTTTGCCAGACTTTGTTTCAGATGTTCAATTTTCTGCTTCAGGTCCTTAATGGTAAATTTTGAAACCAGGTGCAGGCTACAAAGGGTTAGTCCCTGATGGCAGCATGTAGCATAGATGGTTTTGATAGTCTGACAGATTTCTTGCTGTTCTTTCATATTCCCAAACCAGTTTTAGAGTATTCTCTCCAAAATGAATAGCAATATGGCTATAAAGATTTTCATTCATCCAGGTCATGGTAGTAAAGATGAAGCCACTTTGGATTGTACATTTGACACAGAAAAACTTAACTCATCTATCCCATTTATCCCACTTAGCACAGAATATTGTGTCACAACATCCCATCCAATTAAAGAGTTCACCATTGAAAACAATGGTGCTTTGGTATGCTAATGAAAAGGTTAAATGCATTAAATGAGTTAAGATAACTTTAGATAACACAGTTTATTCAATTAGCCCTGAGTCACAACGCATTTAACTCACCAATCCCAGTGGCTGCATCTGTATGTCTAATATAATTAGTTCTGCACAGCAAGTCCAGTTGTTTTAGAATTACTAGATATACAGTACGATGACATGGATGAATGAAAATTTCCATAGTCTCGTTTTAGATGCCGGCATCCATTTTTTTCCAAAATGAAACGTGATAGAGTTTTCTGAATTTTTTGCCGTTTGCGAAAAATTGAACAAAGCAAAATGCCCCAAATTCTCCCATTACTAATTGTGAGTAGGTTGTTCATTACTCTTTTTAATGCTTGTTAGTAGACTGAAGCCCTTTATGATTCTTACAGATGTTCACAAATCTTGCTGACCACTGGAGACCAATTATATATTAGTTCATCGTAGTGTCACTTTTCACTTTTTTCTTTAATTTAACCTTAACACTGAATAATGCATATTTTGCATTATTAATTATTATTATTAGTAGTAAAAATTAGTGCATTTTAACACAAGTACTTTTAATGAAAGTGATTTTACATGTAAATCATTGTCAGTGAAAAATGATAGGTGCACATTGTGCTCGTAGACCAAAATGAGCCCTCTTGTATTGCTTTTTACCATGCAGAGTAACATCAGATAATGTGGGAAGAGGCTTCCTTTGACCTGCTCAGTAGTGATGGGTGAATAAATTCACCGGTGAAAAATCAGCCGCAACAAAAAAAAAAATTACACTCCTCAGAATAGTAGCAAGCATAAAATTGTCAGTCATCAAAATTATTTTGGCTCCCATTGACTTTAATGCATATGGACAAAATATTTGCGTGTATAAAAATTGTCACTACCGCAAAATTGTCATGCGTCAAAATTATTTTGACTCCCATTTGACTTCAATGCATTTCGGAAATTTTTCACTGTTTCGCAAATTTCACAAATTTCACAGCCCAGATTTAAAACATAGCAACATAGGGTTAAAACATAAAAGCCTCAGACCTTATTACTCTCAGACCTTATTACTCTCTTCCCCATGTGTAAGTTTGAGTATTTATTGAGTGGTTTGTTTGTTTTTTTGTTTGGCAATAAAATAATAATGAACATTAGGGACCTATAGGATCACTATGGCTCCTATATAGTTAAATCCCTACCCTTCTGTAGTCATTTGCTACTGGGTATAAATCCCTGTAGCATTTCACTTGTTATTGGCCAGGATTGTAATGACCACTTCCTGCCACACGTTCATATAGTGTGTGGAAGGGAGTGGCCTCTTCCTCTTTGGCTGCTGGTGTCCTTAGCATCTGTTTGTTCCACTGAGCCTGGGACCCCAAGACCCCAGTAAAGCCATTGCCCTAAAGGGACCTGTACCTTTGGTGACTAAGTTGGGGACCAGGCAACACTGTGAACGAGGTTAGCTATCATAGGGCAGATCTTTAATAGACTCTCTAGAAGTGTGAGATAGACAGCTTTATATAGCATAAGCAGCTGTGTGCTCCATCAAGGATGTTTGCCTTTAGTGCAGGGACTCAGTGGATAGGATGTTAGGCTTTAGAATGTGTCTCCCTAACTACTTCACTGGTGATCCTGATCACCACAAAGATATATCGGTCTTCTGGGAATTGATGTACACTTGATTACTATGCCTTATGGGAGTGACAGTCTGCATTGTGCTGTATCATCCTCTGCTACCCTTCTCTGTGATATGCTACACCTGCCTCATTCATACGTGAGTAAACCTGTGGACATTTGTCTCTGACATAATTATCATCTGTTCTGTTTCACCATAAGAACCTCCTGGTGTCCAATCAATCATTTATTGCTATGAAAGGGGGGATTGGGGGAGCACTCCTAGGGCTAAGTAACTAACTAGCTGCTTTTAAAAGAGAGAGAGAGAGATTGGGCAAACCAATGCCCAGTTTTTAAAAAAATGTAAAAAATAAATAAATAAAATAGTAAAGGCAAAGTAAAATTGAATGTATAAGTGAGTATAAATGAACATTTAAAAAAGTGTACGTGTGTGGTTATAGATAAGAGTAAGGGTGAAAATATAAGTGTAAGCAAAAAGAAGAAAACAGAAGCTAAATTAAGTGGAGTAATGGGTGTAGTAAGTGTAATAAATGCAGAAGTGTTGCTTAGTGCAATTAAAAACATACAGTAGGGCCACCATTATTTGAACGGGGTAGGTATGGGGTGCTACAAACCACATGAAGCTCAGAGAGGCATTAGATATTTTATACTATGACCAGAGGTAAACAAGTTAGGGACCACTGTGTGGGGTTTACCTTGATGTGTTATGGTGGCTTATCAACTATGATCATAACTTTGTAACTAAATACTTCTGTCTTTGTTAAACTATGCATTTGCTTATAAACTGAATTACTTATGAGACTATATACTTTAATACATTTTTACTTAGCCCTAGGAGTGCTCCGACAACCCCCCTTTTTTGTATTTGTAGTTCCACTACACCCTAAAGGAGAGCTTCCACTTAGCGAAGGCCCTGACCCTGTTGTGAAAGTTGCAGTTTAACCCATGCTCATAACCATTGGCTGGACACTTAAGTATTTGTGCTTTGCCTAGCCCAAAAAAGCATTACATAACCTACCAAGGGGTTAAGGAAAGGGTTAGGTTCGGGTCATAGATGTGAGGGTGCAGGTTTACATTAGGAGTTTACAGCCTGGAAGCAGATCCAGATCTGGTGTGACCCCACTCTTCTATTCAAACGGTGTGTTTTGTAGTGTGTAAGATGTTTGGATCTTTCTCCTGATGAGTTATTGGGGTTGGATGATTGGGGGAATGCATGTCAGAGTGGGAAGGGGGCTAGTATCCTCTTGAATAAGTAAGTTCAGTACTCCTTTAGTAAGTGACCTGGTAGGCGACTGGAGTGAGGACTTTAGTGCAAATTGCTGGCTGGCATGGCAGGTCAGCCTGGTGGCAGATGGTAGTTCACCCCAGTTGCCAACCATTCCTGGGGTGCTAGTTATATGTCAGTCTATACTTTTTCAGTTACTTGATTTCTTGTTAAAAAACTGTGACCTTTCACATACATCTTGGATTGTTTGTGTGTTTTCAAGGGTTATGAAAATGGAAGGTGGTTTATTGAACAGAGATCTAAATGTTTGGGTGCCTGGGCATTATAAATTGTCACTGAAAAAGGTATACATTTAGTTTGAACTGTTCTGTATAGTTAGTTATAAATTTATTGATTTCACACCTATTTGTATGGCTACACCATCTGACTTGTTAAGTGTATGCATTTTTGTTTTGCTTCCCTTTGTTTTTTGTAGATAAAAAAACATTTTCAGAATTGTAAAGATCGGTTATTGTTACTCCATTGAATTTAAACAGCTAGAGCTATAATCTAAGAGCAATTTGTTGCTTGGAAGAAGAAACATTTTCTACAGTAATTGCCTCATCCTAAGATAATTTGATTTGAGATACCAAAAAGAACCCTTGAAATAACATCATTCGTCCTGTGATCAGAAATTGTTTTGATGATATCCTCCTCTTTTTGTTTTATTTTTCTTGCTTTTGAAAGATAAGAAATTAAATTAACTCTTAGTTTTATCTACCCTAGGGGAGTTAAACATATCTTTCTTGATTTTCTACTTATCAGACAGGGAAGTTAGTACATGCTGTTTCATCTAGTGTATGTGCCTGCTTTCCTAAGTTTTCCTTTATTGGAGATCTTGTACATCTCGTTTGCTTTTTTGCATTGAACAACCATGTAAAATGTTGTACATTTGCTATATAAATGTAGTTCTTGTACACTTTGTTAGGAATCTGTGTCCTGTTGATACAGTGGTGTCTTCCATTCATGTGAATAGCAAATCATGTAGTTAGCCACTATTATTAAATTATGTCTCTTTTGTTTGAACAACTAGTATTAAATATTTTGGATATTATTAGCATTTATTGACCAGAAACACCATCTGAAAAGAGAAGCTTAGCAACTAATAATTGCTACAATTAATTATGTATATAAGTGCAATAAAAGAAGAACATTCCTCCATGTTCCTCTTGTGTGTCCTTTGCTCCTTTGTTTTACTGTTTCCCTGTAAATAATTTTTCCCAATAAATATTTCTTGCCCTAACTAGTATATGTAATGTCAGCATGTAGTAGAACCTAAAATCTGCATCATGATAAATTTCCCTTTGTATTTTATTTGAACCTGTACTGTAGGTGGAGTATATGGCTAAAGATAACAAGAAGAATATCCTGTTGCTCACTGATCAATTCTGTAACACTCACTTGCTAGCTAACATGACTTGCTCACCATCAGTTCATTGTCAGGTAGATTAGCAGCAAGGAAGCAGGGATCTCTAATACTGAAGAGGAAGCAGGCCTGTCGATCCCAAGGCCCTCTAACAACCATAGATGCTGTTTCGACTATAGTTATGCTATTGCCACTAATACACCTATATTATTATATAAAATTATTTTTAAAAAACTGTTTATTTGTTGTTTGTTTAATAAATAATCTGTTAGGCAGTTCATCTTATTGCTCATGCTCAAACAGGGGGAGCAGTAGATGACAAACAGAGGCTAAAGCACCCATATAGAAGCAGTTTTCTTGCACTTTTTGTGTTAGAGGAGCTGCATTTGACTGTAATACCATCCAAGATTGACCCCATCAGTTTCTGTTTCCAATGCTTCCTTGGCAATTTTTTGAGTTGGTCTTAGAAACTTTATCTATCTACAGTAGAACCCCCATTTTACATCCCCTGATTTTAAGTTTCCCCTCATTTTACATTGTTGTTTTGTGGCCCTACCTATATATTATGCATAATACATTTCCCTGATTTTAAGTTTTCCCTAATTTTACACCATTTTTTTCTGGTCCCCTGAAAAACGTAAAATGGGGGTTCTACTTTATGTATAACAATTGGCTTTTTCTATTAGCAGTGTATTAGCTTTTGCCTAGGTCTTGCAGAATGACATAACATTAGGTATGTACAGTACGTAAGAACTGATGGTCTATCCAGGAAATGTTTCTTATTTGCTTGAGGATTGCAGGGCAATCACAGTCATTCTCTTCCTTTATAACACTTTCACAAATACCGTTTCACTAATGAAAACATTTTGAATGCATATTTGTGATGGTTAAAATGTAACTTAAAGGGCACCTGTTGATCCAAAATATTATCCCCAACAAAAAGTGCAGGCCATAGAGCTCATATTTTTTTTAATTGCCCCCAGTTTGTGATAAGACACTCGCACAAGGAGGGAGCTTCCGGTGCAAGTAGCCATGTCATCAATAGTGAAAATAATGTGCTTCTGATGTCAAACAAATGTACATAATAGGCAAGTCACATAGTTACATAGTTACATAGTTAAATTGGGTTGAAAAAAGACCATCAAGTTCAACC
>CM044446.1:35148689-35170530 GCA_024363595.1 Xenopus borealis
AACTTTGTGCATTTGCCAGCATACAGCGGAGGTTACTACTTTACTTTTTAAATGTGCATTCACTCATTATGTTCATGTGTGTGCTCCAACATGGCTGCTCATACCAGGATCTGTTTGCCTCAATCTCTATAAGCCTGCATCTTTGGTTGAAAAATGTTTTTTGACAACAGGTGTCCTTAAAAGTACAGATTTATGAAAATGGGAAATTGGAGCCCACCACTTATCTTATCTGAACTTCTGAAACATTTCTCTGCTATGTTCATGATAATGAACATAGAAGCAAAATCATCAATGTTTTAAAATATTTTGTGTTTTTGGTACTGTCTATTCTCATGCATTACTAATATATGTTGCTAATGCATTATTAAACAAACACATTAATCTATCTAAGCATAAAGAGCATAAATATAGTAATGGATATACCAATGAGGGGGTTTATTATAATACAAAAATACAATAACTAAACAATTACAAACTAATTATCCAACATTAATATTTAATTTAACAAATGTATATTTTATTTTAGTAACCACAGTGAGAAAAATAGTAATGCCTCATAAATTTGCTCTTATAAATTACATATTTTAATTGTCACCTATGAATTGCTTTCATGCACAATAGCCTCCATACAGACATTTAAAATTTAACTGTGAAAAACTAAGCATAACTTAACTATATAAAAGCAAAGCTTCTGTGTTTTATTGATTTCCAAGAAAAAATATACTTTCACATTTATTCTTGCATTCTGTAGCTTGCTCTACCAATCCTACAGAGGTTGCTCTATGGGGGTGTAACTTTGACTATGAAAAAAAATGATAAATATTAGTAAAAATGCATCAGTTAAAAGTAACCACAAGTTAAAGCTTTTTCCATAGAGTTCAAGACTGTTATAAGTTGAGTCCTGAAGGAACCAATTTTTTAAACCCCAACTTCACCTAACCCACAAGCTACCTGACAACCATTAAACATGTAATGCTGTCACTGCAAACCAGAAGTGATATTGTCTGAAGTGGGTAGAGCATAAAGACATTTAAAAAAATGTTTAATAAAAGAATAAAGATGTCTATAAATAAGACCTGCAACCAGACTGAAAATATTTCACTACTTTCTTCTAAAATCCTTAAGGAAAACTATAGATGAATAGTAGAGTAGTAGGCATAGGTAATTGAATTCCTAAATCCTTAAGGAAAACAATAGATGAATGGTAGAGTAGTAGGAATAGGTACTCAAATTAATTCTGTGGAAACCAGTATTTACTCTTCATTCAAATGAAGCCACTTTAGTTTGTGTGTTTGACACAGAATAACTAAACCCAGATATCCCATTTATCCAACTTAAAGGGGTGGTTCACCTTCAAGTTAACTTTTAGTATAGGGTAGGAGGGCCAATTCTAAGAAACTTTTCAATTGGTCTTTATTATTTATTTTTCATAGTTTTTTAATGATTTGCATTTTTCTTCTGTTTCTTTGCAGCTTTAAAATTGGGGTCACTGACACATCTAAAAACAAATGCTCTGTAAGGCTACATATGTATTGTTATTGCCACTTTTTATTACTTATCATTCTATTCAGTCCCTCTCCTATTCATATTCCAGTCTCTTATTCAAAAAAATGCTGGGTTACTTGGGTAATTTGTACCCTAGAAGCCAAATTGCTGATGCTGCAAACTAGAGAGCTGCTGAATACAAAGCTAAATAACTATAAAACCACAAACAATAAAAAATGAAAACCGATTGCAAATTGTCTCAGAATATCACTCTCTACATCATACTAAAAGTTAACTCAAAGATGCACAACCCCTTTAACACAGAAAATTGTGTCACAGCCTCACATCTAATTAAAGTGTTCACCATTGTGAACAATGGTGCTTTGTTATGCTAATGGAAAGGATAAATGCATTAAATGAGTTAAAATGACTTTTCTTCCGTTAATCCGGAGTCATGACACATTTAACCCAGAAATACAAGTAGCAGATCTCTCTTTAATTGTAGAGAGTCAATAGAAGTACAGCCTGTCCTACATCTTCTGTAGGGTAACCCAAATGATGAATTAAAGCCATACACTCCTGAATTAAAGCCACACACCAAATAAATATCCATTGATGCGGAGGGGGTGGAATCTCTATGGGTAGATATTTCAACTGGACAAAAGGTTACAATGAAAATTGGTGTATGCTACAAACCACATTGCATAAGTGACGAGACTGAAGATGGAATTAGACACAGGGTCTACTGTTTCAATAACACTTCCAGAATATAAAAAGTTGTTTAAAGACACAAAACTGCTACTGAAAACATACACTAGACAGAAGATAGTTCCCCTCAGTTTTAAATGCTGAGGTAGAGTACAATAATTTTAAATGCCTGCTGGACTTAAATGTGGTGAAAACAGGGGTTCCTGCATACTGGGGCTGAGAGTTTTTAAACAAAATACCCATTGACTGGAAATCCATTAAAATGCTTCATTCAGTGTCTGCTGATAACTCCAAACCAGTGGGACAACATTTAAAGGCCATTTTATCTCAGGCTTCAGAAGTATTTAAAGAAGGCGTGGGTACTTTAAAACACATCAAGGCTCATATATGCGAGTAGTGATGGGCCACTCTATCCCGTTTCAGTTCAATTAGAATATGGGGAGATTCCATTAACCCAGTTCTACAGTCTGATAAGTACACGTTACCTTTGTTTGAGGACATCTTTGCCTCTCTTGCAGGTTGACTTAAATTCAGAAAATTGATCTTGCAAAATTCTATTTACAGATGGAGGTAGAGGAAAATGCCAAAAGGACTAAACTGATACAACCAATTACATAGTTACATAGTTAAATTGGGTTGAAAAAAGAGAGTCCATCAAGTTCAACCCCATCAAATTAAAAACCCAGCATACACACACACACACATCTCC
Source organism: Xenopus borealis (assembly GCA_024363595.1). Classification (NCBI taxonomy): domain Eukaryota; kingdom Metazoa; phylum Chordata; class Amphibia; order Anura; family Pipidae; genus Xenopus; species Xenopus borealis. The sequence goes on from CM044446.1 coordinate 35,151,592, forward strand.
ACTCTTTCACACCTCCACACTTTCACACAAACCAAATATGCCCATAGCTATACTAACTGTAGAGTTTAGTATCAAAATAGCCTTTGATATTGTGTCTGTCCAAAAAATTATCCAGGCCCCTTTTAAAAGCATCAACAGAATCAACCATCACAACATCACCCGGCAGTGCATTCCACAACCTCACTGTCCTCACTGTGAAGAACCACCTACGCTGCTTCAAATGAAAGTCCTTTTCTTCTAGTCTGAAGGGCTGGCCTCTGGTGTGGTTATCCTCTTTGTCTATAATGTCCTCTAATGTATTTGTAAAGTGTAATCATGTCCCCTCGCAAGCGCCTTTTTTCCAGAGAAAACAACCCCAACCTGGACAGTCTCCCCTTATAGTTTAAGTCTTCCATCCCTCTAACCAGTTTAGTTGCACTTCTCTGCACTCTCTCCAGCTCATTTACATCCCTCCTTGTTAACTTGTTATCTATAAAAACCCAAGATCCTTCTCACTTAAGGAAACTCCCAACACACTGCTATTTAGTGTATAACTTGCACTATTTTTGCCAAAGTGCATAACCATTTATCAACATTGAACCTCATTTTCCAGATAGCTGCCCAGTTTCCCAACTTAAACAAATCACTCTGCAAAGTGGCAGCATCCTGCATGGAACCTATAGCTCTGCACAATTTAGTATCTTCTGCAACAATAGAAACCGTACTTTAAATACCCACATACATAATAAACAAGTTGAAAAGCAAGGGACCCAGTACAGAGCCTTGCGGTACCCCACTAACAACATTGGTCCAGTTAGAAAATGTTCCATTTACCACCACTCTTTGAAGTCTATCTTTTAGCCTGTTCTCTAACCAGGTACAAATACTATGTCCCAGGCCAACATTCCTTAATTCATCCAGTAACATTCTGTGTGGCACTGTATCGAAATGCTTTAGCAAAGTCTAAGTAAATCACATCCACAGCCATCCCAGAATCGAGGTCCCTGCTTACCTTCTCGTGAAAAGAAATTAAGTTAGTCTGGCAAGATCTATTACGCATAAAACCACGCTGGCACAAACTCATAGCATTGTTATTTGCTATGAAGTCCAGTATCCTATCCTTTATTAATCCTTCAAAAAGCTTTCCCACCACTGACGTCAGATTAACTGGCCTATAGTTTTGAGGCTGAGAATGGGATCCCTTTTTGAATAGCGGCACCACATTAGCAATTTGCCAGTATCTCTGCACAATGCCAGACCTCAATAAATCCTGAAAAATTAATTATAGAGGTTTGGCAATCACAGAGCTAAGTTCGCTAAGTACCCCGGGGTGAATCCTATCTGGCCCTGGACCTTTGTTTATCTTTTTTTTATCTTAGTATTTGGTGTGGTCTCAGCACCTGCAATACCGCAAAGAGCCATGGATCATGGTATCCCACATACTAAATGTTATCTGGATTATATCATTCTGAAAGGCACAGAGAAAAATGTGCCTACTTTAAAGGATAAGCAAACCTTTAAAATAAGTGAATGTAAAATTGATGAGGGTGCTATTCTAAGACATTCATTATTTATTTTGATTTCATCCCAAGATATTAAGGTATACATGTACTGTTAATGAATGAAAGTCAGTTTCTGACCAGTCTGACCACCAAGTAGTCAATGACATGCTCAGGAGAAAGAAAGAGTCTTCTCTCATGCTCTTCTGCTTAGGAAAGGTTTAAGAAAGGGTTTTATTATTTTTTTCTCAGCAGCCTCTTTCTCTCTCCTGAAAACCTCCTTGACTACTTGGTGATCAGAATGATTAGAAACTGACCAGCAGGTTGCACTGTTGTAACAAAATGTGTTCATATTAAAAGTACATGTATGCCTTAATATCTTGGAATAAAAACATAAATTATGAGTATACAACTATCTTTGAATAGCACTCTCATCAGGTTTACATTCACTTATAAGATTAACTTATCCTTTAAGGACTCTATATAATATTGCAGACATGTTATAGATGCCAGTGGCTTGCACTGCTTCCAAGCAGTATTACATGTACCACTGCCCAAGGGTGTAACACAGCTCAGATTGTTTTTGGGGTTTATTAATTATTACAGTGAGTTTGTGCTAAAGCTTGCAACTGTGTTATACAAATTAAGTATGTTGCTGCAGAAAGGTCAAAAATGGAAATGGGGTTTACAGTGTGACAAAGCCTTCAAGGAAGCAAAGACATTGGTCACATCAGATTATGTCCCTGTGCATTTCAGTGCTTCTTTCCCAATAAAATGTCATGTGATGCTTCCCCACGTGACATTGGAGCTGTGATATCTCATGTTCTCCCAAACAAAAGTGAAAGACCAATAGCATTTGTTTCAAGGTTACTCACAAGCGCAGAACACAACTATGCACAGATAGACAAGGAAGCACTTAGCCTTATCTGGGAGGTGAAACAATTTAATCAATTATTATATGGTCAACAATTCATAATCCTAACAGACCATCTACCATTGGCTGCAATACTTCCCTTAAAGAAAGGAATTTCTGCAACAGCTGCTGTGCCTATCCAGTGCCGGGCTTTATTTCTTGTTGGTTACGGCTATGATATTGAGTTCCAGTGGACAGCTGCTCATGCAAATGAAGATGGACTGTCACATCTGCCATTACAAGCTCAAGACAATTATGAAGCAAATTCAGAATATATTAATATATATCAGATTGATTACAAGACCCATGATAGTATAATTGGCCATGGACCCCACTGAGGAATCTCTTTCTCATGTGAAAGAATGCTTCGGGGTTTGGAGATTCCCGTGGAAGTTTAGGAAGCCCAGTAGAATCACATATGGCAAATTCTAGAGGCCTTTCTATCAAATTCTAGATGCCATCTGTTTCTCTAGTTATAGGAAATCCTCCTGCAGCAGTTGCTCCTCCAGTGGCTTCATTGGCTGGTTAGTTTCACATTACCCGACCTTCTTGTTATAACAGGGATTCTCAGGCCTGCAAAGTCTTTTTGTCCCAGTGCCTTATGCAGTTCGAGTTTCAACCTGCCCAGTGCTCGAGTGAGCGAGCTAAAGTGGAGCATATGATGACCAGATTGGAGGTTAAAACCCACTGACCTCTGATGCCAAGGCTTTCCTCCAATCCTTCCGAACTGTCTTGGACAAGGCTTATGGGGCTGTCTTCTATCATGACCTGTCTAGAAGACTCAAAGATGACCAGAGGGATCTCTCCCATCAATTGGAAGACCTGATTTATATGCGATCAAGGTAGACACACGGCTTAGAGAGCAACAAGCTAATAAGGAGCATAGCAGAAGATTACAGCCTGTTCTGGCACCATGGTTTCAAAGACCTCTCCTCCCTGTGTCTTCTTTTCCACTTCCTGTTGCTCATCCAGAGTAACCTATGCAGATCGGATGGGCGGCACTGTCTGAACAAGAGAAACTTCAGAGAAATGCAGCTGGACTATGCCTATATTGAGGTGGTAAAACCTATTTTGCAAACAACTGACCCTCGAGGTTGGGAAGATCTCCACCCCCTAGGTAGCATTGGGGTATCTTATCTGGGTGTCATTGAACCTGCTCCCAAAAAGAACTCTCACTGATTTCTCCTGCCATTACAGATTCAGCTAACATCTAAGATAGTCAACATCTCAACTCATCTCAGTCAACAAGACTTTCTTGATTCCGGGGACCCAGGAAACTTCATGGGTGCTGCTTTTACCAAGTGGCTGGGTATCCCATTGTTTCCTCTATCTACTCCCCCAAGGGTCCTTGCAATTGATGATAGAAGGTTAAAATCTGAAATAATTTCTCCGGTGACAACCGTAGAATTACCCCGGACTGTCAGAACTCTGCACCGAGAAAAGTTTTCATTCCTCGTTATAAACTGTCCATCAGCTCCTGTGTTGCTAGGGTTACCAATCAGATATCCCACTGGAGTCCTTTCTGCCAAAGAAACTGTGTGCCTACCAATAACATTCACTGGGTATTTGCCAACAGTTTACAAGGACTTTACAAGGACATCTTTTGCTAGAAGTCAGCAGAGATTCTTCCTCCTCACTGCTCCTACAGTTGTCCCATTGACATTCTTCCAGGTACCATGTCCCCCAGAGTTCTGACCTATCCATTATCTCCTGCTGAGACCTCATTGATGGAGTATATTCAAGAAAACTTCCTGCAGAGATTTATTTGACCGTCTTCTTCTTCATGGAAAAGAAGGATGGGGGTTACATCTCTTTATTAATTACAGAGGTCTCAACAAAATCACAGCTAAGAACCAATATCCCATGAGTCTTATCCCAGAGATCTTCAATCAACTCAGAAGGGCAAAGATCTTCACTAAGTTGGGTCTGCAAGGGGCATACAATTTAATCTGCATATGAGAGGGAGAAGAATAGAAGACAGGATTCATTACAAGAGATAGACATTATGAGTACTTGGTAATGATCTTCAGTCTCTGCATAGTCCCTGCTGTCTTGCAAGAGTTCATGAACAAAATCTACAGTGATTGTCTAGGGCAATCTGTAGTTGTGTACTTGAAATCTTCATTTTCTCCAAAGATTTGAAAAGTCACCAAAGCCTGGTAAAAGAAGTACTCTCTAATTTGCCAGGTTGGAGAAGTGTGTATTTGAGGTGTCCAAGATTCCCTTTCCCAGATACATTATTTCTCAAGAGGGATTTGAGATGGACCCTTCCAAGGTTAGGCAATCCAGAACAGGCCTCTTCCCACATGTACTAAAGGCCATCCAAAAATTTATCAGATTTTCAAACTATTACTATTATTCATCAGGGGTTTCTCTTGCCGTTTCACCCTGATTCTGGCTCTCATTCATGCGAGTAGAAGCTAATGCTTGGCAACCTCATGCTATGGAGGCCTTCCAATCCCCGAAGGAATAATTTGCCTCTGCTCCTTTCCTCCGACACTACGATCTCCGACAACCTTTTTTTCATTGAAGTTGATGCTTCTGATATTGGGGCCAGTGCCATTCTCTTCCAGAGGCAAATTACAGATGAGAAATTACACCCATGTGCTTATTTTTAGAAGAGATTCTCCATACGGAACAAAATTATTGGGAATCATGAGCTTCTGGCAGTTAAACATGAACTCGAGGAGTGGTGACATCTTCTAGAAAGAGCAGCTGAAAGAGTCAACCAAGCTTTGGACAGTTCCTGAGAAGTCAAATATCCTTCTGTCTGGACAATTGGTCTGATCCCCTCACTTGGGCGGAATTCACTCATAACAAGACTTGACATGCTTCCACTGGTAGATTGCCATTCTTGACCATATACTGTATGGACAAAATCTTTCCCTGTCACCGTGGATTAACGACAGGAATATGAAGTGGAAAAGATTTTGAACTCCTGATTCTCTACAGGTTCACTGTATTTCTTGATTCACTGGAAAGGCTTTGGTCCAGTGGAATGTTCCTGGGTTAAGAGATTCAAGGTTCCTTTATTTGTCAATACAGACTTTATACAGTCATGCATGGAAGCAAAATCATGTTTCACGCAGACCCCCCCCATGATGCATTTACATAAAGAGCATTTGAGGATACACATGAGCTGACAGGTGCAGCGAACAGTTAGTTTTACAATATTATCATGTTAAGCATTCTGATGTCCATGCTCCCCACTTAGAGCAGGATTTCTACAAACAATTTCCTCAGAAGCCAGGACATAGTGGTCCAGTAGCCCTCCTCTGGGGAGGGGTTTCTGTCTGAAGTGCCTGATGGTGTTTCCATCTTCTGTACCACTTCTATGCTTCATTATATCCCTCCTATGCTTACCATCCATCTTCCTTCCAGTCACTTTGCATAGGGTGAGAATAAGTGAGGAGGAAAGGCATGTGAGAAGATGAGGGTGGGCAAGAGGGGTGAGGGACCGGTCAGACGACTCTCAGGATTGTCTGACTGTCTAACAGGAAATACCTTCCTAACTGAAGTTGGTCCACCCGTGGGAGGACCTGCAATACCTGGGAGTACAGGAGGATTGGTAAATGTAGTACCCTGGGAGTACAGGGTACACCCTGTAACTCTGGCAGGAGCCTGGTAAGCTAGGAGTTGCATAAACAATTTTTCCCATCCCTTCAATAAACACATCCTCAATACTTTTCTATGACATACAATAGGACACTTACAACTTATTTGGTATTAAAGTCAACCTCATTGCCTCTGCTCTCCTATAATTCCACCAGAAGGTAATCTTTTGCAATCTCACAAAACTCATGGGGGGCAAATGACAAATTCACTAAAGGACAAATTTTCACCTGAGAAGGCTTCACCACACTGCTCTACTTAGCCAGGTGAAAATGCACTACCACTACACTAATTCACTAAAATGTAAAGTTTTGTTGTTGCAGCCGAACGCTGGCAAAGTTTTGCTAGTGTTAATTCGTCAGCAGTAGCATTTCATAGCGAACTTTCACTAACATTCATTTCTGCCTAGCAAAACTATATGTCTGTATTAGAGCTGTTGGTGCAAATGCTTGAAGTGGCCACTTATTATTAAAAATGTATCAAAAAGGAAGCAAAATAAACACAGAAGAGATTCTCTAATGCCCTAGACATAAGCACACCCTTAAACAAATGTGGCATGCCCCTCAAATGGTAAAAAAAAAGTAATTTTTTTTAATAGTTACAACTTTTAAGGACAATCCCTCTTTAAAATATAAAAAAAAAATATTCTATAATTTAATAATAATAATTCTATAAATAATAAATCCATAAACTGAGGAAGATGTAGCCTCATCTGAAAAGTTCCCAGATCTAAGAAAAATCAGGGGATGGTAATGTTCTGTAAAAATCACACATTAGTGAACATGTTTGTTTGCCTGAGCGAAAATGCTAATAATGGTCTCTTTTGCTAGCGAATTGTCCTCTACACCTGATAGTAGTGGTGATGTCCCTGCAGTTGTGATTTCTGGGGAATTTTAGCAAGTGAAGATCACTTCGCTCTTAAGTAAATCTGCTCCATGTTGTTGTAGTCTATAAACACAATTTTGTGGACAAACATAAAAAGGTCTTCTGGCAGGAACCCTTATTTAAGCACCTTATCAATAGTGGAGCTTCTCTCAGGTGGGGGCCAGTAACTTATTCACAGCAACTTCACAACATTCCTGCATCTAGAAGCATCCAATGAGAAACACTCCATCCCCCACCAAGAGAAGAAATACTTCTAGTGGTAGCAGGTAGACCAAGAGGGGCTGGGGGACCCCCACAGTTGCACCAACACATACGTTTAAAGGACCTTTTGATGAGTGATGGGTCCCAGATGTTACATTAGCAAAGGATCTCTGGGCAGCACCAGAAGTGGAACCTCACCCACCACAGAAGGTGGAATGCAACAAGTAGTAGCAAGGGGATCCAGGATGGGTTGGGGGACCCCCCAGGAGTTGCGCTTATCCAAGGATTTACAGGACCCCATAATGAATGACTGCAACCAGATGTTAAATGTGCAAGGGATCTATGCAGCGCCAACAGTGGAAGAAGTAGCAGGTCAACTATGATGGGCAAGGGGACCCCTGTGGGTGCACTGACACAGGAGGTTATAGGACTGCTTAATGAATGACTGTTCCCAGATGTTAAATGAGAAAATGATCTCTTAGCAACCCCAGAAGTACAGGAGATTTTTCTCTCACCACAGAAACAGCAGGCACAGGGTATGGTACAGTTGCATAAAACTCAGCAGGCACCTCAGGCTCATCCACACCATTAGTCATAACCCCCATTGGATTAATTCCCACAGATCTTACAGTACAGCCAACAGCTGCCACATTACCATTACACTTTGGGGACCCCTCATTAGCTGGAGTTTGTTTGGCATTAATAAAAATAATCTGGGGGTAAGAACAGACCTGTGGACCTGCTCATGGGAAAGAAATAAAGCACTGGGGTCATCAATAGGAGGTGATTTCTACCCAACCTTCTCAGCATCTGCCAGGGTGAAAGTATTTCTGCCAAGTTCATTGTTAACAGTTCCTCTACCTCTGGTGTTGGTGATTTTCTTAACAACTGCAACCAACTCAGTTGTGCCATAGAATTCATAGAAGTTGTCTACATTAAATAACTGGAGCTGGAAATGTAGGCAACAGTACAACAGGATTAAATATCCTGTCAAAACAACAAAAAAAGATGTTTTTAAGGTACCTGTACAGCTCACATTTTCTAAAAAAGAGTAAAAACGTTGAGACTTTGTTTATTCCTGAGAAGAAAAGGACGGTGTCAAAAGTGTGTTATCCCTCAGATAAGTTGGCCAATGGACCTGCAATGGAAGCTAGATAGACTAAAACTGACGTTAGTTTGCTTTAGTTGTGGGGGTTTTCTGTATGGAGAATAAGTAGGTGGTTGGTGGGACAAGTACAGTAAACATTAGTACAGTGCTGTCTTGTTGCATTCAATTTTCACTTGTGTCCTAGCAATACACGTATCCTCTATGCATTGGCATGTTGATCCAATTGCTTGGAAGGCTGAACATGATTTCAAATAAGTATATATATATATATATATATTTTTTTTTTTAATATATATATATATATATATACTATTTCACAATAATATTGTAAGAACACAGAGCTTGATTCTCCTGTAATAGAATGCTTTTGTTTTTGTTGCCTAGGAAACCCAGTCTTATTAAGCTTTTTTCTAAGGCAAATTTTGTATCCTAGCTTGGTACTGTATCTTGAGTGCAGATGCTTGAATTTTTCTGTTACTGTAGAATATATGACTGCTGATTTTAGTCCTCTTCTTTTTAACTTACAAAAGGGTTTATTGAATTAGCATATAACCAATAACATGGAAGGTATGGTACAGAGATCAAAATGTTGACACAGGTATAAAAGGTTTTATCTAATAATTAACACTTTAAAGGGGATGTTCATCTTAGAACATATGCTACATTTGTTTAGTACCCTAAACAAATCATCTTTATTATTTTTAATGTTCCGTTTTGAATAATGATTGGTGAATCTGACCCGTTTCGCTTTTGCCAAAAATTTGTAAAACTGAAAATCTGCCAAATTAATTAAAGTCTATAGCCGCCAAATATTATTTGTTACGCAATGCGGCACGGCAATTATTTTTTACACCCATTGAAGGAAACCCATTGAAGTCTACGGGCATAATTTTTGAAGGGGAAATACTGTGGAAAATTGAGCTCTGCTCTCTTCTGTGCTCTCAGCTCTCTTTAGGTGATTTCATGGTCCAGGACTTGGTAGGCACCCAAAAGAAATATCACACTGGACTGGCTCTTTACATACTTCCTTCTCCTGTTTCATTTACATATCTTTAATGGGACTGGCTGGCAAGATTTAGCCAATAGGATCAGTAAATTGCAGTAAATTGCAAATGAAGTAGGAGAGAGGAGACAATATGTTATAATAAGTATGCAGGGATTTGTGGTTCAACAAAATGAACTAAAATGTGTTTAGAGACCCATAGGTTTTGTACCCTCCCTATGGCTTTAAGTCACGCTGGCGAGTTAGCGCTAGCGTTAGACATTTCGTGCTTTTGTGAATTTGCACCAATGGGTGTCTGAATAATTACATTATTAATTATATTATAAGTACGGAAATTTTATGCATGCAACTATTCTGCTGAGTGATGTTTTTTATGTTGCTGCTATTTTTTTTCGGCAGCAAATTTCCGCCACAATTTCATTGCCAGTGAAATCTGCTGTAAATTAGTAAATTAGTATTTACACACACATATATACACACTTTATACTGTACATAAATATTACACTTTAAAATATATTTATAAACCTGTAACAGTTATAACAAAAGCTTTCAATGTCCTCTTGCTTATTTTAAAAATGTTAATTATCTACTAAATGTTTCAATTTAAAAGTATAGAGAAAGGGGGGGAAACTATTTTCACATCAAATCTATTAGCCAGTCACTGTAAATTGTTTTAAATGTATATGAATACAGATGTCAATGAGCACAACATAAGAATGATGAGCTAGTATCTTTTGCTGATGTTCTAAAGTTAGCCTGTGCAGAATGTGCTATATCTTGATAGAATGAAATCACCATAGTGACAGATGTCTTTTTAATGACGTGATTCACTAAAAGAGAGAGTTGGGAGAATAGTATGTAAGATGAAGAAGCTCTTAAATGTGAACTCTATTACCTTATTGATTTTAAATTACTTCAGATTAGCATATATTATTCATCAATTTGACTAGCAAATGTTAAGTGCTTAAGCAAAGCATTTGCAATAAGCAATGTATAGCATTGTGCTTTAATGCGTCTCTGAAAATTTAATATATATAATAGATTTAAATAAATTGCATTTTTATCACAGTAAAATTAACATTATGTCAAAGACATTGCTGTACAACTTTGTGCTGTAGACCAAATAAGAAAATCGTAGTGAGGAGGAGCTCAAAATACCTAAATGCAATAACAGTGGCTCTCATTAAGGAGGGGGAGTTACAGAACCTGCAACAAGATACATATTTAGGCAGTGACATTATAAATCATACATTCTGTGGGCTCAAGTATAGGAGTGAGGTGTCAGGTTAGGACACACATTTATGTTAGGGCACAGCAATAAAAATTCCTATGGACAGATTTATCGAGGGTCGAATAAACTTGAAATTTGAAAAAATAGACTAATCGAAAATTAATTTAAAATTCTAATCGAATTTGATCAAATTCAATTTGAGGTTTTTCCAAAAAAAAAGTTATATTTTTCAAAGTCGATTAAATGACTCCAAATTGGTTATATGACATCCCCATTGGTTAAAAAAAACAACTTTTCAGACTTTAGATGGCTCATAATTGAATTTGGATGCATGCATGCATGCATAAATTGACACTCCCATCATCACGTGCGGTTCAATGAGCTGTGCGGAGTTGCTAATAGACGGGGTAAACTGCACAGAGTTATAGAGAAAGGGTACTGACATGGGGACAGAGAAGGTACAGTACATGACTGGCGCCTCCCCCAGATTTCTGCCCTAGGCATGTGCTTACTGTGCCTACCCCTAGGTCCAGCCCTGATAATAACACAGTGTATAAGATCTTTGAAAGCAAGGCACTTAACTGCAGGCAGAGAGTTGAACTTGATTTAGAACTGTGGTCATAGAACAGGCCAGGAACAAGCTTAAAGTCAGGAATCTTGAAGTCCACAATATCACAGGAAAAAACACAAGAGGGTTATTTACTGAAAAATTCTCATTATTTTCTTAAAACCACGTTGACGATACTCCTGTGCATATTTTAATCGTATTTATTGATACTCGAAAAAATCTGGTGCAGGAAAAGACTAGATAAAATCATAAAAAAAGTAAAAAAATTTTTGGATTTGATGCCTAAAGTAATTTTTCTTGGTTATTATTCAGGTTATTTGTATGAAACTTATTGCAGACCATGATATCTTCCAGTTGTAAATGGAACATCTGCCATTGACTTCTACATGACCTTGGCAGGTTTGAGATGGAGTACTTTTTATTCCGACTTTTAACAGCCTCTGGGTTTAATAAATTACGAAAAATTAGTTTTTGTTCTTTTCTACCAAAAAATTGTGTTTTCCTCTTTAAAAATAATAATAATAATAATATATTTCCCTAATATAGAGAATAAAAAAAATAACTTATGTATGCCCTCCAAACTGATGAGGAAGAAGACAAGACATTTGTAGACCACTTCATTTCTTGGATCATCAACCCCCCAACAAGGTCAGGGTATGGTGGGCCACATACACACAAATACAGTACATGTAGTGAGAGAAAGCTAATTTTTGTTACGACTCCAATAAAAGTTTTTCTGAAAACCGTAAGTGCAAATGAAGTATGGATTGAAGAACTTTTGGGGGTAAAGACACAAGACTTTAACATCAGGCTCATATACTAACTTCACTTTACTGTTTGCCAGTGATTACAGCCCAGGTGCAAATTGGCCTAACGTTTGGAATTGCAGTCAATTGTTATTGTTTCTGATGGACAAGTGTTCCTTCATCTAAATGATTTAGAACTCATAGGGTGTTATGTAGTAAAAAGCACTAAGTTTGCCCAGGAGCAGTAACCCATAGCAACCAATGAAGATAGAATTTACTGTTCAGCTGTTTAAAAGCAAAGATCCTATTGGTTGCTATAGGTTACTGCTCCTGGGCAAACTTAGTGCCTATTATTGCATATGGGGGATAGATTCAGAAAAAAATACTGTAGACTAAGGGAGGCTTGTCAACCTGAAACATGACTCCAAGGGGCATATTTTTATATTTTAAAATTTATATTTTAAAAATATTTTTAAAAATTTGAATTAAAAAATTTTGAATTTTGAAATAATTTTTGGCTACATCAACCCAAAGTTCGATTTGAATTGAAAAAAATAAAAAATTCTAATTTTGAAGTACGTACTCTTTACAAAAAATTTGAATTTGACACTTTGCCACCTTAAAGCTGCTGATTGCTATTTTAGCCTATGGGGGACCTCTTAGAACCCTTACAGAGATTTTTTTCTACGTTTTGGAAATTCAAAGGATTTTGGTGAAAATCGTTTTGAATTGTTCAAATAGAACGATGCATTCAAATGATTTTAATTCAATTGAAAATGGACCTATTTGATAAATTTTTGATCAAAAATAGCGTTAAAAATTTGATGGTCAAATTTTAAAAAAATTTTAAATTCAAAATTCGAGCCTTAGTAAATCTGCCCCCAAGTTTTTACACTCCCTAGCCAAATAAATGTGTGAAATACCAGTATAATGCAGTGTGTGTGTACTCCTATCAAGCTTGCTACCCAAGCTGCTGTGTAAATCATCATTCCAACATTTTTTCTTTTTTGATAGTTTCTTAGACAAAATGGCAAGCTGGGCATCTAAAGGTAGAGGACAGTTAAGTTAGATAAATGTAAGATTGTAATAAGGTCATACATTTAAATATGCAGACATGTTCTATGAATACTTCATTCGTATTACTCTTTCTCTTTTCTTATTACATATTTATAAAATGACAACATAATATTTCTCTAAAAAGGTAGGACCTTGGTCTAGGGTCAGTAGGTACATTATGTATTTTGCTGTCATATGAGGAAATGAAATACATTAGCACCAAAATTTGTCATGGTTGCCTCATTGCAGTTGTTACTGGAAACTGGTGTTAATCATGTCAATGGCACACAGGTCTATTTCAGGAACTTGAAGTAGCCAGAATGCATGGCACAAAAGTCATGCTCAAAAACTTCCCAGATTGATTTGTATTCAAATCATATGTGTAATAAGTGTGTAGAATGTGTTTCTCATCATATGCTGTATGTATCACATGACATGAACTTCCCAGGAGATTTCAGTAGAAGTCTATAGAGGGCAGTCTTGGGCACCTTGTGGCCATTTTTTTTGGCTTACAAATGTGTCACCTAAATACTCCAGACACTTGTAACAAAATATAAAAAATGTTGTTCTGGCAAAACCATGGCCCACCAATTCTTCCTGCAGAAAAAAGATAACATTTTTGGTTCTGGGATATAAACATTTTAATCACCTTGTTAATTTAGTTCTGCTTAGTTTTTAGAAACATAAAAACATGGGATTATAAAAATTAAGTAAATTGTCTAACGATAACTTACAGTCATAACTGCTGTTCTGTACATGATGCCCGTGTACAGAGTTCCAATCTACTGACCTTTCATTAAAATTAGCCAGCTGCATCTTTGCAACTTAATCTTTGGCTGTGTTTGTGTAATGGAAATATGTAAAAATGAAGCGTTAATGCTTTTAACAGGAAGTAACTTAGATGGAAGATGATCGTTGAACTAATATGGTTTGTGTGAAACCCATTGTGGGAGCTAATGTAGTAATATACAGCATGAGCAAAGAGACAGACAAATTAATGAAAAGCATTTTGATAACACTGATATGCACATATGGGATATAGGACCTGTTATCTAGAATACTTGGAATTTGGAGTTTGAGTCTGAGCAAGGGATATTTCCAAAATATGGTTTACAATACCATATGTCTATGAAAAAAATAATTAAAGAATTAAACCAAATAATAATGGTGTGTCTGCTATAAGGATTAATTCAATCTTTTAAATCCCTTTAAATCCTTCAATCAGCAAATGATCGAATTATGGAATAGCCGATCGTTCGATCTATTCGATAATTCAGTATTCGATGATCGAAGAGACCAAATTTTGCATATTCCAATAGCCGAAAAAATCGTACTATTGGAATTTGATCATATTCGATCGAACTTCGATCTCTTCATGTGAATTTTGTAAATGTGCCCCCAATTGTTTATGGCTCAGTGACTCCTTATCTACCTCAAGATGGATCATGGTAAACAGAGATTCAATGTACGCTTCAGTTTTTTTTTTCTTTTTTGTAAATAAATACATGAATATAGGGTATGAGTGTGTGAAAAGCAGGAAAGCAACCACACACACATTTTGTGGTAGGGTTTGTACAAATGCCTTCTAAATTTGGAAATTAAATTAATTAAATACATTATAGGAATTTTATTACATTGTAGAACAATCTTAAACAATCTATGAGAAACAACTTTATTTGGGGTTGGGAGGCAAGTTGCTATGTCTGGAGTGTGTTGTGGCAGAGGAACAATACTGAAATGCTTTAGAAAGTGATTCATAATGAAGGCCAATAACACAGTTAGGGCCAAATTTCCAAAATTCAAGTGAATAATTTGAAGTTCGATCAAATTCGATCGAATTCCGATTTTACGATTTTATCGGACATTCGAATATGCAAATTTGGCCACTTCGATAATCGAATACGCAAAATTCGAGCATATCAAATAGATTGAATGATTGAATATTCGATAATTCGGCCATTCGATGATCGAAGTACTTTAACTTTAAAATTTTATTCGCCAGATTGAACCTACCAATTGCAATAGAAGCCTATGGGATTCCCCCTATAGGCTTTTTTTTCTATCACCTGCTCAAATAACATTCGTATGATCGTACGCCTTGATCATTCGAATTGTGCAAATTTCGAACAATCGAAGGAAACTTCACGATTTTTTTGTCAAGCGGTAGATTGTTCTTGAGGAAAGACATACTGAGGGAGATGGTTTTATTAGTAACCTAGTCATGCGATAAATTGTACGAACAATGCATTATCCCTACCAAGAAGGAGTGTACCAAGATATAAGATCCGAGGAATAGAGGTGTACAGAGCTTTGAAAGATGCAAACATTGTGATGAGATATTTATATTTTATTTTCCACTGGACTGGAAGCCATGAGAAGAAATCTGCACAAAAATGTTGCCTTGTGCTCTGTTTTCCTGGAAATAAATGCAGACATCATTATTATCTGATCCTTGCCTTGCACATCAATCAGTGGAGCAGAGCCCACCATAAACTCCCCATCTATGTATGCACCTGGCTGAGCACCATATTTTGAAGAATTTGGCAACATGGGTAACTTTTTTCCCTGTAAAGAACATTTATATTATACAGAATTCTATGCAGAAATATCAGTGATATCAGATGGTGATGTCTAGTGTATTTAATCACCCCTTTTTTTACACATCTTGAGAAATAGGTTCCCTGGTGCATCAGTAATATTCATTAGGTTCCTTTAGATTATTTATGCCTGTATATTAAGGTTCCAATATATGGTGTACATATCTAAAGATTTTATCAAACAATTACATTTCAATTATGGGTTCCAATGTTGACCCAAGGCATTGTAATGAATTGGGAAGTGTGTAAATTAACATGGTGAGACTTTCCTCCACTACAATCACAATGTCAACATTTAAAAAAAATTAAGATAATACATTATATTTTATCCTACAATACTAGCTTTTTGAATATAATAGGAACACAAGTTTAAATGTATATATCATTCTCTAAAAAAGTTGCTGCAAGGAAAAGGCTGAAAATCATATTTGTGAATACAAGCAGAACTATAGAAAATATCCAAAGACTGCAGTCCCTGAAGACTGAACAACAGAGAGCTACATTCCATTGCTACTCAACAGAGACTGCAAAAGTTAATATAAAGGAACCAGCATTTTCAAATATGTTGTAGTAAAGTAGTGCCCTGAGAGTTTAATATAAAAAAGAACTAATGGTTTGTACTCCAGGGAAATGAAAATAAAGTGCTGGGAAACTTGCCTAGAAAGATAGTAACAGAAATGGAAAATGGAAAATTCTTAGAAATTTAAAATTAAAAAAGAAATTGCCAACTTTTTTGACATGAGCTCATCAAGGTTGGTTTTATGTAGAGAAGTGCATAAGCACGATTAGAGAAAAAATGTATATAAATATATTGCTTTACACAAACATACCTGATTTGACTTGACAAAAAACCCAGTAAGGTAACCCCAAAACATAAGCAGTTTCCTTGATGTTTGAGGGTAGGACTGGTGTTCTTTATCCAAACAAAGATGTATTGTTGTACCAAAAACATCTAATTTTGTCTCCTCTATAAATAGGACATTCTTCAAAGCAAATTTTGGTTTGTCAAAGATTTTTTTCCCTCAAACTCCAGGATTTTTATGTTTCTTTCTCAGCAGTAGGTTAGCCATAGACAGTGCAGTTGATACCTTCTGTCTGAATGGTAGCTTGAGTCTGTTTGATTGAACATTGTGTGCGGTGGGTACAGGAACATTAATGTTTCTGAAGATTTTAGCCTTATCTACTGAACTTGTCTGCTATGACACTCAAAAAAAGTTACTGTACTACATACAGAAAAATTCACAATAATTGCATTTAGGATTTATTTTCAGTGAAATGATAAGTGCATCTTTGCTTTCTTGCATCATCTGTCTTTTTGTCCTAGATTTAACATTGCCACTTAATTTACATTATAATTACCTTGATATTAAGTCCAATAAATGTTTCCTATGTACATTTTGTAACATTTGTAAGCCTGGTACATTATGGGGGTTATTTGTCAAAAGGTTACATTTTGAATTGATGTGAATTTTTTACTGTAATAAATTCAAATGTACTCACAACTAGAATGGGTGGTTATTTATTAATGTCTAAAATGTCTAAAATGTCTAAAATTTTATTGAATGGGAACGATCCGAACATTTGTTTCTTATTCAAATCAAATGCGAATGAAACTCAAATTGAATTTTTCTCTGAAAGAAACTCAAATGTCAGGAAGGCTATTAACATATCAAATGGGTACTCGTTTCGCGAATTTTTCGCCGATTCGCGAAATTCTCTAGAAATTCGCGAATTTTTCGGCGCAGCGAATCGCGGGAGATTCGCCCATCACTACTAATTAGAACTGTATCCAAGGTCAATGTGCGATAAATCTCCCATTCAAATTTACATTCAAATTGGTGCTTTAAAATAAGAATTTTCGACACAAGACATTTCGAAAATTGTATTTCGTATTTACCATTTGAACCTTAATAAATCTGCCCCTATGTGTTTTATTCCAATTCTCTAGAAATCGAATTTAAATGTATTTACAGTATGAATCTTTTTTTCTTCTTTTTTTTGCCATGCTAATTGTTTTCCTTTCATAGCTTTATAAATTCACCATAAATGTTGGATATTCTTTCAAGTTTCACATATTTGTGCAATTTGAAAAATAACCTTGCAGCTAACGACATAAAATCAAGTGCCTTGGATCCAGTTCAGATTTATTGTACAACTCCAAAGTCACATGAAAAGGTATTTTTGAATATAAAAGATTGAATTGACAATTTAAATCAAATTTATAGTTGATTAAAAAAAAGCTGCTGTAAAGCTTTAAAGCATATAAATTAAAGTAAAAATCAATGTGTTACATCAGAAATTGGATGTGTTTTTAAATCATGCACTTGCATAAAATTAAGCTTCAACCACAGCATAACACAACAGTAAAATATGCTGCAGATCGGTTTCATCTTCCTCCTGACAGGAGAGCTAAAAGAAATGTGTACATCATTGACAAGGAAAGATGACTTTTTAGAAGTAGGTTTATTTAATCTTGTATTAAGCTGATAAGTCCATATTATACTTTTCACAACCAATTTAACTTTTCTACAATGTCCTTTTATGTAGTATATTTTAGTTGATTTGTAGTGGGAATTAACCTTTGTAGTTTTTAATGAAAATTAACTATGTATCACAGTATGTGGTAGTAATGTTAGGTGGTTGCAGAAGTCGAAGTTCAAATTTCCCCTCTATCTTCTTGGATAAAGCAGCAGATCAGTTCCTGAAGGTAACTGAGGAGAAAGTCAGTGACCTCCTCTTCCAGAGGGAGAAACATCAGGTAAGCATTGTGATTAACAGAAAATGCAAATAAGAATAAATCAAACATTTTGGCATTGGGGACAGACGAGGAGGGGAAATTCACAATGGTAAAGTTCCCCTTTAAGAAGTCCAAGATAAATAATCAATCACTACATGGCATTATACAACATTTCCAGCAGTAGCCAAGATAATTTATTTGAATAAAATAATAAATAGTGATGGGCGAATTTATTCGCCAGGGGCGAATTCGTGGCGAATTCCCGCGATTCGCCGCTGGCGAATAAATTCGCGAAACGGCAGCAAAAATTCGCAGCAGAAAAAGTTGCCAACAAAAACGAGTCGTGCGTCGTTTTTGACGGGACGCGCCAAAAACGACACGCTGCGTTTGCCGCGACGCGTTTGCCGCGACGCGCGTCAAAAACTACGCGCGACTCGTTTCGCAAATTTTTTGGCGAAGCAAAACGCGGGAGTTTCGCCCATCACTAATAATAAATATAGATTCAGAGGTAATAGCCATTATTCTCATTGCAAGGTAATTTAAATGTATTATAATACTGTATATTGGAATATGTAAAATGCAATATCACAGCAAACATGTCAGAACAAAGAAACTACCATTTAAAACACAGATAAACTTGTAATGAAACTGATCTATCTAGTGTAGATACATTTGTATGGGGTGCCGTTTGTCCCAAATACATTCTTTATACAAAACTATCCCTGATACACAGAACAAATGTCTGTCATGGTATACAGTGGTGTGAAAAACTATTTGCCCCCTTCCTGATTTCTTATTCTTTTG
>CM044446.1:35173377-35191203 GCA_024363595.1 Xenopus borealis
CTCTATCTCGAATTATTATAGTCCACACAACCCCTTGGATCGCTGTGCTAGATTAGTTAATCGTAACTCACTCTCAACTTACTATCACAATACTAGCGGTGCAGTTTAAAATGACCTTTAAGGGCCTTAATATCCACCTTAATTTATTAAATAAATAAAGTGCCACGTGCTGAATTTAATTGTCCAAGTGTTAATATAATTAATTCTGTGAAGTATTGATTTATAATATGACAAACAATTACTGTTTTTGTACACTATATATTGTGTCCAATCAATTAATGACCTGTAGTCAATTGATCATGCTTTTATATCCTATGAACCCCTCAGAGTGCTATGTGCTGTAATTAATTAATAAAATGAATTACCACAATTACTTGGTCTACTAGATTGATTATTAAAAAAGGATAAATTCTTCTAAAGATTCAACATCCCCATTCCAATTAATTAAGGGACTATACCTCCATTCGCCATGATTGTGAATAATAGGTTAAAAACGTATTGGTCAAATCAACTGCACGATCCAATTAAAAAAAAACCCTAAAAAGTTTTTAAGTTAGAAAAGGAAAATAGTAAATAGTGGTGGAGTCCTCCCAATTGCTTCTATCTTGAATTTTGCTGTGTAGGCCCTGGGATTGCCACAAGGAGAGAAGGCAGAAACTGTGGTCTCGTATATTACCTTTCCCTAACTCGATTGAATTAACTAACCTCAAAAAACCACAAATCCCCACGTCTTGTGATAAGAAAATAGATTGGAAGGTTTAAAAGTATTTTAAAAGCTTGTATGATAAAAACATCCAAGGAAATAATATAAAAAAAGGGAGAAGGAGAAACGCTGACGTACATGTCTCAAAATTGCTTTATCAAGGCTGTGTACACAAAAGGATGTCATTATATTACAAATTCCATTCTGTACATTTTAACAATCAATCGGTCTCACAAATATATAACCTCCATGTAACAGACACTTATATGCAAAGTTACTTACAGAAGGAATTATGTAAAAAAAAAAACTTGGACATAATATATAATAATGTAACTAACTAGTGCTTGCCAAGCTTGATCTTATGATTCATATTCCTGTTCCTGTTTCCTTCTTCCTATCTCAGCTGAGAGGATACATGAAGCAGCCACACTCACCTGCCATGTTGTAATAAATATACTGTGCTTGTCGGACTGCTTTACATGAGTAACACAGCACAATCATTTAGTCCACTACCAGCCAGTTGGGAGCATGTTTACTAACATTGGAGATAAATATCTGGAGAGATTTCTGGAGCTGTGGCCCATGGCAACCAATCAGAAATTAGATTTAAGCAGCCACTTATACGTTAGAAACTGTATTTGTTACCATGGACAGCATCTCCAGAAATCTCTCCAGATATTTATCTCTAATGTTAGTAAACATGTCCACTATTATCTTTCAGCCTAACTCTAACATCATTATAATAGGCCTAAAATCCGTTCAATGATGTTTGTCAAAAAAAATTTGCCACACGTCAAATAAGTTTTGATGCCCATAGACTTTAATGAGTGTTGCCAAAACTTCGCCAATGGGGAATTTTTGACGAAACAGGTCAAATTCACCCATCCCTATTAGCCACAGATATGGGAGTGATCATGTGCACACATTTTCTGTATAGTTTAATGTGTAGGACTTAATGTGTAGCCACTCCTGAGTACTGTGTGCAAACTAAAGGGGTCATTTATACAGGGGCAATTTTAGGGGATCATTATTTAATTTATATAATTCAGCAAGCTGCACAGTGCTTTCCATTCATTTATAACAAAAGTCTAATCTGAACTGTGATGCTCCTTCCCCAGTGGCAATCCAGGTGCATATCATACAATAAAATAATTAGAAAAACAGTATTTTCCACAAAGTGAATAAATTACGATCCCCTAAAATTGCCCCTGCCTAAATGACCCATTTAGTTTGCACACAGTACTCAGGAGTGGCTGCACATAATCAGTTCCACATCTGTGGCTAAAAAAAATTATGTAGTAGTTGTACTACAACTATCTATGAGACTATTCATGAAACCCATCAATCATACTATACAGAATGTGTGCACATAATCACATACCTCCCAACATTTTGGAAAGAAAAAGAGGGACAAAAAAAATATTAACACATAGCATGGCAATGTTTTACCACACCCATTTGTGTGGCCACCCCCCCTAATTATCATGTTTGTGTTACAAAATTTGGCAGGTTATGAAAGTTTGAACATATATCTGCGATTTATTTCCGTTATTAATTTTGCTAATGAAGGTGAATTACCCTTTAAGCTATAAGTCTAACTTCTCCCAAGAGAAATTTGCTTATCTCAAAATTATAAAAAGTAAAAAATAGTTGCACCTGGGCTGTTCTGGGCTCGCTGCCAAAAGCCAATTAAGTTACAAACTTTGTTTTCTTTTTCTGTCTGTTCAGTGCTGAGAAGTTGAAACTTTATAGTAAAAATGCAGGACTAGGGGGTTGAGCTGTCAAAAGCTGGACCATCCCATTGAAAACAGGACAGTTGGGAGTTATGTGATCAGTCCCACATTTTGACTAAACTTATTATGAAGTAGTAGAACTAAGCACATTATTAAGAGAGTGTTTTTTAAAAGTTAACTGGTGCAAGATTAGAGCTATGAGAAGACACTAGAGCCTAACAATCATATACAAAATGTATAAGTGACACTGAGAGTTTGTCAGACATCATTGAAGGGATATTAGGCCTATTATAATGATGTTAGAGTTAGGCTGCAGGATAATAAGTGTGATAAACTGGCTGGTAGTGGATTAAATGATTGTGCTGTGTTCAGGTAAAGCAGTCAGACAAGCACATGACTAGAGTATGCTTCGATTCAGATACAATTCCCCAACACAATAAACATCCTCCAAATAGTGATGGGCGAATCTCCCCAGTTTCGCTTCGCCGAAAAATTTCCGAATTTCCAGAGAAATTCGCTAAACAAGTCACGGCACGATTTTGACGCGCGTCACATCAACTTCGACGTGTGGCGTCACGTCGTTTACGCGCAACTCGTTTTTTTTTCGGCGAACATAAATTCGCCCATCACTACCTCCAAACACAAAACATTTGGTGAAAAAGGCCGCAGCTTGTTTTATTGGATAACATTTGCATTCACTTATTCTTATTTAACTCTGAAAACATATCATCATCAAATAATCGTACCTTTCATAATGGGTCAAACAATAGCCGCTAAAGGCTGCACATACATTTAACCAAGTTTACAGTAACTTCCCAAACCCTTCTTAGTCCGAACCTATTAACTAGCCTAAGGCTAAGACTCCATCACCTGCTTCCTCACTTACGGTGCCTCCTTGCCCCTTAAGCCTCTCCCCAGGCCTATCCAACCAACCTCACTTCACCTTCCAGCCCCCTTTTTTGGTTACCCAGTAGGGCAGCCCCACTATGCCACTACTGTGACTTGATCATCCACCCCACCAACTCTAGGGCGGATGGGAGGGACGCTGTAACTCCTGTATAGATTAACAGTAATGTGGATTCCCGCCTCCTTGCCTCTATTTAAAGGCTAAGCCTTGCCCCTTTTTCTCCACCTATCTTCCACGCTACCAATCCTAAAATGCCTGCCACCCCTGCTATTTTATTTCCTCTACTCTCCCCTCAGTCATGGCCCTTTCCGCTCCACCTGTCCCAGGCTCGCTATCTTGGGCTTCTGTACAATTATCAAAATATGGCAGGTAGGTGTGGCTGCTTCATGTTTCCTCTCAGCTTAGACAGGAAGAGGGAAACCGGAACAGGAATATGAATCAAAGACAATGGCAAAACAGCAGGAATGCCCTTAACCAAAATGTCCACACAAGCAGGTCAGTAAGCTTTGTTCTTATTGGTTCAGTAAAGTACTGTAAGTGACAGTATTGCTTCACAGAATTATTATTTTATCTGTTTTGTGAAACAAAACGTTATTTTTTTTTTCGAAAGAATGAATCCTGTACTTTAAAATCTTGCTTTCTGTCACAAATATCTATTTCGTCATTCAAATCTAGCTTGGCATGCACCAGTTAGTTACACTATTATATACTGTATTATGTCCAAGTTTTTTTTTACATAATTCCTTCTGTATTTAACTTTGCATATAAGTGTATCTGTTACATGGAGGTTATAGACAGATTGATTGTTAAAATGTACAGAATAGAGTTTGTAATATAATGACATCCTTTTGTGCACTAACAATATTTTGTTCTAATTCTTTAATAGAAATAGAAGTATTTTGTATATTTTTTATCTGTGTGTATGGTCACAAATAGTAATATACCATGAGAGACATTCTTTCTGTGTATCAGGGCTAGTTTTGTATACAGAATGTATTTGGGACAAATGGCACCATACATTTTTTAATGCATTCAATGGAACTAATGCATGTCACACACATGAAATCTAATTTCTGGACAATTTCCTCTATCTTTCTTTGTATCTCTCGCACACACAAACAAAATGGTTAGTTTTATAATGAGCTAGTTAACCTGCCTATATTTATATTCTTAATTGCAAGATTTCTCTTACTAGAAAACACAGTAGAAGGCAGTGGTAGGTCACAAAGTTTGCATATGTATGTGTATTTATTTGCAAATGGTTGTAATGCCCATGTTTTTTACTGAACACTTCTGTTTTTCGAATTGCACAAAAATTTTAGCAGATGGCTCACAAATGAGACAGCAATTCAAATTTTTGTTTTTTGCTCCCATTGAATGCAGTGGTAATAATCAAGTTGACATTCTACAGTTTCATGTTGTTTCAAACAATGATACAGATGTGCCTTATTTGAAAACAGAGGAAGAGCACCACAAGGAAGAGTGGGAG
Source organism: Xenopus borealis (assembly GCA_024363595.1). Taxonomy (NCBI): domain Eukaryota; kingdom Metazoa; phylum Chordata; class Amphibia; order Anura; family Pipidae; genus Xenopus; species Xenopus borealis. Next base: position 35,178,210 of record CM044446.1, read on the forward strand.
GCTACAGTTGTTGATTAGGATGATTATGATGAATAACTGCAGCCTGCTGACAGGATTTCCAATACTACAAGTGCCATGGTAACAGAAAAACAGAAAAGTCAACAGTCCGGTTCTGTTATTTTTGGTTCTGTTTTGAGTGCAAGGGAGTTAGAACACAAGCAATATATATATATAATAAGTTGTCACATGGAGATATTTTGCCTTTGGGTTTTCTGTTATATCACCAATAACATTTTCTTTACCTTAAATGAAAGATAAAAGAAAGCAATTATACAGAAGATCTCTAATTTCCCCAAATACAAAGCACTGTAATGACCCTAAGCAGTTGCAATATAAAAGTACATCATATAAAAGTACACAACGGGAGGACAAGTACATAACAACAACAACAACAACATAATATATACAATAACTATACTCATACACGGAGCTTATATAAGGACACAGAGCTTAAGTGCCATGTTGTAAGAGAGACAGTAGTAAGAAGGTCCCTGCCCTGTAGAGCTTACAAACTAAGTGGGTGGATAACATAAAGGCATAAATTGGAGGAAAAAAGTGTACAAGGTAAAGGCATTGTCTTTTAAGTGCCAGGGCTAGACTAAGAGACAATAGGTAGAATCTTAGTTTTTCCTTGAAGAGCTTGAGAGAGTGCTCCTTATTAAGGAATTCAGTGATGATATTCCAGAGGTAAGGAGAAGCAAGATAAAAAGGTTTAAGATGAGAAGTGGCAGTGGATGGTGTGAAAAGAATGTGGCTCTGAGAAGAGCGGAGGAGAAGACCAGGAATGCACAGTGAGACAAGTGAAGAAATGCGAGGAGCAGAGGAGTGATGGGCTTTGAATATTAACAGAATGACTTTATACTCTATCCTTTGCTTAACAGACAGACATGCTAAAGATTTTTCCTGGGGTTGGACAGGTACCCTCTTAGGAGAGACCAGGAGGATCTTAGTAGCAGAATTTAAGAATGATTGCAGGGGAGAGAGGTGTAAGTCAGGAAGACTGGTTAGTAGGAGACTGCAGTAGTCTTAATGGGATAGGATTAGGGCATGGATTAGTGTTTTGGCTGTTATTTGTGAAAAAAAATGGGAATATCTTGGCAATATTGCAAAATAAAAAGCTGCAGGTTTTAGAAGTAGTATTAAAATTAGAGAAAGAAAGAGCTCAGTTTTAGCCAGATTGAGCTTGAGGTGGCATTTTTTTTTTTATCAAGGAGGTGATAGCTAGTAGGCAATTCACAATTTGGGTCTGATGGTCAGTGGTCAAGGAAGGGGTGTCTAAATATATCTGGATGTCATCTGCATATAAATGCTATTTAAGGCCAAATAAAGCTTAAAGGTCTCCTAAAGAGAAATGAGACAATGATGCTACCTAGTGATGGGCGAATTTATTCACCAGGGACGAATTTGCGCCGAACTCCCACGATTCGCCACTGGCGAATAAATTCGTGAAACGCCAGAAAAAATTTGCCGCCGAAAAATTCGCCACAAAAAAACGAGTCGCACGTCGTTTTTGACACGACGCGTCGAAAACGACGCGACGTGCGTCGAAAACGACGCGCAACTCGTTTCGCGAATTTTTCCGCCAATTCGCGAATTTCTCTGGAAAGTTTCGGCGAAGCGAAACGCGGGAGATTCGCCCATCACTAATGCTGCCACTTTGCAGAGTGATTTGTCTTTGTTGGGAAACTGGGCAGCAATCTGGAAAATGAGGTTCAATGTTGATAAATGCAAGGTTATGCACTAAATGGCAGTATGTAGGGACTTTCCTTAAGTGAGAAGGATCTTGGGGGTTTTATAGATAACAAGTTGTCTAATTCTGGGCAGTGTCATTCTGTAGCTACTAAAGCAAATAAAGTTCTGTCTTGCATAAAAAAGGGCATAAACTCAAGGGATGAAAACATAATTATACCCCTTTATCGATCCCTAGTAAGGCCTCATCTGGAGTATGCAGTGCAGTTTTGGACTCCAGTCCTTAGGAGGGATGTAAATGAGCTGGAGAGAGGGCAGAGACGTGCAACTAAACTAGTTAGAGGGATGGAAGACTTACATTATGAGGGGAGACTGTCCAGGTTGGGGTTGTTTTCTCTGGAAAAAAGGAGCATGCGAGGGGACATGATTACACTTTACAAATATATTCGAGGACATTATAGACAAATATCAGGGGACCTTTTTACCCATAAAGAGGATCACCAGAGGCCACCCCTTCAGACTAGAAGAAAAGGACTTTCATTTGAAGCAGCGTAGGTGGTTCTTCACAGTCAGGACGGTGAGGTTGTGGAATGCACTGCCGGGTGATGTTGTGATGGCTGATTCTGTTGATGCTTTTAAGAGGGGCTTGGATGATTTTTTGGACAGACATAATATCAAAGGATATTTTTGATACTAAACTCTACAGTTAGTATAGCTATGGGCACATATGGTTTGTGTGGAGGTGTGTGTGTGTGTATGCTGGGTTTTTAATTTGGAGGGGTTGAACTTGATGGACTCTGTCTTTTTTTCAACCCAATTTAACTATGTAACTATGTAATATCTGGCAAAAATGGGAACTAAAAGAATTCTGTCCATTTTATTTATTTAAGGGTGCCATATGGGTAGTCTGGAGGAGGCTCTGTTATATTCTGGAGATTTTTGTGGAAGGGTTTGTTTTGCTAAGGCTTGGAAGGGTGTGAGAGGAAAAGCTAAACAGGGACCCTAAAGCACACTTTTATTATGCACTGCAATATCCTCAAGAAATCAAATTATTCCATATAAACTTGTACAAATTATTATAATACCCTTTTTTCATTAGCATTGAAAAAGTTATCTAAAATCAATCACTGAAAGATTGCAGTTTGTTGGTATTCCTTTCCAAAATTGCCATTTAACACCAGGAAAGCAACACATTAAAACAGAACTCTTCTATATCAAACTGATTGCCCATAATTCATTAACATTCCAAGAGAGAGATCAATTGGATATTGCCTTTTGTTAAACAAGAAATGAAGCTGACTCTATAATTACTCCCGTTTAGCTTAATTGTTCAGGTCCCACAATAATTTATTTTCCAATTTGCATGTCCATTAAATCACAAATTTAATTTAGCATTTCTCTAAATATCAATTGTATAAACCGCATACTGATGTATTTACATATTGAAACTAGTTTTATACATTGAAATAAGTATATTTTTGCTAAATAAGGAGAAATATGCAGCCCTGGAACATAATCCCTGGGGTCTTTCTCAGTCAAGAGTTCAAGCATAACCATTTATTATCACACTGCAGTGCAGTAATTATAGCTTTCAAGATTCACATATTCTTGAACTAAATTTAGAAAAGCTATGTTTTACAAATAGAATCAGTTCTTAGCATAACAGGATATATTATTGCTTAAAACAAAGGTTTTATCAGTTTAAAAAGAAAATGAAACCGACACCATGTCACCAATATGTTATTACAGAAAAACTACATTAAGAATTCTTTTTTCCTAAGTGACAATAAAATAATGGAGTTATATTGTGTTGCTATGTAGACATGCATTGTGCTTTTGGTTTTCAAATACTGTACATGCTGATACCTTAATCTTTTACTCAAAAAGTTGCTTCTAGATCTGTATGAACCACAGCTAGGGGCAAATTTACTATTATTCCCCATAATTAGCTCAACCAAATTCGCAATTCTAAAAGTATTTGTCTATCGAATGCTTATCGAATTGTTTTAGGCATGATATCTGATTTCTCGATGAATTCGTACAATCGGATACCGATTGTTCGATTTCAGGAGAATTTCCTTCGAGAGTCTGAAAAATTCGTACGATTCGAACAATCGAATGCTCCGATCGTACGAATGGTATTCGAGCAGTAGGGATGTAGCGAATGTCGGAAAAAAAAGTTCGCGAACATATTTGCGAACTTTCGTCAAAAATGCGAACGGTTCGCGAACGTCGCGAACCCCATAGACTTCAATGGGAAGGCGAATTTTAAAAGCTACAAAAGACATTTCTGGCAAGAAAAATGATTTTAAAGTTGTTTAAAGGGTGCAACGACCTGGACAGTGGCATGCCAGAGGGGGATCAAGGGCAAAAATGTATCTGAAAAATCCATTGTTGACACAGCGCTGCGTTTTGTGCTGTAAAGGGCAGAAATCACACTACATTTCTAAACCTGTGTAATAAACTGCTTTAAAACGTCCGGCGTCTACATGCCAATCAAGTCGTGTAAAGGTTACAGCCTGTTCACACGCAAAGACGAAACGCGGCGCTTACTGCAACGCAAAAAAAGTAAAGAGCTTTAATGAATGTCATTTAATGAATGTCATTTAATGAATGAACATTTAATGAATGTCAAAGAGATTTAATGAATGTCACCCTTTAAACAACTTTAAAATAATTTTTCCGGCCAGAATGATACCGTCAAGTGAGCAAATAATAGTTGTTAATTACTAGTTGAGCTTGTCACCTCCAGGATGTTCGTCCTGTTTGTGGGCTGGTGGCAATATTTCTGTAGTGGTGTGTTTAGCGGTCACCGTGCTTGTGCGCACCTGCGGTGACCATAAAAAACTGAAGCCCTGCAGCGTTTTTTCTTTCTGCCTGTGTGTGCTTGCAAGAGCTAGTGTAGGGAGAGAGCTGTTAGTGATTTGAGGGACAGTTGATAGTAAGTTTGCTGGCTAGTAATCTGCTTGATACTGCTCTGTATTGGAGGGACAGAAGTCTGCAGGGATTTGAGGGACATTTTAGGTTAGGTAGCTTTCCCAAGCACTGCCCCTAAAGTGTTTATCATTCAGAATACTCAACCTGAAGTGTGCTTGTGGGATACTAGGGGGCAGATGTGCTATTTGTCAAATTTTGAATAAAAAAAAATTCGAAATTCGATCATCATTTTTTGGGGGTGGCATTTTTGATTGAATAGGTCCATTTTCGATCGAATACGAATAGTTTGAACAATTTTTTTTTTAAATTGATTTTCCAGGAGTTAGAAAATTTTTCAAGAAAGCTTCCAGGAGGCCCCCAGTGAATAGTCAATTCGAATTTTTTTTTAAAGAGCCAGTACTTCAAAATTCAAATGTTCAAAATTTTATAATTCAAATTGAATTTTGGGCTATTCGATAGTCGAAGTGGCCCAAAATTACTTTGAAATTTGAATTTTAAAATTTTTAATTTTATTACAAAAATTCACTTCGACCCTCAGTAAATGTGCCCCTGGGTGCTTGGAAGTCCTGTACTAAAAGGGATTTTGTCATGGGGAAACATTTTTGTTTTCAAAATGCATCAGTTAAGTGATGGTCCAGCCGAAATCTGCACTGCAATTAGTTTTTCAAAGAGTAAACAGATTTTTTTTTGTATTTCATTTTGAAATCTGACATGAGGCTTGAGATATTGGATTTTTCCCAGGTGTCCCCAGTCATGTCACTATGATTTACTCTTGCACTGCAAGTTGGAGTGATATCACCCTCTCCCTTCTTTCCCCCAGCAGCCCTTCAGCAGAGCAATGGGAAGGTAATGAGGCAACAGCTCCCTGTGACTCCTTCAGTTACATTGAGTAGAAAAATATATACTTGTTGGTTCAGGAGTTGTATATAGTAGAGTGAATTATCTGCAGTGTAAACAAATTTAGAAATAAAAACTACACCATAAAAATCATGACAGTATCCCTTTAATCCCTGCAGCAGTATCAGTTATAATAGGATAATGGGGGGCACTGCTAAATGCAGTAGGGGATCACTTTTGTTTGACCAAACAATCCATGCAGGCCTTTCTGACCACTGTGATAACTGTTAAAGCATGTATGTTGAACTTTTTTCTGCAAGGATTTATATTTACATATAGAAATATATAGGGATGCCCAGAATCCAGTATTCGGTTCGGGATTCAGCCTTTTTCAGCAGGATTCGTCCAAATCCATCTTCCTGGCCAAACTGAATCTGAATCCTAATTTGCATATGCAAATTAGGGTCAGGGAGGGAAACTGCATGACGTTTTGTTACAATACAAGGAAGTAAAAATGTTTTCCCCTTCCCACATCTAATTTGCATATGCAAATTAGGATTCAGATTCGGTTCGGTATTCGGCCAAATCTTTTGCAAAGTATTCAGGGGTTCGTCCGAATCCAAAATAGTGGATTTGGTGCATCCCTAGAAATATATAAATAATTGTAATCATTTACTAATTTACTAATTGTAATCATTTACAGGACCTGTTATCCAGAATGCTCAAACCTGGGGTTTTCCAGAAAAAGGATCTTTACGTAATTTGGATCTTCATAAGTTAAGTCTAATAGAAAATCAAGTAAACATTAAATCAACAAAATAGTCTGGTTTTGCTTCCATTAAGGATTCATTTTACTGTTTTATTTTTCAGTGAAAAAGAAAATCATTTATAAATGTCTATGGGAGACAGCCTTCTGTAATACAGAGCTTTCTGAATAACAGGTTTACAGATAAGGGATCCCATACCTGTAAGCAAGCATCTTTACTTTTTTAACATGACCTATTTTTGTCATCAATAAGAGGAGATATAGTAATAATATCACCATGCAGTATCTTATTATTTTGTGCACATTCATACAGTATATACTTCATCACCTGCCCCAGTTGAGCTTACAAACTACTCTCACTTTGCAAGGTGTATTTTTACAACGTTTCTCCATATTTACTAAAAATCGTAAGTTCACTTTTTAAAGAAAAATGTAATGAATTTTTTCATGGTGAAAGTTCTCAGCAAAAATTTGACAAAGGGAGATTATTTCATACTTACTGAGATCTTTCTTTCCTATGCGAACTCCATGTCAGTACATATCGGGATAGCCCCTCCTGCCTGCTCCCATTAGAAGGACCCTCCCAAGCCTTTAAAAGACCAACCACACCCACTCACCGGAGTCTTTGTAACAAGTTCTCAAATTAACGGAATAAAAGTGTGGGCCCTCCTGACATGGAGTTCTATAGGAAAGGAAGATCTTCCTTTTTCCCTAAACGAACTCCATGTCAGTACGTATCGGGATGTAGCAAGGTACAATTATCCCAATGGGAGGGAATATACTTTTATAAGATCTGGAATCAGGAATGGATGACACGGATTAGATAGTCCACAATCCTGCAACCACTATAAGTTAATATAGAGACACCTGGTGAAAACTCCAGAATAAGTTCATAGGGCTAAGAGTAGCCCAATAGTATAGATTATACTATCGAGAGAGAAAAGTTTTCCTCAAAGTAAGGAACAAGTGAGTTCATGAACAACAATCTCACCCTTCCAGGAAAGAGAGAGAGAGAGGAAGAACTTCCTGCACAATGCAAATTCAGCAAGCTGAAATACTTACTCACCGAGAAGCTTCCATCAAATATATGCCTAGACTCAGTGTAAATTGCCAGGTACTGTACCTGTAAGAAATACTTGGAAGGAGAAAGAACCCATAACAGACCTATTGTATGCATGCCCTGTTTAGAAGATAACAACAAGTAGTTCAGGGTATACCAAGTATCATGAGGCACCCGGGGCATATACCATCCACTTCTACATACAGTATCAGAATGCATAGCAGCCAGAAATGTTCTAACCAAAAACAAATACTAAAAGAACAGGGACAAGGGCACCTGAAACATGAATAAATAGGCTAGGATTCCTAACAATGCAAAAGGTCCTGTGTGAGTCACCCATGAAACCTGTGTTTTCATCCACCTGTAAGGGGCATATTTATATGTGTGGATTTCATAATACTACATATATGAACTCCCTAAGTGAAGCTGACCTTAGGACTGGAGAGGCCCTATGGATGTTCCAGTAAGTATCAGAAGGGATTCTGATTCACTGGAACCCTGCTGGGTCATAAGTATCAGAAGTGGCACAACAATGTGAAACCAAGAACAAGGAAGGTTAAAGGAAATGTCAAGCCTTTTTTTTTCTTTTACCATGCCTGTGTAGTCTACCTTATCCCAAACCGAACCGCATTGTTTTCGCTTGGAAAAATGCTTCCACTTCCCTGCATCGGAGCATTGTTTGCCTCTCTGCACAATCATTAACCCGGCGGCCATTTTTTCTGGGTTGCGCTCTTCCTGTTAGCATTGCGCATGTGACAATAGTCCCACCTGTCTGACCTCTACATTGAGCTTTCTTATTCAATAGAATAAACAAATTATGCTTTCTTGATTTTGCTGAGAACTTATTTATCCTGGTTGGAAAGGACAGCGTTATAGTTAATGTCTCTGCTCTCTTGCTCGCTCACTACAGTCAGCATGACAAAATATGTGCTAGAAACTGGGGAGTGGAGAATTAAAGCTTGGCAGAATAAAGTCCCCATAGCAACCACCAGTGCTATTTTTCGATTGGAGAATTGAAGACACAGGCGTGTTTTCAAAGGGCACTGATGATGCGGCTGGATGTTTTTTGCTGAAGCGGATTCAACTCAACTGCGCATGTGCTAGATTAGTTTAGACAAGTGCGCATGTGCGTATCGCCAAGCTAAAGCGCTCATTCCGAAGGGAGGGGGGAGAGAGGCAGGAAGCCGAAATCAACAAAGCTGCTTACCGGATCGCTTTTCAAGGACTGGAATACTTGGTATGTGAAAAATGTAATGAGGCATTTCAGCGATAAAATTTTTGTTGTAGGGGTTGACATTTCCTTTAATAGAGGTGTTGCATCTGGAAGTAACCTGGACAGAGAGCCCTGTGAGAAGGTACAACAGACCCAATTCTCAACTAGTATAAATGTAAATCCCATTAGTCTAGGAAACAATGTGATAGACATGTACAAAACAGACAAACACCGCCAAACCTCCTGATTGAGGCTATACAGACTTGCAGGACAGATATTTAACTATCCTCAATTCATTTAGAATAAAATGAATAAGGCTAACAGATGTAGGAGAATGCAGTCTTACTGTAATAATAGCTGCCATCTCACGTAAGGGAATGCAATGCTCCTGCACAGGGGAGTTAAAGGGCAAGGAAAGGCAAAGAAATAAAATCCAATTTTTACTTTTTTAATGAAAAAGAAATCTATCTCCAATATACTTTAATTAAAAAATGTGTACCATTTTTATAAGAAACCTGACTGTATGCAGTGAAATTCTCTTATCATTTAGTGCTGTGAATAGGAATTTTCAGACGGTCCCTAACTTCTGGCTGGGAAACAATCATACTTATGAACAGTGGGAGCCCCTGTCTTATATATAACAGGGGAGCCCCTGTCTTACTTACCAGCCATGACAGCCCCCTGTGGCCAACTTTGAAAGCATAAACCATTTGTTTGATTAGGCTTGTGGTGCAGTAATTTCATGATTATGTTTAGTATACAAAATACAGCATTTCCAGCCCTATTCTATTTTAGACTTTCCTTGCCCTTTAAGTGCATTTGCAGCCTGAAGCGATAGAACAGGTAGAAACAGCAGTATGTAACTGAGGAAACAGGTTCTGGTACTGCTGGTGGTTCAAGAGGGCGCTGACGTAGAGGAAAAATTAGATGCTTGCATCTGCTGTCTTTTAGGAAGAACAGCCAGACCTGTATTCTAAAAAAACAAAATAAGTCTGCACAATGGACACAGCAGAAACCTAGGCCACAATAATGTTTTGTTTGTTCGCAGCCTAAGCAAAATACTCCTATGCTTGGCAGTCCTATTTGTAACTTGAACAAGTCATCTCTATTGTCCAACAGACACCTTGAGGATTCCTATAACCTGGAAGCCTTTGGACCCAAATATAGACCCTAGGCATGTTCCCAGACCCAAAACTTCCTAGTGGTCTGATGTCTATGTGTACCCATATATCCTGACACTAAGTTTATTGGTAGTAAGTGTCCATGTAGAACCCTGGGTAGAAGCCCTCTATCTAGCTGTAGGAGGCACTAAGGAGCCACCCTAGAAGGGTAGAAATACATACAGTATAGGGTTACTTCAGCCATGCATAGAGAACAGTATTCCTTGTTCTTCTTAAACTCTGTCAAAGTTAGAACTTATAGTCCTTTACTCTATACATATATACATACATACCTGCAAACCGAGAGGGGCACAGGTTGCCCCCCTAAAATTAGTCAGATGACCTAGGTGCTCTAGTAGAAATTATGGATACGAGTTCAAAGAACAATCTGTTGAGTGCAAATATAGGCTTATCAAGCCGACCTTTCAATTCCACCCTATCTATATGCACATATTCAAATACATAAACATACATACATATGCACAAACATGCAGATGGCCCACTTATAGATGCACCTATCTATATTGCTTGGAAGGCTCTGTTGTATTATGGAGTTTAACCATTAGATGGAAATTTGTTTTGAAGGCACTAGAATCCCCCTGCAGGGTGTGGGTCATGGTGCTAGCATGTATTAACCCTGTGATTATTACACATGCCTCTGTCAGGGCCCTAGGCTACTGGTTCTGGAGATCACCATGCCCAACCCCAGAGCCCCAGCAATGGATAGTAATTATACCACACAATAGACTGGAATAAGCAATTATTATGTGGACCTCCATTCACGCAGGCAGTGATCTGTAAAACAAGACTGCTGAATCTAGGGAATTTTACATTCAACTGCCCCAAATGCACTACATACCTGTGGGTTATTGTTAGTCCAGTGATCCTTATGAAATACAGACTTCTGAAAAATACTACCCTGGGGAGAAAACATTTCCAAGAACAGTAATAAAATACATTCCCTGCTCAATTGATTAGGACATACCATACCCCTGCAGAACAACATAGAAGCATGCAGATATAATCACAACCACAAGTAATGCATAGCTTAGATTAGCTGCCACCTAGAGCAAACAAGTATCAGGGCCTAGCAGTCAGCCAGACCTGTGCTCTACATTTATTAGGGCTACTTGTCCAGGTGAGCAATAGACGGAGCATATACTGCAGAAAACAATTGGAGCATACCAATACAGTCACAACAACATGTAATACATACAGTAGTTTAGAATAGCTACCACTTAGAGCAAGCATGTAGTGGGCCTAGCAGCTATATTGGCCCCCCACTTTCATTAGCGTAAATGTAGAGGTAAATGAATAAAGATGTGTTTTTGATCTTTTACTTGTACAGGTAGGGGATCCATCATCGGAAACTAGTCATCCAGAAAGCTCAGAATCCCCGAAAAAGGAAGATTATATCATACTTACTATGATCTTCCTTTCCTGGACAAACTCCATGTGAGTACACATTGAAGCCAGAACATACAGTATACAGAAGAACAAAATAGGAGCACATGGATACAATCACAGCAACATGTATTATACTTTTTTTTGATTATATGTTGTTTGGAGCAAGCATATATCAGAACATAGCAGCTACCCAGTGATCCATATTCAATGGGCCTACTGATGAAAAGTATGCAAATGGCCTGAACTCAGCACCCTGCATGTTAGTATACACTATATGTCAGCATAAGAGCATGCTAACCCATTTGACCATTTATTTTGGTGCTAATGGTTTCATGTGGGCAAGCAACCAGAACTTTTGTTTTCGTATTTTTTGATTTTATCATTTTAATTACCCCCCCCCCCGGGGAAGACTGCTGAGGGAGGCAGTCAGCCTTAACCTGCCTCCATTAAAACATAAAAGAAACAAATGTAACAGGAGGTAGTAAGGTTCAGGCCTCTAACAATGCCCAGACTAACTGCCACCTCCCTTACCCATCCATAAAAAATGGGGTGTAGGGGCCACATACACCACTGCGGCCGGACGCCATTTTGAACAGGTCGGGAGGGCACATGGATGGGGGGACAAGCACTTGCCACCAAATGTTCTGACAGCAGTATAGGGAGGCAACTGAAACACAGGCAGACAATGAGTAGCAAACATTGGACAACAGTGCCTTACCTGATCCAAAAGCTGAAGCACAGAAGACTCCAGAAATGAGGTAGTGTGTTGGGGAACAAAAGGTCCCATAGACCAAAAACCCTGACCCTAGGATGCTGTCAGGGCAGACTAATGCTTTCCCAAAGTTAAAAAGTAAATTTTACTTACAAAAAGCCAAAAAGCAAAAGAGAAGGAAAAAAAAGATGCCGGCATGTGGGTGTGGTTGGTCTTTTAAAGGCTTGGAAAGGGGCATTCTAATGGGAACAGGGAGGAGGGGCTATACCAATATGTACTGACATGGAGTTCCTTTAGGAAAAGTATATTTCCCCAAACAATAGTAGTGGGGAAAATTCCCTAGAGAGTTGTCATATCGGAGAAAATTAGCATGGAAAGGGCGATTTAAAAGTGGTTGCTGTATTTTTATAATGGTATTCTTATCATATGTAATAATTTATATTAGATGCAAAAAATCAGACTTGTCTGCATCCATTGCGATTTGCACAGACGTGTAAATACATATAGTCATCCCTGAACTTGTGTGCAAAAAGCAATTAGGATTTGTTTTGGGGATAAATTATAGTTATAATTAATATATCCTAAATTTGCATGCTTAATGTAAACATTTCTTTAATGCACAGTAAAACATATTCTTGAATGTTATCTGTATTGTTAAAGCTCAATCAGTGTCTATACCTAATAAGCAAATGTCTATTGCATCATAAAACATGATCAGATCTGAATTTAAATGCAACATATAAATGCAAATGCTACTTATACATACTGACAATATGTTTGCATTAGGGAAGAATGAAGAATACCAGTACTTTCCCCAGAGGACTTGTGGTTTTATGAAAAGCAGTAAAAATTAAAGGCAGCAATGAATCAATACAATATAGACCTATGAAAATGTAAAGAGATAGCACATAAAATTGGTACAGAATATGTACAGATTAAAAATTTGCTTTGAAAGAACAGAGATAATATACACAGACATGCGGACAAGGAAACTAGTGTAAATAAAATATTTATCAGATTATTGATGGTGAAAAAAATTATTTACAGTGACTGGGTGCCAGAAGAGTAGACATGCATATAGTATACACATACAGTATGGTGCTATTACTCTTAGTCTTGCAATTTTAATAATTTTTTTTTAGAATAACTGATATCCTTTTAAAGTGGACCCGTCACCCAGACACAAAAATCTGTATAATAAAAGTCCTTTTCA
>CM044446.1:35207171-35236018 GCA_024363595.1 Xenopus borealis
TTTCTTCCAGTGTGTTATATAATACAACACCCTGGAACATGGAATAATTAATACAAACCAGAGAAACCAGAGCTGCAAGGTAATTGCTGCAGCTGAAGTACTTGACTGAGATTTAATGAGGGGCTCTCAAACTCCAGAGAGAGAGAGAGAGAGAGCAGGAGCTGCACTGAACTGCACAGGAAAGATACTGGCTACCAGCGAGTGTGATATCTTTTTGTTCTGTTAAGGCCAATTGAAAATTTGCATATAACTGGCTATTCTATAACATGCTAAAAGTTAACGGAAAGGTAAGCCACCCCTTTCAGTGGATCTCTGTATGGAGTTAAAAATACAGGAGTTGCAAACTTAAGGAGATGAAAACAAGGTAAAAAGTTTGCTATACATATATTTTTCTGTTACACTTGCACAGTCTACCATACGTATGCAAATTTGTAACAACAGTTCAAAACTGCCAACCTCTGTGGTGGATGTGAGCAAGCTGCCTCTTTAAAGGAGAACTAAACCCCTTCTCTAATAAAACCCCCTACCCCACATAGTCCCCCCCTGCACAGGAGTTACCACAAGTAAATACCCTTAAGCTCGTAATTACCCTTGTTGCAGAGTCAGCACAGCAGAGCTCATGGGGGCCATCTTCAGCCACTTTGGGTCTTCATGTGACGCTTCAGTCATTTTTGTTGCTTCCAGCACATGCACAGATTTAGAGAACTGGGGAAATGCTCCAATTGCGCACGCACCGATATAGTGTTTCCTTATTGAAATTACCTAAGTGCCTTAAGATGCCCCCCGTGAACTCCACTGCACTGACTGCAACAAGGAGTAATTACCGGCTTAGGGGTATTTACTTGTTGTAACTCCTGTGCGGGGGGGGCAGGGACTATGGTCGGTAGGGTTTTTTTTTTAGAAAAGGGGTTTAGTTCTCCTTTAAAGGACTGCAATAGAGGCTAGAGCAACACATTCAAACACTGCAGCACTGCAGTTAACCAACAATATTAAGAGGATTCTTTTGCTCACCAAGCAAGGCCAAATTGATTTTGATGGAAGAGAACAGCAGCAGGATGATGTGGTCAGCTGGGTAATAGATTAATATGGGCAAAACCAAAAGGAAAGCTGATCTTGGCTTTATGCATGCGAACAGATTTGCCATGTGAAGAAGATGGGAGTGTGAACTCCAATCCAGGTTGCTGATGTGGAGGAAGATAACTCATAATGAGCTGGAAGAACAGAAAATACAAAGGGTAATATTCTCTAGAAAACCTAGTGTCTGACATAGAGATATTGTAATATAAAATAATGGTGTTGTTACAGGGTATTAAGCAAATAAAAAAGAACAAAGTAACATTGGCAAATATACAGTATTATGACATTTTTATCCAGTATTTAACAGATTTTACCTTGTGTCTTTGAAGGTATTATGTTATGTGAATGTCTCCAGTATCTCATACCTCTACTAGAATTATTTTGGAACTTCATAGCAAGGTCAAACAGGTGAATCTAAATCTCATGTTATACAGTAACTGTTCTATATATTTTCATTCTACTGGAGATTGCAGGAGTGAATAAAATACACAAGTTCATTTGCTCATGTCTCTGAACTGGGTGCTGCATTCGTATATTATGTCTGCTATTACATCATTACAGTGTAGCATCTTGTGTGATTTAATGAGGTGTCTGTGTAAAGCTAATCTTGCACATTCCCAAAATAAATAGATACTTCTCAGATCCCTGTTTCACACAGCTACAGTTTAGACCCAAATTCTAATGATATTGCAATGCTGAACCAATGTCAAAACAAACTGCAATTAATTCTTCTTTAGATTTCTGACACACCTGCTATATTACTTGCTTATTTTGGTGTTATGAAGCATATGTTTCTGACTTGTTGATACTAACCTTATAGCTTGGCTCAAGAAAGGTTTGCAGAGGTAAAAATGACAGGTTTATGCAACAATAAAGTTAATGATTGCCTAATGCTGAAGAAACGGTTGACCTTTTTTGTTCATTGGCCAATGACCATTTTGTATGAAGGGAATTGCCTCGGGACCATACCCAGGCCAATAACTGCTGACTTGGTCAAACATTATTGGTCTATTTGTAGGTATATTACTGTATTGTTTTGCTCAGTATTCTTTATCATGCTTTAATCTTATCATAATGTGAGATATAGAATTCCAGCGCAGCTCACCTAATTCATAAAGTTGTAGTTCAACATACAGAGCAGCAAAATGTACTTTTCTAGTGTCTAACTCAGGGGTCCCCAACATTTTTTTAACCGTGAGCCACATTCAAATGTAAAGAGTTGGGGAGCAACAAAAGCATGAAAAAATCCCTTGGGGTGTCAAAGAAGTGGTGTAATTGGTTATTTGGTAGCCCCTATGTGGACTGACAGCCTACGGGAGACTCTTCTTGGCACTATACTTCATTTTTGGGCAATTAAAACTTGCTTCCAAGCCTGGAATTTGAAAATAAACACCTGCTTTGAGGACATGGAGAGCAACATCCAAGGGGCTGGAGAGCAACATGTTGCTCATGAGCTACTGGTTGGGGATCACTGGTCTAACCACTTACTTACACCACTAACTTGTACAAACCACTACCACAGACAATGCTAATACACATAGCAAATTTCGCCAAATTCTAAAGGCTGGTTTGGTTGTTGGAATACAGTCTAATACAAGGTTGTTAGTTAATGAGTTAACAATAAACAACTCAATAATTCCAAGTTCACATACTAACCATTGTGTTTCTGCAGATATTCCTCAAATATGGGGTTTTGGTTTTAGAATCTGAGCTATAATATATGAAAATCATATTCTTCTGTGATGTAGACCTGTAGGGTACCTGGGCCAGTGTCTTGGGGCCAATTTCCACAGTCTTTTAGGGTAAACAAAGCAGTCACAGAAGTAACTCTCTTTAAGGCAAGTGCGTGCAGTTTATTCTGTTACACAGTCTTTGGTAACAATCACACAACAGAAGTGAAAACAAAGAAAATGTAACCCTTGCACCAGAGTGCTGGCTAAACACAGTTGGCAGCCTAACTAGAGTTTGGTCGCTTTCCCAACACTAACTTGAAGTGATACCGACACCAAAAAATAAATTTTAACATATGCATATATAACACACATTAAGGGGCAAATTTACTATTATTCATCTAAAATCCCTCGAAAGTCGATAGTCGAATGCTTATTGAATAGTTCTAGGCTATCTTTTTCCTCGATATTTGATTTCTCAATGAAATCGTATGATCGAATACTGATCGTTCGATTTCACGACAAAATCGTACTTTTTCCTTCGAGTGCTCGAAAAATTTGTATGATTCGAACGATCAAGGCGTTCGATCGTACAAATGGTATTCTAGCAGGTGTTTGTAAAAGAAGCCTGTGGGGGGATTCCCATAGGCTTCTATTGCTATTCGGTAGGTTCTGGCGAACTAGGCAGTCGAATAAATTTTAAAGTTACAGTTACATATCCGATGTTTCGATCTATTCGATCATTCGAATTTTCAGCATTCTATGATCGAAGTGGCCAAATTTACATATTCCATCCTCCGAAAAAATCGTATGATCGGAATTCAATCGAACTTCGATCTCTTCATGTGAATTTGCCCCTAAGTGTTACCTGGTCATGTTGAACATTTTTTGTGGAAAGGTTTGTTTTTGTAGATAATTGTTAGTTGAAGTTCCTGACTCTCTGACACTCTGACTTTGCCAACCTGGCTGTCCCATCTCAGCTTATTAGTTACAGTTTCTAATGCTAACAGACTCCTGCGGAACAAATATGGCAGCCCCCTCATACAGGAACATGGGGAATCAGACAGGTTGTGTAAAAGCATCATGCAAATACTTTATGGCAAAGTTAGAAGTAGCTTTCAAAGCATATATTATAATGGATGTAAAAAAAGAGTTTAATTTCAGGTGTCAGTATCTCTTTAAAAAGATACTGACATCAGAAAATAACCTTTTGTATTATCTATCATAACATTGGCTTTGAATGCTATTTATAGTTTTGCCATAAAAGTATTTGCTTGATGCTTTTACATTGCCTTTCTTACTACCATGTTCCTATATGAGGGAGCTGCCATATTTGAGCTGCAGTAGTCCATTAGAAACTCTAACTGACTAGTTACGAAGGCACAGTCAAGTTGGCAAAACAGTCATGTTAAGGAACTTCAAGTGACAATTACTTACAAAAGCAGAACTATCATCGAAAAACGATCAACAAAACCTATAGGGGGCTTTTAATGTAGATTCATATTTTGAAAATAACATTTTTAGTGTCAGTATGACTTTAATATTTTCTTTTTTTATATAGTTTTTTGCATTACTCTTCTGACTCTTTCTAGATTTCAGATCTAAAAATCAAAGGCTGTAAGGCTACACAATTATTGTTATTGCTACTTTATATTATCTTTCTATTTTGGCCCTCTCCTATTTTTATTTCAGTCTACTATTCAAATCAATCAGTGGTTGTGAGGGAACCTAACAATTGCTGAATTTGCAGAGAGCTTCTGAATAAAAAGCTAAATAACCATAAATGATGAAGAAAATGTAAATCAATAGCAAATTGTCTCGAAATATACTAAAGGTTAATGTAAAGATGTAGAACAAGTAATCAAGCCCCACCTAAGTACCTCAAACTGCTTGTTACATGTACATGAATTCCTTCCATTTACAATTCTGAGGATGATAAATGCATTGTTTATTTATTTTCAGGGTCATGTGGCTTTCTACAGACCACTTTGGACTGGAAACATTTTATTTACCTTATTCTCAACAATGGCCCATCAATGCATTTTTCTACCATCTTTTCTATTCGGCATGACTCCTCTACAAGTAAGTTTTATGATCTTAAGTATTACTGACTGACCTGGAAATGCACTGACCTCACGATGTGGTGTTTATACAAATGGCCTTTAGGTGGCACTGTGCATGCACAGGACTTTCTGTACAACTTGAAAGTGAAAGTAAGACTTACTGCTGTTATGTAATGGCTGCATGACCTGCTAATAAAGCATTGTTATACCCTCCTCATCCTCGGCTACCAAACACAACGCTTACACATCAGCTCTTTGTCCAATGCAATTGCAATGTCAGGTTGCTGCATAACCAGATCATAACCAATCAAATCCAAAATGTAGCCCATGCGGGAACATACAGTATTTTACCTGTTTAGCCAGACCGCTTGATCTAGAACCTAGAGCCAAAAAAAGTTTCCCTTTTATGATATAGCCATATTCAACTGTTGAGACAAAAAATGAACATTATAAATGTCATTGAGATTTCAAGTCATAATCTATGGGGGTTTTTTTCTTGTCCATATTACATAACTGATTTCCCTTTAAAAATATAATTTTTTTGCAATTAAGTCCCTGCATTTTGTACAAGAGGAACAGTAACAGAAAATGTTCAGTTGTCACAATAAATGCATGTCTGCTTTACTTTAATACATATAATTTTAAAGGTTAATGATTATGCAAATCATCAATGAAAAACAACATATGTACTGTTTTTTAATCATGACTTTTCACATTTATGGTTCCAAGATCCACATCATGTGACTTTAAGCCACAATCTTCTAACCTCTGTGTTATGACATCCAGTTGTACCTTAATCATACCTGCTGAGAACAAAAATAAAATGATGTAAACACTGCCAAGTTTATAAAACCATTTTGTACTTTAAACAATCTCGGGTACTTCATTCGAGAGGATTTTCTATTCCTCTTTCCCAACCCAGATATTTCTCCTGTGCTTAAGCATTATGATTTCCCATTTCCCATTATGATCTCATTACTCATCTCTTACATCAAATTTTTTATATTATACCCAGTATAATATAAGGGCATATAAGGGGCATATAAAAGGCAAAAATTTAAGTTTTGGAGTATTTGCACCAAGAATGAATACTGCCATGGAGACAGAGTATGACATGTTTTGGCAAATTCGCTTTGCATTGCTAAATACTGTCTTTGCATTGGCAAACATTCTCATCTTTTTTCCAGGTCAAATTTCTAATTTGTCAAACTGTGAACATTTACCAAACATTAATATTTCTGTAGGGTTAGGCTGGTGAACTGCTATTATAGTGATAGGACAGTGCTTTTGCAACATTATATCTGTGGCACCTCCTCCATGCTAATGTTTCAGATTTCTATATAGAATTAATTTTCTAGGGAACTTCCCTGCTTCTAAACGAGTGAATTAAGTCTAGAGGAAATATTTCCCTGGCTACAGTGATTTTTAGTATATGTGAAATGTGAAACAACACATGGGGGCTGTTATACTATTCTAATTTCAAATAAAAAAAAAATCGAAATTCGGGCCTCAAATTTTTTGGGGGGCCATTTACTATGAACCTATTTTGATCTATTAGGACCGTTTTCGATCGAATTTGAATCATCTGATCACATCGTTCGAATCGATTAAAAAAAAAAAGCTTCCATAGGCTACAATGGCAATTCACCAGCTTCAAGGTGGCGAATAGTTGAATTCGAATTTTTTTAAAGAAACAGTATTTCAAAATTTGAATATTCAAATTTTTTCAATTTTAATCAAATTTTAGGCTATTCTATAGTCAAAGTAACCAAAAATTACTTTGAAATTCTAATTTTAAAAATTCTTATTTAATTCGTAAATTCACTTTGACCCTTAGTAAATGTGCCCTTTGATGTACTGAGAAGGAATTTGGTATAGTTAGATCATTAGATTAAATTGAAACTTAAATAAGCCCAAGATATCCTAAGCAGCTTTGAAATATCTAGAACCATAGAGAAAATTCAATAATACTGTTTACAAATGAAAGACTAAGTTCTGAGAGAAAATGAAAATGATAAAAGTTATACATGGCTTTTCTTGGCAAGCAAGCACAGGGTTTTCCAAGATATAAATGACTCTTCTTTCAGTAGCTACTCCATACTAACCAAATATTTCAATGATCTGTTCCCTTTTAGAGCATTACCACCTGTGGAGGATAATACATTTACCTTATCGGGGGGGAACAATAAGATAATTCTCATGCAACTACCATACATAGATACACATTTTTCTATATAACCTATACTTTAAAGGAGCAGTATGTGACTTTAATGAATAATACTTGTGCAGAAAATAATTTTTGTCTATTGTTTTAATCAGTAAAAATGTTTTTTAGTTATTTCTTGAGCTGAACAGGGCAATAGGGAAAGTAAGGCTACTCCATGTTTGGTTCTTGTGAGGCAGATAATAAAAAAAATGACATAAGAAAAAAACATAAAGAAAAATGCTTAACTTGTTGTCTGGGGGCCCACTGGCTTCTAGGGGGAGTTGTCAGGACCAAGGAGGAAGCTGTAGGGTTAAGGTCCAGAAAAAAGGTACAGGCAAGGGTTCAGGCAATATCGAGATCAAAGTCCAGGCTAAGGTTAACAAAAAAAGGGTGGAAGGGGTTCAAGGTCAACAAAAAAAAACCTATACTTCGGCACCATTATGGAGTCCCGGCATCCTTTTAAAGGTGATTTGGCGCCAAAACCAAACCAACGAAGATGTTGCAATGTGACGCGCTGTGTATCTGTCGCGATGCAGTGACGTCACGTACCATGCACCCACCGGCGCCGCTACCCACGTAGCGGCCATGGGCGCCCCCATTTTGGGAGTGATGCCAGAGAGAAAATATGTGCCACCCGGAGCTCCTGGTAATGCTCTAGGCGGCGTTCGTGACACTTGTTAACTCATTTGGTGCTAAATTTTTTTTCCAATTTTCATAAAATGTCTCAACTTTATGCAATTTTTCTAATCACTGAAATGCTTGATACTGAGAAAGGAATCCCCTGCTGTTTTGGTGAATAGTTAACATGGAGAGGCACATTTATCAAGGTTTGTCAAGAATTCATGTGAGTTTTTTAAAACTCCCATAAAGTTGAAATTCAACTAATCAAAATGTATTAATAAAATCAAATTGATTAATTTAAACAACCAGAAAAACTTGAGTCAAATTCAAATTGAATTCATATCAAATTCGATCAAACACGATTACGGCTCTTACTAACGAGCTCTTACTCACGAGCTGCATTTTTCCTGCATTCAGCGCCTACATGCGCTTGTGTGAGTATAGCCCCATTGAAAAGAATTGCTTGCGTCTATTCCTGCCATTCCCTGCAGCTGAATACTACAAAATGGAATGCAGGGGAGCATAGCTTTAACCACTCGTGAGTAAGAGCCCTTATAGTTTTCATGCAATGTTGATCACTGGTTCCAATAATGCCTTTAGTGGTGCCAGCTGCTCTGCCTCTGTCCGTAGCAAGGCTTGTTTCAGTATATATAAAGTAGAGCCTGGCACAAGCAGATTGACTGCAAAGTGTTTATTTCACGACATGTTTCGGGTACAGACCCTTTATAGTTTTCTCTAAAAAAAAAAACGTGAATATCAGGAAGGATGCAAACATTTCCAAATTGATACCTGGACCTTTTCCATTGACTTAAACAGCAATTTGGCAGGTTTTTAGGTGATGAATAGTCAACTTCGAATTCTTAAGGGCCAAAAATCGTATTTGATTTTTTTTTTTAAAACTTGAATCAGGTTCCCCTGGTTGAATTTGACAGTTTTAGCCTGGTTCCCCTGGTTGAATTTGACAGTTTTTGACCATTAATAAATCTGCCCCTTAGTGTGTTATAGAATAGCCTAATGGATCATCACATTAGAGCATCCACATGTCATTTGCCCCTAATCAAGCCTAGAAGAATGTGTTGTACTGTCATTAAGATGCAATAGGCATGATTTTCCATCAAAACGCCTTTGTGTTGCCAGTTTGTTTGCGAGCCACTGGATGGGGATCACTGATCTAGAGGGAGGATTTAGGGCAAAGAATGGTGTCTGTAAGTGGTGCATAAAAATGGGAAATTCTGATTGCTTCATCTTTAGGTCTTCTGCAGTTGTATTAAGTGGGCATGACAGAAGGGCCCCTTTGCCAAGAGAGACACCTGTAAACCATCAGCACCTCTGTGCTTTTGCCAAATCAATATATTTCCCCACATTCTGGCAAGCATTCCTACCACTAATCTTTGGTAATATGATTGCAATTGGATTTCCCAGTTGCAGATTTGCCCAGGGTTTATAAATGACCCCATACAATGTAGGTTGGTACCAGTGTTCTGTAGTACAGTGATTTTCAACCTTGTGCCTCCAGCTGTTAAGAAACTACAAGTCCCACAATACATTTGCCTGACTGTGGCTGTCAGACTCCTTCATTGCATTGTGGGACTTGTAGTTCCTTAACAGCTGGAGGCACAAGGTTGAAAATCACTGCTGTAGTACAATCTTCCTAGACCTAGGATAAAGTTTAGGGTTTTTACACTTCCTTGAATACAGTAATATATTTTATGTTGGGGAAAAAAAATTTAAATGAATAACTGTGCAACTATATAATATCATTTTCAATTTACTTTTGTAGGTCACATGTCTCTGACATCGTTAATGTAACTCTTGTAATGTAACTCTTGCAAACAAAGCAAAGACAAAGCTTATATCCACCATCTCTCAAATTACCTGCAAATGTTTGTGCAGTATCCATGAAGCATAATTATTAAATACAGTCATAGCATAACACGCCTGTGAAGCATTGTGACTTACAAAGGGCTTTCACCTGCTTTAGTAAATTACAGTGTTTTACACCCTTAGCATATCAGTTTATTGTTTTACTTTCTGTTTCCCTGTAAGATTACTTTGAGCAACATTAGGGTTTGTAAACTAGCAATATAAAACGCTGTACTTTTTAATGACAAAGAAAAAACAAATTGGTCAAGAACTTTTCCCCCAAGATCACTAAATTAATAAACTCTAGTACCAACAGTAGAGCAAACAAATATATTACAGTTATCTGTTCTAGAAACAGACATCGTATTGCACTGTTGAAATAGGACAGAGCACTTAAAGGAACAGTTCAGGGTAAAAATAAAAACTGGGTAAAAAGATAGGCTGTGCAAAATAAAAAAATGTTTCTAGCCAAAAATGTAATGTATAAAGGCTGGAGTGAGTGGATGTCTAAGATAACAGAATACAAAACAACATCCTGCTTTTCAACTCTCTAAATCTGAGTAAGTCAGCGACTTGAAGGGGGGCCACATGGGACATAACTGATCAGTGAGTTTGCAATTGATCCTCAGCATTCAGCTCAGATTCAAAAGCAACAGTTATGACCAATGTGGCCCTCCCTCAATTCACTGATTGGTTACTGCCTGGTAACCAGGGTAACCAGTCAGTGTAAACAAAAGAGAGCTGAAAAGCAAGAAGCAGTGTCCTGTTCTTTTAGGCTAGACTCAGTCACTCCAGCCTTTATACATTACAGTTTTGCCTAACTAACTATATTGAAAACATGTTTTATTTTGCTCAGCCTATCTATTTACCCAGTTTTTACTTTTATACTGAACAATTCCTTTAAAAGATTCTTGCAGGCTGAAATGCCATGTTTTCCTAGCAGAACATTCAAGTACATTAGGAGGGTAGCAATATGATGAATATGTATCTGCAGTAATTTGATTGGCTGTATCAAGTTATGTACTGAATCTGTGTAGTTATGCATCATCAAATGTGCTGATATAATGCTACCATTAAATGAGTTTAAAGGCAAACTAAAGTCTAAAATAGACTGCTAGAAATTCTGTATTTTGTATACTAAATATAAACATGAACGTACTGCACCAGAAGCCTAATTGTAAGGAACTCACCCTGGTGTCTAGTGGGGGGACGGCAGGGACGCCTGCCGCCCCCTCGGCGGGGATGCCCGTCGCATCCTGCTCCTCCCAGCACCGGCTTCTCCCTAGCCGTGCGCGGCGCAATTCCGCGTTTATTTAAAGGCATGCAATGGTGCTGTTAAACTTTAGTTTGTCTGATTCCTGTGTTTGACCCTGCCTGGCTACTGACTTCTCCTGACTTCTGTGATCCTGACCTCGGCTTGTGACCTGACTATTCTACTCTCTGTATTCCGACCCTGCCTGCCTGACCATTCTGATATGATCTCCTGGTTTGACGCTTGCCTGTTATCTGACTTCCGATTCTGCCTGATATCTCTGCTAAGATTCCTGGTTTTGACCTTGGCCTGTCTGACTTTGTCTGTGTTCCGCCTGTCCTGACCCGGCCTGATCTGTCTACATTATCTGCCTCCGTCCAGACCAGTGACCTTCTGCCCAAAGACTTTGCTAACAGTCGTGCCCCTTGCTAGCCAGAGCTTTCGCCTTGCACCTCTTGTTTAGACCAGGTGGCATCAGAGTAGCTGAGGGCTCCTCCCGAGACCAAAGGCGGTCACACTACTGGTGAAGCATGAGCTGAGACCAGGGTGCTTGGCATCTGTTCTGGTTTGGGTGCCGACCGTGACAGTAATTAAATAATTTAATTTATCAAAGTTGGACACATGGGGTCAACATCTTGTAACTTTGTTAAACATCTTTGCAAGACCAAGACCATGGTCTGGACTGCTGCTTAGGGATAGTCACAAATGATCAAAACTACACAAGTTAAATAATATCTACCATAGAAGCAGATACAGCAATAATCAGAATATGCAGATTGTACTGGGTCCTGCATTCCTGATTCCTGATTGCACTGGGTCCTGTCATATAAACTGATTGTTTAATACAAACTTTCTCCAACTCTCCAAAACCAGAGGCTTGAATTCCTACAAATAGAATGCAGTTTATCGGTTTAAATCTGGATTTTTGTCCCTGCAGCTGGAGTTGGAAACATTAGAGGATGTAAATGCAAAAAGTCAAATACCATTGTTACAAACCTATCTCCAATAAACTTCAATTAAAAAATATTGTATGTACAGTTTTTATAAGCAACCTGACTGTATGCAGTGAAATACCTTCTTCATTTACTTGCTCTAACTGCTGTAGATCTCTACATGTTCGACAGCTGTTCTACAAGGAAACAAACAAAGCTGTCCCTCCCCCTGCTGTTTGAAAGTATGATCCTTTCCCTGTAGAGCAGTTAGGGACTGTCTGAAGTTTCATATCATATATAGCTGTCAGAGCAAGTATATGAAGGAATTTTTCACTGAATACAGTCAGTTTTCTTATAAAAATGGTAGACATTTGTTAATTTAAGTATATTGTAGATAGGTTTCTTTTTAATTAAAGAAAGTAAAAATGGGGTTTTATTTTTTTTGTCTTTACATACCATTTAAATGATATTGTTTTATCCTTGAAAAACTATATAAAAACACTGCACACTAGTGCTCATAAGGCAGCTTTTGACCTACATCATCTGAACATCCTGACCAGCAATTTTAGAGGAATTCTTTAAGTACAACCTGACCAAAATTTTGAGTATTACTTACGTGAAACTGAAAGAAGAGTTTTCAGTTGATTTGCTTTTTATATTAAATTATCATTGACGCAGATATTTGGTACTGGAAATTTAGGTAATTTAAAAATAAAATACTGGCCTCCGTAGGTCATAAAAGGCATACTATTTGCCTAGGTGTATAGCAATGTGCTCTTAAACAGGTGTGTTATCATGTAATATTACCCACTGATACTTTGCTGTAGGTCACTAGATCTGTAGCAGACTTTGCACTGTTCATTGCATAACCCCATGTAAGATCCAGAGAACAGGAACCACCACCTACAGAAAGATACATAGATTTATTTTTCTCATGTAAGCCAAAGGCAGGATAAACAAATTTAGACCCTAGTATGTTGAATATGACAGGAACATTTGATAGTAAACTCCACTGGGATATGAACTGATGTGAATGATGTACAATCTCTGAAAGTGTTGTGGAATATGTTTGCATTATATACAAAATAACACTGTTGAGGAGGATGTGCTCTATTCAGGAATCAGATCCCATACCATCTATGCAGGCTGTATTTGTCTTCTCACACTACATCAAACAAAGCCATTCCTGGTAACTAGTTTTCAAAGAGATAAGACGTATAACCTTTGATAATCCAACCTCGATTGTGTTAACTCTGTCCTGTTATTTTTAGGAAGCATTATTAGAGTTAATCCCACATACCCCAGGATGTATTTATTTTTCTACAGTGCAAATCTACACTTTGAGCAATGAGGATACATTGATCAAAAAGGCACTAGATATAAATTTCCAAACTAGGCACAGTGTCCCAGTGGGTAACATGACTTTCTTTAGTCCTTACTGTAGGGAGTCATTGGAACTCCACAACACTGGCCTTCTGCTGTACTAAATAGTATGCTATGACCTAGTTATACAACATTATATATATATATATATATATATAGTTGCAAACTGAAGTGGCTTCTATCTAATTATATGAACATTAGGAGGAAACCACTAAGCCTAATTAAAATCTAATTTGGTTGTATTTGGGAAAACAAAATTTACTCTAACAAATAATCGTTCAGTGTTGAACTTTCTTTCACATTCATTGCACTGTCGTTTTTTAAAACAAAACATTAAAGTAAATTAGTTGTTTTGTGTAACTCAACTAAGTGAACCTTAGTCAGTATGGGGTGCCTTTTGTCCCAAATACATTCTGTATACAAAACTTTCCCTGATACACAAAATGAATATCTCTCATGGTATTTAACTATTTCTTGCCATATACACAGATAAAAAATATACAGAAGACTTATTTCTAGTGAAGGGCGAATCTGGGGCCTTTCGCTGAATTTTCGAACGGTGAAAAATTCACAAAACTCCGCTGGTGTCTCATTTTGGATGCGGACGTCCGTTTTTGGACGCTGGCACACATTGCCAGCATCGAAAAGACTCTAGCTGCATTTCGTGAATTATTCACTGTTTCAGAACGAGACACCGGAGAATTTTTCCTGGCATTTCACGGATTTATTTGCTGGCTGTGAATCACGGGAATTCACTGCGAATTCTCTCCAGGCGAATTAATTCGCCCATCACTACTTATTTCTAGTATGAGAACAAAATATTGTTAGAGCACAAAAGGATGTCATTATATTACAAACTCCATTCTGTACATTTTAACAATCAATCTGTCTCACAAATATAAAACCTCAATGTAACAGATGCACTTATATGCAAAGTTACTTACAAAATTAATTATGTAAAAAAAACTTGGACATAATATATAAAAATGTAACCAACTAGTGCATGCCAAGCTAGATTTGAAAGACAAAATAGTTATTTGTGACAGAAAGCGAGATTTTATAGTACAAGATTCATTCTTTCAACAAAATTAAAGTTTTGTTTCACAAAACAGAAAAGATTACCATTCTGTGAAGCAGTACTGTCAGCCACTTTACTGAACCAATGAGAACAAAGTTTACTGGCCTGCTTGTGTGGACCTTTTGGTCAAGGGCATTTCTGCTTTTTTGCCATTGTCTTATGATTCATATTCCTGTTCGGTTTCCCTCTTCCTGTCTAAGCTGAGAGGAAACATTAAGCAGCCACACCTACTTGCCATGCTGTAATAAATGTACTGTGCTTGTCTGACTGCTTTACCTGAACTAACATAGCAGAATAATTTAATCCACTACCAGCCAGTTTGTTTCACTTATTATCTTGCAGCCTAACTCTACTCTAACATAATTATAATAGGCCCTTCATTCCCTTCAATGATATATGATATATAATCCCTTCAATGATGTCTGACAAACTCTCACAGACCGTTATATATTTTCAATATGATTGTTAGGCTCTAGTGTCTCCTCCTAGCTCTAATCTTGCACCAGTTAGATTTTAGCTCTCTTAATAATGTGCTTAGCTATAGTTCTACTACTACATAATAGGTTATATTATAGATATATTTATATAGCGGGCGCCGTATCCCTCCCCTGTCCTCTCTACTTTTTTTGTGCAAATTTTCATTATCAGGATTGGTTATGGGGATTGGTGCACGGGAAATTTAAAAAACAAATGTATCTCCTGCCCATCCCCAGTGTCATTGAACCAATGTGGATGTGGTTGGGCAGCATGGCGCCCCCCTAAAATCTTGCCGCACTAGGCCCGGGCCTAGGTGGCCTTTCCACAAATCCAGGCCTGCCTGTTTTCAACAGGACAGTCCCGCTTTTGACAAATCAACCCCCAGTCCCGCATTTGTATTGGAAAGTCCTGACTCTCTCTGCACTGAACAGCCAGAAAAAGAAACAAAGTTTCTAACTTATCTGGCTTTTGTCAGACAGCCCAGAACAGCCACCAGATGCAACTTTTTTTACTTTGTAACAATTTTGAGATAAGCAAATCTCTCTTGGGAGAATTTAGACTTACCACTTAAAGGGCAATTCACCTTCATTAGATAAAAGTTAACTGGTGCAAGATTAGAGCTAGAGACACTAGAGCCTAATATGATATACAAAATGTATAAATGACTCTGAGAGTTTGTCAGACATCATTGAACATGTTAGAGTTAGGCTGCAAGATAATAGTGGGCATGTTTACTAACATTGGCGATAAATATCTAGAGAGATTTCTGGATATATTGCCCAGTAACCAATACATTTATAACTTATAAGTGGCTGCTTAAGTCTAATTGCTGATTAGTTACCATGGGCAACAACTAGGGTCTGAAACAAAAATACCAGCCTTGCTATATGTTATCTTTTTTTCCTATTCATAACATTGGGATCAGCCATCAAAAATACCGGCCAGGCCAGTAAAATACCAGCCAGGTGGCAACCCTAGCAATAGCTCCAGAAATCTCTCCAGATATTTATCTCTAATGTTAGTAAACATGCCCCAAACTGGCTGGTAGTGGATTAAATGATTGTGATGTGTTAGTTCAGACAAGCACAGTACATTTATTGCAACATGGCAGGTAGGTTTGGCTGCTTCTTGTTTCCTCTCAGCTTAGACATGAAGAGGGAACCCAGAACAGGAATATGAACCATAAGACAATGGCAAAACAGCAGGAATGCCCTTAACCAAAATGTCCACACAAGCAGGTCAGTAAGCTTTGTTCTTATTGGTTCAGTAAAATAACTGACAGCATTGCTTCACTCAATGGTTAATCTAACTGTTTTGTGAAACAAAACTTAAATTTTGTTGAAAAAATGTATCATGTAATATAAAATCTTGCTTTCTGTCACAAATATCTATTTTGTCATTCAAATCTAGCTTGGCATGCACTAGTTAGTTACACTATTATGTATGTCCAAGTTTTTTTTTT
Organism: Xenopus borealis; assembly: GCA_024363595.1. Lineage (NCBI taxonomy): Eukaryota > Metazoa > Chordata > Amphibia > Anura > Pipidae > Xenopus > Xenopus borealis. The sequence goes on from CM044446.1 coordinate 35,223,256, forward strand.
TTTTTAAAGGATTTGTTCGGTATAAAAGTAAAAACTAGGTAAATAGGCTGTGCAAAATAAAACAGGTTTTCAATATAGTTATATAATGTAATGTATAAAGACTGGAGTGACTGTAAGTCTAAAGCTGGCCATAGACGCAAAGACTTCCCCATCTCCCGACCTGCCACTAACCTTCAGATTAAATAAAGTAGCAAAAGCACAGATCAGCCGACGTTCTGCCCCTGACAGGGATCGTACAAAAGTTGTACGATTAAAAACCTAGTGACGGTCTCCCACTGAAAATCGTACGATCTGCAGACGCAAAGATATGATCGCCAGCTGACAGAAATTTTCTAACCTGGCCGATCAAACAAACGACCGATTGGCATAGCATGACAAATGTCGGAACACTCCACACACGATCCAAAAATCGGATCGTTGCGTCTATGGCCAGCTTAACTTAACAGAACAGAACTCTACTTCCTGCTTTTCAGCTCTCTTGGTTTACACTGACTGGTTACCAGGCAGTATCTAATCAGTGACTTGTGGAAGGGCCACATTGGTCATAACTAGTGATGGGCAAATCTCCCGAGTTTCGGTTTGAGAAAACTTCGCGAATTGGCGACAAATTTGCAAAACGAGTCGCGGCACGATTTTGACAAAAAGGACACGCGACTCGTTTTTTTCTGCGAAATTTTGCCAAGCGAAATTTTGCTGCCGTTTCGCGAATTGCGCGAATTCGCCCCTGGCGAATAAATTCGCCCATCACTAGTCATAACTGTTGATTTTTAAATCTAAGCTGCATACTAAGGATTAATTCCAAACTCACTAAACAGTTACAGGTATGTCCCTTAAAGTCACTGACTAACTAAGATTTAAGGAGCTGAACAGCAGGAAGTATTGTTGTATTCTTTTATGTTAGACATCCAGTCACTCCAGCCTTAATACATTATATATTTGGCTAACAAACTATATTGGAAACATTTTTTATTTTGCACAGCCTATTTATCAACCAGTTTTTAATTTTACCCTGAACTGTTCCTTTAAAATAATTCCTTCTGTAAGTAACTTTGGATATAAGTGCATCTGTTACATGGAGGTTAAATATTTGTGAGACAAATTGATTGTTAAAATGTACAGAATTTTGTAATATAATAACATCCTTTTGTGAACTAACCATATTTTGTTCTCATTCTTTAATAGAAATAAGTCTTTTGTATATTTTTTATCTGTGTATATGGTCACAAATAGTTATATACCATGAGAGACAGGCGTTCTGTGTATTAGGGATAGTTTAATATACAGAATGTAATAGGGACAAACGGCATCCCATGAATCAGAATGGATAATGGTGTTGGTCATGTATCCTGATGGGTGAATTTATTCACGGCGAATTCCTGTGATTCGCCACAGGCGAATAAATTCGCAAAATTCCGGCAGAATTTAGCCTGGCTAAAATTCCCTGGCGTCCATTTTTTTCAACGCTGGCAATGGACGCATGCTTCCAAAAACGAGACGCGGCGGCGTTTTGCAAATTTTTAACTGTTTCACGCCGCCAATTCGCCCATCACTAGTAATGTATGCTTATCTCCTTTTATTTAGATAGGTCACACTAATCCCTGTGAACATAAGCACATATATACAATGATGAGTAATTTCCAAGTGACTCCACATCATCATAGCAACAATTATCCAAAAGATCCATATAAAATTGAGGTTAATGCCAGCTTACTGGGTGTTGTCTGCTAATTACAGTTGTAATGAAATATATCAACAACTTTCAACTTTTTAAAAATGATATGCAAATTAGAATGACTTGTTTATAATAAACTCTATGGGAGTTGGCCATCCCCTATTTTGGAACTAGAATTAATATTTGATTGCACACAATTTTTGACACTGGGTTCAATATTGGATACCAAAAAACCTTGGTTTTGTGATCCCATGCCTATGTATCAAGTTAGAGGGGCAGCAAAGCCACCCCAAAGTATCAGCACACTATCTCCTTGTTTAAATGTAAGAACCTGGTTCTTTTTTTCTTTTTTAACATCAGGGCACCAAGAGAACTTGATATGTTGGCGGCAGAGCATAGTAACAATCTCTTCTTAGACTCTGGCTTTAGAATATTGCCTCTGTTAAGTTGGCAAAGTCCTATTTATTTGATAAAATCTAAATAAATTCTGTAGCCATTTTACCCCATCTTATAACAATGGTGATCAATGGGATGGCTGACGGTGAAGGGTCATTTGAAAAGTCCCCTTATAATGTACTGTACATTCTGCTGTTTGCCAAGTAGTACAGACTGGAGAGGATAGCACAAAAAAGAGGTTACTGACTTTACACCAAGGTGTGATTGCTAGAGTTTTTAAGGGGCATGAGAAGCAGAAGACAGCATCCTTCTTCAAGTACACCTCACCATGTGCAAAAATTGAGTTTTTGCACATTGTGTTGTGCATGATAAATAACCCCTAAAGGTGCAAAGTTTTATTTTAGGTCCAATCCTAATTAATGAAAATTTTCACTAGCAATGGATTTCCACAGTGAAAAAGTCACTGCTGTGAGGACCCTGCTGTGAGGGCAGGCGGGGATGCCCACTGTGCAAATTTGTTACCACTATGCTAATTCACTAAAAGGAGGAGTTGCGTCTCAGCAGCCAAATGCTGGAAATTTTTTTGCTTGCGTTACTTTGGCAGTGCAAGCATAGCATTCATTTCTGCCTAGTGAAACTAAGGGGCAGATTTATCAAATTCGTGTGAAGGATTCGAATTTTAATCAAATTGAAAAATTTCAATTGGTCGAATCTTCAACTATGTAAATGAGCTGACTTTGACCATCGACTTTGAAAAATTCAATTGAATAGATTTTATCAGTTCTCTTGGTCTGAAGTGGTGAAAGTAAACTCTGGTGAAAGAGGTAAAAATTTGCATCTCAGTGAATTTGTGGAGGAAAGGTCGTTTGCCAGAGTGAAAAGTCTCCTGGAGATAGGGTGAGAATGAATGCTAGCAACTGTCTCGTTCTCTTGTGAATTGTCCTCTGTGCCTGTTAGTGTCCCTGTGGACGAGATTCTGGTGAATTGTTGCCAGCGCTGGCCACTTCACCCTTCAGTGAAACTCCAAGGTTTGTACATGTGCGGGATGATCCGAAAATACATAGGGCACAAAAACATTTATTTTAAAATGTATTGGTCTGTTCATAAGTGACACTAAAGCACCCTTTTGTGCCATGGTTAGTCATCTTATAATTACACACATAGCATTTCTGTTGTGTTACTAGCAAACAATAAGATACAGAACCACTTTGAATTATTATGTCCTATCACAGCAAGTGATTGGCAAATTTATTCGCCTGGCGCAAATCTGCGGCAAATTCCTGCGATTCGGCGCCAGCTAATAAATTTGTGAAAAAACTGGAAAAATTTGCCTGGAAAAAATTCCCAGGTGTCTCAACTATAACAAACAAGGGAAAGTTGTGCTCACCACTAATTTTTAAAACCATTAGGCGGAGGTGCAATGAGGTTGTGACCACAAAATACATATAGACAAATACAAGAGGTCCTCTGCACTCAACCCATTATCAATATATTTAAGACATTGAGACATTTTGTGCATAGAGCTACTAAAAAATGCCTTACCCTTTAAACAACAGGGATTGTTTGTCCATATATTGCAATATATTTAAGCTGACCAACTACATCAAAGTCATCCCATATCTGGCCAGTCCTACTCTCAAATTGCATCTGATTCATTAACAATTCTATTACTTCATTATAAATTTTAGAAATTTTTACCTGCAACTTACTTTTATTAGACACCAGTGGGGTCACCTGACTATAGTTGGGATGGCAGGAGCTACAACAAGGAGGTGGTCACTACTCCTACTGTATATGGACTATAACAAACAAGGGACGCTGGCGCTGGAGTCCAAAAACAGACGCCCATGTCCAAAACAAGATGCCAACAGCGTTTCGAAAAAATTTTGCCGTTTTTAAAAATTTGTCGAATTAAAACACCTGAAATTCGCCCGTCACTAATCACAGCTACTAGGAGAAGTAAGCCACAGCAATATTTTGCTTTATTAATCACAACTACTGTATTTTGTTGTAAAGATGTAGATGTATTTCTCACTACAGTGCTGCACAAAGGATCACTTGTAAAGAAGGTAACTTAATATTTCCCCATGGGTTCTGCTTATTTCTTTCCCACTCATTTAGTTACCTTAGAAGGAATGTATGTTTGTCTATTCCTTTAGTGTACATGTTACATAATGCAGATAATGTGTGGGTGTAAATTATCTGCAGTGTAAGCTTTACTCCTCTAGTCAGCTCTGTTATGCTCTCCTTTAAGACATATAAGTCTGTTTATGTCTCACTGGAGCCAATGCAGCAAGAAGTAATATAAGCATTTACCATTTTTGTTATAGAGGGAGGTGAAGTGGAGGGGCAAGCGTGACTGTAAGGACTTGGGGTAATTTTGAATTTAAGAAGGAGTGTTATAATTGGATAAGAATACAAACAGTCCACAAAAGAATAGTTGACCATAATGTACATATAAATTACATTAAATAATTTGAATACTGTACATCAATGAGCATTCAGTTACCCTTTTATATCTCCCTGTACAATAACCAAACACCAGCTATAGCCTTTAGATTAAGTACTTGCCATACTAAAACATTTGTTTTTTTTGATTCACCAAAAAATGTACCAATCCCCAGATAAATGTAGGCAACATTTTGTATAAAGTTGTCTTCCGAAGTCACCTGAAGTTTACTAGGCTATGGGCATCATAGAATGTTGCTCTGGCTGTTGTCAGCCTGTGTAATTTTGCAAGTTGAGCAAAGCAGATCTGCTCAGTGCCCCTGATCCATTGATTTGAATCCAATAAGCCTGTGTCTGCAGTCAAACAAAGACACAGTGGTCAGCCCAAATACTGAACTCAGCTTCAGATCCACTGTGTTTAACTGTACATGGACTGATTGGATTCAAATCAGTGGAGCAAGGCCACTGAGTAGATCAGCTTTTCTCAGCCTGCAAACTTACACAGGCTGACAACAGCCAGAGTGACTTTCTGTGATGCCCATGTAAAAAACGTATGAAATAAAGCTGATAGGATTGCTGATAAGACTGGTTTCAATGATGTTAGGAGCCTTTGCAGAAATTACATATTCCAAGGAATTTAGCAGAGAGCTTTGTGACATTTGTTTTCACTGCATGCGCTAACTAGTGGCAACATGTAGAATAACCACTATTTATATTTTAGGTTTCTTTATGTTTTACAATTTTCACTGAACAGAGTAGTGTTGTGTACAAGAGGGTCTCAATGTTACATCAGAAAAGTAACAAAAATAAAATGAAAAGTGTTGATCAGATTACTATTTTAACAATTTTATGTGTATAAAACTAAATAATGAACTCAATCATAAACATTATGACATGGCAGAATCATACATCCTCATCAATAAATAAAAGCACACAGCAATGTAGGATACTAGGGCCTATTTTTGTTCCAAATGAAAAGTCCTCAAAATGGTATTCACTAGACTCGGCAAACATTTATATTGTTGGCCAAGATAGACCGAGAAGATGGCTATACCTCAAGTACAACGTTTTCTTTTGTGAAAGAATATTTTAAAGTCTATACAAATATTTAGAAAGATACACATGCCTTGTTTTCCATAATGAATGCATGTGGATAGGTAAAATCTTTGACTAATAACCTCCTGTTTTTATACTTTACTAGCCTAAATGTAGGAGGACAGTAGCAGTTTTATGTAATGAAGGAAACGGAATTCACTAGGACAATATCAAGCGGGAACAGCTGGATATACACTGCATGAACGAACAGATTTATTTAACCTATTATAACATAAATTTATAGGAACTGTTCCTTATACGTTGATGCATTTTTGAATTGCTTTAATTGTAACTTCTGACATGTTTAGATAAAAGAAATTGAGTTAGAATGAATAATTGCAGTTAAGGAAAAGAAATTATAATGACAACAACTTTTCAAAAATCAAACAAACCCGTCAAAAAATTTAAAAATATTTTCTTGGTACCTTTGCAGTTAAAGCATCTTAAGAAACATAGATAATGGGAACCACCTTTTTTTGGAAATATAGATAAGGTTATTAACAGAAAACACTTAACACTGACGAAACTGAAGAAAGTCCTGCCCAGCTATATGAATAAAAGCCATAGAGAGAAAGAAAAGATCACACAAAGCCAAGCTGAATGGACAAGAACACAATAAACTGCTCTAAAGCACAGGCAGAAAAGGAATAGCTATTCAGCCAGTGAAAAAACGGATGACAAAAAATTCTTTGGGTAAAACTAGTAGTAAATGGAGGAAACTGGAAATGAGGCTGAAGGGAAAACGAAGGGAAATATATATTCTATAATCAAATATATTACTATTAAGCTTCCCAGAAAAGAACATTTTTAGGGGGCATATTTATTAGGCTGTGTTAAACAAAATTACAAAAAGTGTAAAAAAGCTGTGTAAAATAAATGGTGAATTTATCAAGATGTGTGTAATTTTACTCCATACAAGCGCCAGATTAATGCCATTATTTTATATTGTTTTTGGGGAAAGTCACCTATATATGCTGTTTTTTACACTGCCGAGCCTGTCGATATGTGGTGTATTACTTGCTGTTTTTTACACCACATAATAAATGTGCCCCTTAGTCTAGCACAGTTGTGATCTGGTGATTGAAACCAGCAGGAAGACCCACTGTCAGAACCTCTTATGCTCATGAGCTAGGTTGGGATTTAGCAGTGTTTCCCGTGTCATGCTTACTTCTTTCTTGTCTGCACTGGTACACTGTCACCAAACAGATGCTATTTTAAAATAATTTTAAATATAAAAAAAACAGTTTCTGTCAGTCTTTATAATGACAAATATGATCAGAATTTCTGGGGCAATAGTGGCCCACTGGGCTGCGATTTGAAGGTTCCCCCTTACAATCTTTAGGGAAACCTCCCAACATAGCCCCCCCCATGTGTGCTACTACACACAGCTTCTAGCAGACAAGAGAGCAGGCTTGTATTTGCAGAGGCCATGAGGGCCAGGGCCCACCGGCTGGGGATTCCTGCCCAACATCACCTTAATGGTGGTGGTAATTCCAGCATTCCCAAGATAGATGCATCATAGTTGGGTTTAAAGAAACTTGACATTATCGTGCTGTCAAGCACCCAGTGGTGTAACTAGAGTGTGCCAGGCCCCCCTGCAAAAAACCTTCAGAAGTGCCTGGCACACTCCAATCAGCATAATTCTGCCCCACCCACAATCTGCCTCCGATCCACCCACTTACTGCCCAATTGGAACCATTTTGGTAGGGCCCCCTAGAAGGAATTTTGCTGTTTGTCACAGGCTCACAGAGTTGGATAAACAAATAGTGCCTGCTTTTAGTGATGGGTGAATCTACCGCATTTCGCTTCGCCGAAAAATGTGCGAATTTGCAGCTAAAGTCGCAAATTGGCAAAAAAATTGGCGAAACGAGTCGCGTCACGTTTTCGTCGCGTTGTTTTCGTCGCGTCAAAAACGCTTGTTTTTTTAGCGAATTTTCGCTGGCATTTCGCAAATTTATTAGCCCATCACTACCTGCTTTCCCTCTGTCCAAGTCACGGCTCCCAGTTGGGGATGGGGCAGACTTTGCAACTTGGAGAAAATGTTCCCTCATTTTGTCTAATCTATGTGCGCAAATTTTGGTTACCACTGTAAACTTAAAGGTCCCAGAAGGTCCCCCATAGGCTAAAATTGCAATTCGGTAGGTTTAAGGTGGCGAAGTGTTGAATTTGAATTTTTTTAAAGCGACAGTACTTCAAAATTCGAATTTTTTTATTAAAATATTCACTTTGACCATTAGTAAATCTGCCCCTATGCATTCAAGGCATCTAAGGCTGCATCTTGCATTTACGCATAGATGCACCCAGAAAGCTGGTTCTGTGCTGCCTTCTGTTGAACATAGTGTGCCTACTGACGCAGAAAACATGTGAGACAGACCTAATTTAGACCCCCGAGTGGTTGAAATGATGACGTACAAACATCAAATACATTTAGAACAACCGGGTTTGATTTGAGTTGAAGTGCATGTGAAAATTCAACATTTTGTCACTCACAATAGCATCAGATGCATCTCCACCTGCATGTACAGTTTAGCTGGAGTTATGGGGAAAAATGTGACTTACACACACAAAATGGCACTTTGTACTTCTAAATAATACCTATTGTGTATCAGTCTAGGCAGACACTTTCTGGAATGTCTGTAAATTAGCATACTTCCTGTGTCTGAGTTACCAAGGCAAGAGATGTTAAAACATATCAAGCATGTCCAGCCCTCAGCTCTCCAGCGAGACTATAACAAATATTATGTACCCACAAGTCAACAATATTCTTTGGCCCTTCCTCAACACAGGAATAGTTTATGCAAATTAGAAACGTCTTACAATTGACCCAGTATTTGTAGCAGTGGAGTAACTAGATGCGACTGGGGCCCCCAAAATATCCAGAGGGTGTCCTGTTTTACCAACATATATTAAAATTACTCATTAATTAAGGCCTCATGGCGCCCCCTATACTTCCTGGGTCCCCTACAGCCACAGGGTCTGCTTCCTCTGTAGTTAGGCCCCTTGTTTGTAGGGTAAGTCTATATTGTAGTATACAAAAATACATTCTAAAGAATATATCTGAAGTACAGTATAAGTAGTGGAGTAACTAGATGTGACTGGGGCCCCCAAAATATCCAGAGGGTGTCCTGTTTTACCAACATATATTAAAATTACTCATTAAGTAGGGCTCTTTTTAGAGCTCTTACAGATGAACCCAGACACACTCAATTCTTCTCTATTGTCCAGTTCTCACAATGACGCAAGCACTGAATGCAAGTGGATTGCAGCATGTTGTGTTCCCCCTGCATTTGGCGACGTCTTACAATTGATATTGGCTCACAGGTGAAAAAAAAGTGGTGGACCCCTGAATGGAATCATAGCTGCAGGTATTATAGGGTTTACAAGTCCCAAAAAGTAAAAGTAAAGGAATTCTGAAAGGGTGTGTTCACAGTGTCATATGCAGAGGATAGGCATATGGAGTTATAAATAAATTAAGGTATGCTGGTTAAGTTGTAAAGGGTGATGTTGGGGAATTCTGCAACAAATATCAGATCAGTACTTATTGTTTAACATGTATCAGATGTTACCAGCAGTACAATTGTCCACAGAATGTGTGGCTGATACATCTGGCATTGTTTGGCGTGTTTATTATATCGAGTTGAATACTACCAAGACATTCTCATGATTCAGAATCTGGTTTGGTTTAATGAATATCATGCTGGAGAATGTTTGTACACAGGCATATTTTATTAGAACATCAGCGGTAACAACAGCTGATCACTTAAGTGCAGGACAGGTCACCTTTGCTACTAGGGATCCCAGGCAGCAGTTCAGGGATGCTGAGAGTTGCAATTCCTCACCATCTGGAGTGCCGAGTGTTGCAGATTACTGATCTGACTTTTAAAGTCTGAGGGAAAAAAAACGATAGTTTGAAACAAACTTGGACTCATGCAAAATGATCAACCTTTCCAGCATGTAAATATATTGTATGTCATGGTCTCTTGTGTTCATTTAATTATGATCTTTTGTGTTCTTTTAATCAATGACAGTTCCTAGACATGCCACTGATATCCTAACAGAGCCATGTTTCCCTGCTGGGGAAGCCTTCAAGCTATATTCCCTGCAACTCTCTGTGTGAGGTTTACATAATCTGTTCAAATCTTCCAATAAAGAAATCACAAGCACACCAAGTGAGATTAGGAGGGGGGAAAAGTCATTTATTTGTCTCTGCCACCCCCAGTCCATCCGGTCAGGAAACAATCATTTCAGTGATCTCCAGTCTTTATAGATGAGGCCAGGGAAGTGCTTTGAGTTCACTTTCTAAGCAGCGTTCCAGTGTTTCAAGCAGTCTCGATCCTAGGCACTGGCGCCAACCACCACAAACCTGCATTTCTTTGCCTTTTCTCTTAACAAATAAAGCTTTGATTTCATAACCCAGTGGTACTGCAGAGCAATGCAAGGGAAAAACATGCATTGTCTGCATTTATTCTTCATGCTTTTTGCCTGCTTGCTCTTTGCACTGTTAATTAGGCCTGCACTTGATTCTTTATTGGTATTTTTCTGTTCCAGTTGAATGTCTGCATTAATCCCTCTGGTATCCTCATTGCAAAAGCACCTCCACCATTCATAATGTTTCCTCCCCAAGAGAAATAATGTCCCTTGGCTTGCACTGGGTAGATATTGCAGCTATAAAGGTCACATTAAGCCTCCAGCAACAGCGCTATTAATTGTGAAAGTATTCGTACTTTAGCAGCAGAGATTATGTGTCAGAACTCCAGTACAGACCTATACCTCCAGAGATTTTAGACAATCTAGCCATAATTACATGCTGTCTCTCTGAAACAACTCTTTTCTGCGCTTAGTGCTAGCAAATGACAAAATATGTCTAAGGATACAATGCTGTCTATCAACCAACGTCTCTCCCTGCCCCTCATCATTATTAATAACTAAAGGTCGCTCAGGCAACCACAATGCAATGCAAGGCTGTGGGAATGTGCAAGTGCTTTAACCCCACTAGTGGCACAGGAACACTCCACTCTAGTTGGGTGGGGGTTTAAATGCAGGGGGAAAATTGAATTTGAATGTAAGAACGAATAAATAAAGAGACCCAGAGATTTAGGAATACAAAGAGCATTTTTATATTTGCAGCCCAGTTGGAGTGGAGACATGCACACAGTATCAGAATTTATGGATCAACGTGCAAGCAGTAAATAGTATCAGCTGAGGTTTTAATTGCTATAGGTCAAACTATGCAATATAGACACACATATATCACCATGCCTGGGATTTAAATCACGTTTCAATGATCATTGGACTAGCAACCCTACAGTCGTCCAGCTGTTGTTCAACTACAACTGACAGCAGCATTCACCTGACCGAGCATGCTGGGAGTTGAAGGGGAGGGCTGCAATTTTCACAGCCCTGGATTAAGTGCAGTTCATATACATTCAACGCTCTCCTGACTGCATTTTGTCTATTAAGTGTCTGCTCCAGATTAACCCATTCACACTGTGGGACCCTCCAACAGACACTTTTCTTGGCAATAATAATTGTTCTTTTATGGCAGACAGTCTGTGTTTATATTAAATACAGAGGTGTGTTTAGAGGGCTTTTCACACCACACCCACACAATATATGTATGTGTTTGTCTATATATATATATCTATGTTCTGCAAACAGCTTTAAGTGCAGCCCTGCTAAGAAAATTTCTAGCAAATGTCACCCAATAATCAACAGACGAGCTGCTAAGCTCATACACAGTATGCATAACAGGTGCCACAATGAAGCAAGCGTCCTTTGCAACTCTGCCCCAGCATGCATTAAACTTACTGTAGTTTCTCCCAAATGTAGTGCAGCTTGGGAGAGAAGATCAAGGGTGTTGGGAAAAGGGGGGGGGAGAAGGAGGGGGGAGGTTGTGAAGCTGTGGTCCTCTTCGCTACACAGGATCCAGGGATCACAATGAGTTTTACACTCCTTTTGCCACAATGAAAGGGACGGATGAGATTTGGGGGAGTGCAGCAGGAAAGGCACAACGTTTGTTCAGTGCTCCCCCAGCATCAAATTTCCAAGGCGTGACGTCAGTCCCTCTCTGTCTGAGGGAGCCTGCATAGTACAAGGCACTATAGAAAACCCCACTCACAGGGAAGGCAGCCACAGCAGCAACTACTCTCAGCTCCAAGCCGACTTCTGTACAGCTTTTCCCGCACTGGAGCCCTTGGAACAGAATGATTAACATAATCTGGAATGCTGAGCTCTGATATGCAAAGCTGCATATGCCCTGCATAGGAGAAAATCCTCGTGCTCCCTGATGTGTAAGTACAGAGTGCCTGTCAGTTTAACACTGCTACTGATGCATGCCTAGGGATGGCTTCACAGGAGGGTTACTTTGAATAATGACTGAATTTAGAAATGTAGTCCCAGATCATTCATCTTAATGATGATGCTGGATGTGCAAGTGCACAGCTAACTCTTATTGCATTATTTACACGTCTATTGCTTTTGTTTCTCTCTCTTCTCTCCAAAGGTTTTAACGTAGGTACCAGATCTGGAATCTGCGGAGTATAAAGATGCTGAGCAGCATTTTGTTGCTAAGTGTTATATCACTCACTGGGATCTTAAAGACAGAGAGCCGGAAAACTGCCAAAGACATATGCAAGATCCGTTGCATATGCGATGAGAAGGAGAATGTGTTAAATATAAATTGTGAGAATAAGGGGTTTACAAGTGTCAGTTTACTACTGCCTCCCCAGTCTAGAATCTACCAGCTTTTTCTTAACGGTAACTTACTGAGCAGACTGTATCCGAATGAGTTTGTCAATTACTCCAACGCTGTGACTCTCCATCTAGGCAACAACGAACTGCAGGAGATCAGGATTGGTGCATTTAATGGGTTAAAGACCCTGAAGCGGTTGCATCTCAATAATAATAAGCTGGAAGTGCTCAGGGAGGAAACTTTTCAGGGCCTTGAGAGTCTAGAATATTTGCAAGCAGATTACAATTTTATCAGTGTTATCGATGCTGGGGCTTTCAGCAAGTTGAATAAATTAAAAGTCCTCATTCTCAATGACAATCTCCTATTGTCTCTACCCAACAACGTCTTTCGTTTTGTGCTTTTAACCCATTTGGATCTGAGAGGGAATAGGCTGAAAATGTTACCCTTTGCGGGTGTCCTTG
>CM044446.1:35239976-35250615 GCA_024363595.1 Xenopus borealis
CCAGATTCCATTCCAGATAAAAGATCACATACCTGTACATGGTACAGTATATGCACGTCTGGTGCTATGCATTCTTAATACAGGTGGGTTTTGTCAGTAGGATTTTAATTATTTAATAATATGTAAAAAAAAAATGTTAAAACTTAATTTTGCAATTTTTTTTAATCAGCTACAGGTAGTATCTATCATCCAGAAACGTATTATCAAGAAAATTCTGAATTAAGAGAATCTTATCTCCCGTACACCCAATTTAAGAAAATAAATCAAAATTTTAAAATATTCCCCTTTTCTCTGTAACAGTACATACATTTTACTTGATTCAAACTAAAAAAATATTGTACTAGAGGCAAATACATACTTTTTGTTTTTTTTAAGTAGGTAATGAGATCCAAATTATGGAAAGAGCATTCTGGATAGCAAGTGCCATACCTAAAACCTGCCGAGTTGCTCTTTTAGCCTATGGGGGGCACCTCCTAAAACCTACAGTATTTGGAGTCAATTGTGGACTTGGAAAAAAAACAAACTTGAATCAAATTCGATTGAATATGGTTACTTTGATTCAAATGATTCTAATGAAAACGACCTATTCACCTGAAAAAATATCCCACCTTAGGGGCAAATTTACTAAGGGCCGGATTTTAGAAGTAAAAAAACTTTAAAATTCCAGCCTGTAAGTTTTTTAAAGGGCTTTTTCGATCGAAAATGGACCTATTTCGAGCAAATAGGTCCATTTTCGATCGAATAAATTTTTTTCGAATTGTTCGATTCAAACAATTCTCCGCAGAATCTTTCAAATTCTTGGAACTTAAAACATTTTTCAGGACAGGTTCTATGAGGTCCCCCATAGGCTAAAATGGCCATTCAGCCGTTTTAAGCTGGCAAATAGTAGAAGTGGAAGGATTTTTAAAGGGCAAGTACTTTTTTTCAATTTTTTCAATTCAAATCGAATTTTGGGCTATTCTATATTCAAATTCAATTTGAATATACTTGAATTTCAATTGGGGATTATTTATTAAAAAACTAGCACTCATTCTATTGACTCATCAAATCAAATTCTAATCGACTTTGACTAAACTAGATGTAGTTTTTACTCCAAAAAAACTAGAATGTCAGGAAGGTTAGTAATATGTCCAAATTAGTCCCTGGACCTCTCCCATTAACTTATACATGAACTTGGCAAGTTTTAGGTGGCAAATAATTGAATTGAATTTTGCAATATAGCAAGGCATTGTGACTAGCAATATATAGGAATGCAAGAAACTGCAAATGAAATTGATCAGCATTATCATCATTTGTTTTCCCAGATGCAGAAGGACATTCTGTCCACTTTCATTCATTTACTAATAGGCAAAGGTCTGTGCAAGTGAACATTTCTCTTGTGCACCATAGGCATCACCTGACAAGCAAGCAGTGATTAAGTAGGGAGGAAAATAGGATGAAGAGCGGTATGCATTTTAATTTTCTTGCCAAAGGTCATATCTAGGTATTAATAGAAGGTCAATAAGCATTACCTAAAAGTGAGAAAATAAGATTTATTTGTAGATGTGGCACTTTATGACAGTATGGATCTGAGTCAAGAGGCGTGCAGTTCCAGCACACACACACGGAAATAGAACACAAACCTAGATCAGTATTTCAGGCATAACAAACAATAATGAACAATGAGTGTTGAACAGGCAGAGAAGGCCAAACTGCATTTAAGCTGACACAGCTATACTGGATGCACTTTGATTTGTGACATTAAGTTCATGCTCGTCCAAAGCACTGTAGCCAGTTATAACTTCCTGTAAATATATTTATTTTATATAGTAAATACAGTAAGTATTGAACTATTTATCACACAAGTAGGGAATAAAACAAATACAATACTTCATTGTGTTTGAGTGGCAAATATGTGTATGCGACTTTTTCTTTGTCACAAATCCCATCATCTTCAGACAGTAAGTAGCTGGGTTACAATTGTGTGGGCTTGTTCATCAGAACAACTAGAAATGCACTTACTTCATGCTGAATTAATGTAAAGTATTCTGATACTGAATAAAAGGAATATTATACTGATCACTTATGGGCTTTTAAAACAATGAATACTTTATAAAGTTTTATAGGACTTTTCTTGAAAAGAAAAAAAATATGTCTTTGAAGTTTCTGTGGCTCTCCAAGTTCAAAACAATGCATACTTTGGGGCACATTAACTGTGAATTTGCTCCTCATCTCACTTCATCAGAGTTCACCTTAATTCACCAGGTGTGTTTTCACAACATCTCATATTTACTAAAAATCGTAAGTACACTTAGGGGCCGATTTACTAAATTCACGTGAATAGATCGAAGTTCAATCGATTTCGATCGAATTTCGATCGTAGGATTTATTCGTTTGGACGAATATGCAAATTTTGGCATATTCGATCATCGAATAGCGAATGGTCGAATGATTGAATACATTTGAATAGATTCAAATGAACGAATATTCGATCATTCGATCATTCGATCAGCGAAAGGATTTGAATTTTAAAGTTTATTCGATTGCCTACTTCGCCAGATTGGACCTACCGAATTGCAATAGAAGCCTATGGGAGCACTCCCATAGGATTCTGAGGCTAAGTCCTGATCAAATAGGATTCGAACGATCGAAGTCTTCGATTGTTCAAATCGTATGAATTATTTGAATGATTTATTCGACTGATCGAATAAATTATTCGACCGATCGAATTAATTTGTATTCGATCGTCGAATGTTCGAATATCGAATAAAAGGTATCCTAAAACTATTTGTTTAGCATTCGACGATCGAATGCTAATCGAATATCGAATTTGGTCAAGCTAATTATGGGGAATAATAGTAAAGATTCTAATTCAAATTTTTGAATGTTTTTGAAGACCACTTCGACTAGTGAATTTTGAAAATTTGATGAATGAAGGAATGATTCGAATAATTTGAATAAAAATCTATTTGAATATTTGACAATTCGACAGTCAAATTACTTCCCCTTTAAATTTGTATTTGCCTGCCTAGTTCGCCAGATTAAAGCTACCGAACTGGCTTTCATTATTGAATAAAAAAAATTGATCGAATGGATAAAATCGTTTGAATTGTTCGATTCAAATGATTTTATCATTCAATCAAATTTTCGCTATTCGATTGTTCGACCAATAGAATAGCGGTAATTTTCATTCCCCCAACAATTCCCACCAATTCTCATGGTCGAATTTGAGGGTTTTTTAACCCTCAAATTCTCCCCTTAGTAAATCTGCCCCTTAGTTAAATAGCTATGTTGGTTGATAAAAAAGTCCAACCCCAGTGCATATATGATCTATATAATCACATATGTAACTGTATAACTGTATAAATTACTACCAACTAATGGTAGATCACACTGTCACAATAACCTTGCATATTATGCTTTTTCAAGAAGTCATAACTTCAAGCCATTCTTGAAGGTATTAATAGAATCTGCCATTAGAACATCACCTGTCGGGGCATTCCATAACTCCTTGCCCTTATAGAGTAGAACCACCTGGAATTTATAGTATAGTTAAGCAACAGGGACAAATTTGCTTCAACAAAATTGTGTATACAAAATAATGTTTAAAACAAATACTGTGTAAAATGTTGCTGCTTTCTTTACAGCTTTTTTTTTTCTAGGTAGGTGCCTTTTTCTACACCAGAATTGTACAGTTCCACATGCCATTTACTGTGCACCTTTATAACCACAAATGCTTTATGCAGGTCAATAGGATTTGAGCAGTTCTTTTCAGTGCTGGAAAGTCTGGTAAATTTTGAATGTGTGATATTGTTTTTTACTCGGCTGTAAGCAGTTACAACTAGATGGCAAGTAGCTAGATGGTAAATGTCTATGCATAAAATGAAAACAAATTACTAAAATTAACTAAAGCAGTGGATGGTTGATAGACAGTAGTGCAGTTATTACATATAGCTAAACATTGCTAATCACTATTGTTATCTCATATATAATATTAGAATATGCTAAATAAAGCACTTCACTTTAGAAAAGTGTATACAGGTATGGGACCTGTTATCTAGTATACTGGGGATCTGGGGTTTTCCAGATAATGAATTTTTCCATGATATGGATCTTCATGTTTTAGGTGTAAAAGGAAATAAGGATTAATTGTATCTTAGTTTGTGTCAAGTACAAAGTAAAAATGTGGGTTATTTTGATATAATTCGGTATATGAGATTTCTGTAATTCAGAGCTTTCTGGATAACATGTTTCCTGTTTACCAATCCCATACCTGTATTTGGGGTTTTTTTTTGTTCTTTTTTTATTAGTCCAATGATCTACAGTACACAGCAGCAGTGATCTTCGAGACAAACAGACAAAATTAGTAAATTACAATGTAGTTGTTTATCCATGGGGAAGGTTAATGCTGGTAACCGAAATGATTAACTTATTTAAATAAATAAATCTATACATATATGGATCTATATGTCTATATATATATATATATATATATATATATATATATATATATATATATTTCTACATAAAATATATTTTTGATGTACTTTGTTCAGCATGTATAATATATATATATATATATATATATATACATATATATATATATATTGCACTCGCTGCAATGTATATATTTCACACACACTAGTTGATCTGTAAATAGCAAGCTAGATGTCACATTCTGTCTTTATTGCTCTTTTTCCCTTCTAACCATTCAATTGTCTTTGACATGAAAAAATCCTTCCTTTTCCAGTGTAAAAATATTGTCCTATAGTAAACAAGGGGTAATCTCACTGGAGATTAATATCACTTGACCCAAGAAAGTATTCATATATTTTTTAAAATAATATTTGAGAGGGCAGATTAATATCTCTGTCAGTTGTAAAATGTGATCTCTTGGCTTGGCCAGGCTATCTCAAGTCATTTCACACAGTATATATAATTCATAGGTCTATGTGGATGCATTTTAACAGAGCAGAAAAGCTCCTGCTACAATTCCCTAACAAAATCCCTTGCAACACAGTTATATATTAACCTTTGCTGTTCAACAGATGTTTTTTCTTTATATTTTAATATTACTTGTGTTTTGTATAATTACAAAATGTGTTTATCAGATCTACAACTTTAATCAGATCAATGCACACATTGTTATACTTAAATGCTATAGAATTATATAATATTATTTCAATTATTAATCAATCTAGTGAGCCATCTCAAAAGTAAACTATAACCCTGAACACTGCAAGTCTCAATTGTAACAAGTGTATTTTTATACAACAAAACCTCAACTTTACATCCCTTGATTTTCTTTTCCCTTATTTCACATATTTTTGTGATCCCACCTATATATTATGCATACTGCATTTTTCAGATTTTACACTTTCCTAGATTTTACACCATTTTTATGGTCCCCTCAAAACATAAAATTGGGGTTTTACTGTATGTCTTTTATGTGCAATTGGATAATTCCTGCTTTTTTAAAAGCACGGTAACATTAGATTTTTTTATGAACTAAATTTCTAAACCTCAACTAGAACATATCTATCCTTCACTAACTTTTCTATGTTTAATATTTTATCAGTATAAACCATAATAAAATATATCTTCTGGTCCTGTAGTGGCTGTCAGCCCAGTGTTTATAGGTTATTACGGAATGCTGCAATGTCACTTCCAGTTCTTGGTAACACAAGACCAATAGTGACATGGGAGTTTTTCATAGGATTTCATGGGAAAAGAAATATGCCACCTAATACACAGTGAATAAAGAAGCAGTGAAATCTTTTCTCATCCTATCATTGGTGGTAGTGATCACCCAGCACCTTCTACTGAATGTAGAGGAATATATTTATTTTATGGGGAAAAATTGTTACTGGTTCTTTAAGTGCTACAGTCTATACCTATGGTTTGTATCACACACAATCCAAGGGTTAATAAACATGCTAGATAACATCAGCCAATGAATCACCAGTAGTGATGGGCGAATCTACCCCGTTTTGCTTCGCCAAAAATTTGCGAATTTCCAGCGAAATTGTATCAGACCAGGCAAAGTAAAGTCTAGCATAAGTGGTAAAGTTCAGGAAAATGTTGATCTTAGTGAATTTGCGTAATTACGATCCTTCGTCAGTGCCCAACTTCGCCTGGCGTAAGGGTGCAAAGTTGCGCAAGTCTGTCTACTTAGCTAGCGAAAATTCGCCAGAGTCGGTGTTAGTGAATTTGCGAAGTAGCAAAATGACGTCATGCACGCGAATTAGCGCTAGCGTTAGATGCTTCGCTTTAGTGAATTTCCCCCTTTGTGTCTAATCCTGTAGTATGGTTGAAGATCAGGACTAAGATTCTTCTCAGCATTTGGCAATTTGTTTTGTAAGATGTCCCATAGTTTTACTTGAATTGGACATGTGAGGCAAGCTTGCTTAAAATCAGCAGCTGTAACTGTAGATGATAATATATCAGCCAGTGCTACAACTTCTATGTCCTCATCCAGTGTTTCAGAAGCTGCAGGTAAAGGTAAATGTGACAATCAGCTTTCTACCCCATAGGTAGGTTCTCCATTTTTCTGTTGCCCAAACACATCATCCAAGTAGCATTGTACACCAGGTATGTCATGGAGTATAGAAGACATCAGTCTTTGAAAACAACTCGGTGCTGAAGCCAGTCCATAAGGTACACGCTTGAACTGAAACAAACCATCATGGGTGATAAATGCAGTGAGGTCTCTGTTTTCCCCATTCAGTTATACTTGATGATAAGCATTCTGAAGATCCAGGGTGAAAAAGAATTTTGTTCCTCAGAGTTCTGAAAATATTTCCTCTATGTGTGGCAAAGGATGATTATCCATAACAACTGCTTTATTAGGTTCATGGAGATCAACCCACAATCGAATACCTCTAGTTTTCTTCATTGTTACAACAATGGGTGAAACCCATTTGGAGGATTCTGATTTTTCAATCACATCTTGCTCTACCAGTTTCTTTAGTTCCTGTGAGACAGCATCCCTTATAGAGTAGGGCATTGCTTCAATTAATGGTAGTATAGAAACAGCTAAACCTGTATCAAGCATCATGTTAATGAATTTTCCCTTGTCAGCAGAAGCAGTATTGACATTATCAGCGCTTAAAAACTTGTCTGGAATAAATGTATCGGCTTTATCCACACTTAATAACATAAAATTTGAAGCAATGCCTTCACCAACATCTTTAGCAGATGTTGTCCTACTTTTTTGCATTTGCTGTACTGTACAGCTTATGCCATGTAGCATTATTTGCAGTGTTGCATGTGTTGAACCACAGTGGAAGCAGTATTTTTATTTGTATTTGCTGCATGGTTTTGCAATGTAGGTGAATCCCTTTCCTTAGCACTGTATTTTGCCTGTGCATTATTAGGCCCCAGTGCTGGATTCATAGTCTGTACACTGTAATAGCCTTTGCAAGGTTTATATCCTGCTAGTCTGACTCAGTGGGAGTTATTTACTAAAATTCAAAAATCTGGTGTGGGAAAAGACGATAAAATCATGAAAAAAATCTGAATCGTACAATTTTTCAGATTATCGCCAGTAAACAACAAATTTATTTGGATTACTGTACAAAATCCAGCACAGATCAAAATATTTTCCAATTGTAAATGGGACATCTGCCACTGACTTCTACATGACCAAGGCAGGTTTGAGATTGAGTAATTCATTATCTGTACTTTTCACAGCATCTTAGTTTAATAAATTATTCAAAATTCAAGTTTTTTTCCCCCCTCCAAAAAAATGGTAGTTTCCCCTCTAGAACTCCAATCAGTAAAAATTGGACTTTAATAAATAAACCCCAGTATGCTGTCTTGCCTACTGTTGATGTTAGGCTGAAAAGTAAGTGCTTAGTTTATGCACTAACTTATATCGGCTTCTGAAGGGGAATCCCGGGCCAACCATGCTGGCTGGTGTCCCTTGGTGGCAGCACTTAATATTGCCTGAACTATCCACACTGAAAAATAAAATTATTTTTCACCTCCTTACAGTCACGATGTTAACCAGAGGAGTACAGTTACAAAGCTAGCTAGTTATTACTTATCTTTACATTCAAACCCTCTCCTTTTCATCTTCCAGTCAGTCATTCATTCAAGCCATGCCTGGATGCTAGGGATGAACTCAGTTCAATATTCATAAAGAATTTATCAGTGTATATAGAGGCTTATACAGCAGAAAAAAGATGTAAGAAATGTAATGCTGCCAGAACTAACAAAGAAAACTGGCAAGAGATTTTACAAAGAAGCAAATTAGCAGATGTGCAGAATTTATTGCATCATTGCAAGTACAAGCTATGCATTAAATGTTAATTCTATGGTGTCTAATTTTCAGTGTGCACCAACCACAATTGAAAGCAAAGGGACTTCAAATCCAAAGCGCTATCACTTCACAATGGAACAATATGAGGGAGGGGTGGCATGAAATTTAAAGGGTGGGAAAATTGTCTGTACAAAGACAGATTGCCATTGCTTCCTTTTGTGATGTCAGGTATGCCTGTGTAAAATGCATTTATTATTGTTTTGGGGAGTTCAGACAGGTTAAAAAATTATTTTAAGCTTTCAAAATTCTTTAGGCCAGAATCAGTGACTTAAGAAAAAGCATTTTCAGTTGAAGAGCTGAAAGAAGCAGAACAAAATGTTTTACAACCATACTGTATGTATGAAAGGGTCTATGTTTACCTAAGAAGAATACATACTAGAGTTCTGTTATGCGGTTCATTTTACCAGGAGAAGAAAACCACAGCAAACATAATTATTATTTGTGTCACGGGTAGGCCTTCGTTAGGGGCCCAGGGGAAGTAGTGGACCAAGGAGGAAGCTTAGGGGTTAAAGGGTCCAATAACGCAGCACAGGCAAGGATCAGGCAGGAGTCGGACACGTCCAGGCAAAAAGGTGTATTGGCAGGAACAAAGGCAAAAACAGGTCCAGGCAAGGTCAAATATACAAGGAACAGGAACAATTAGCAAAACCAGGATCAAGGAACAACACCCAGGAACATAGCAATAAGGTCCTATAATTGGGCGCCATAATGGCGTCAATGGTGCTTTAAATATTCAAATTTGGTGCCAAAACGGGCGCCGTGACGTCATCGCGTCAGGCGCGACGCGATGATGTCACTACCCTGCGCCGCATATCCACGTGGCGGCTATGGGCGCCGCCATTGTGGATGCAACGCGGAGCAGAGAGGACGTGCCGCCCGGAGCTAAGGTAAGCCTCCGGGCGGCGCGACCCTGACAATTTGTCCATTGCTGTCCATGTCAACCATTGTGATTGCAGTCCTCCCCCACCTTTGCCTGTCCTTTAAGCAGTTCACCAAATACCTTGTTTGGAAGACTTTTTTTCTATGAAGAATAATTATAATATAATAGAAAGAAACTTCTCCAGCAGGGTAGAGTCACATAAATGCTATTGAAGAGCAACAATTGTCCAGAATTTCACCCTTTAACTGAGGTTAATGGGGTTGTTCACCTTCAATATACAAATATTATGAAACCACTAACAATGCTCTCAATGTGTTAGAAAAATTATAACAAAAAGTAAAAATGCCATTGTAAACGCTAATTTTTACACATGTTAACTTCTCAAGTCACTCTGACCATTTTTCTGAAGGAATGGGAGTAGCCTATTTTGAACTTGGCACACCAAGAGCTTCCTTTATGCTTACATCATATCATTACATCATCTCGTCCGGGCTTTGCCCTTACTTGTTTCCAACTGGACATTGATACTGTCTCTTCCCAGTTATTCATTGGTTGCTTGTGCACTATAACATAATTTGAATGTTTATTGGTTGATTGCTCAATTGTAATGACAGAGGTAAACACACAGCATATAAAAAATCTTCCTTTCAACAAACAACCACACAGCCATGCAGACAATTACTGCAGAAAAGGAAGGAGTGACCATGTTCTTCTAATTCTAGCACTCTGTCACGGGTAGGCCTAGTAGGCGCCCTAGGGAAGTAGTGGACCAAGGAGAAAGCTTAGGGGTCAAAGGTCCAATAGCGTAACACCGGCAAGGATCAGGCAGGAAATGAGACAAGGTCCAGACAAAAAGGTTGTATTAGCAGGCAAAAATAAAACAAAGTCCAAACATAGTAAAAGATACAGGAACAGGATCAAAAACAACACCCAGGAACAATAGCAAAATGGTCCTATAATTGCGCGCCATAATGGCGTCCAATGCGCCTTTAAATAATCAAATTTTGCCCCAAAACGGCTCAGGCGCATGACGTCACCACGCTGCAGCGTTGCGGCGCCATGGCGTAATTACACCGGCGCCGCTACCCACATGGCGGCCATGGGCGCCGCCATTGTGGATAGGACGCCGGAGGGAGAGGACGCGCCGCCTGGAGCTAAAGATAAGCCTCTGGGCTGCGCGATCCTGACACACTCTCATTCTATATAGGCTATAACTGAATGGAGGGCCAAAGGGGTGCAACCTTTTCTGGGAATACATATTGGCTTTTCTATATTTTTTTCTTTTATCCCTTTTAATGCCTTTTGGAATTAAGCATAATGTCGGTTATGTACAAAATTTCAACAAAACCAGCACTGACTTGCTTAGAAACTTATGTAACTTACACATCAAGCAGTGGTAGTTGCCACCTCATGAACACATAGGTTAATTAGCAATTCATTTAGATGCAAGGTGAACA